>JAANDH010000004.1:282598-348585 GCA_011799765.1 Nymphaea thermarum | reverse complement strand
GGGGGGGGGGGGGGGGGTTGGTGGTGGTTAAGTTTGTGGCCTTTTGGAAGGTTGATTTTCGTAGGTGTAGAAGGAGGAAGTGGTTGCTCATTTTCTGCTTGGTGGATATTGCCTCTGGGCCCCACCAAAAAAAAAGAAAAAAAAAAGAACCAAAGGGATAGGCAAACGCCTCATCAATATACTTGAATCTGACTTCTCAGAAGCAGACTTACCTTACAGCCTACTGAAATTTCTTTAACTTTCAGATATAGGTCTGCTATGACATTTTTATATCAGCTTCTTTAAAATTTATTACTTGGTTATTGATGTTTCTGCTTGCATGTTGAGAATTCTGCTAGGTACTACATATGATGTTTGATTAGAGAACTTGTCATATAGTGGTACCAACTACCAAGGGCTTTCTGACTCCAATTATATTGGTTCAGGCAACCTAACACTGATCTTTCAATGTCAGCTTCCTTGATTCAGACAACGTGACATGCTTTTGTGTGTTTGTTTGCCCTTTGTCATGACTGATCTCATTCTTGGTGTTTATGTGTTCCACTAGGAGAGCTCTTGTTGTTGCCACTGCTGTTTTTCTTACTGGAGGTACTGCTGCTTTTCTGCATTCCCGGAGATGCAGAGGTCATTCACAAAATTATTTTAGAAGGAAGACAGAGCTTGATAGTGGTGCTGAAAAATCAAATAATGTTGATACAAATGGTCCTCACCATCAAGGAAAATTACAGAAGAGAAGTGGATTGAAATCGTTACATATTCTGGCCAGGATTCTTCTTTCACGTATTGGTGAAAAAGGGATTCAGAACCTCGTATCTCTGGTTGCCATAGCAGTAAGAGTCTTGACTTTTGCAGCTATATTTGTTTTTCCTGCATGTCATGATGGTCTAATCCTCTTTTTGCATTTTATCTTATTATTTATGGCATATCACAAGGTAGCTGGATGTTCACTTACAGTAGATAAGATGCATGTAGTGCATTTCATGCGTTCAGGAGTTGCTTGGTCTTGAATTCTGTTTCAAAGCATACTCATAGCTGGTTTACAATGCAAGCATATGTCTTGGATAGTGTGCTAAAGATTTGGACTAAGTTAATTATGCATATCTATGCTATGTCACCAGAGTGCGGGGTGCGGGTGCCGGCGCGGCACATCTCAAAAATTATTGGTGCGGCGGTGCGGGAAGACTATTTATTATTATTATTATTAATTTATAATAATAATATATATGACAAAATTATCTCTAAACCACAAAATTATTAAATATCAAAATCAAAATTGTAATTTTCCCCATTCCTTTCTTTCTTAATAAGAAGGTTAGGTTTGGGGTCGGAGGAACGGGGCGAAGTGCTCCATTGTTCAGTAACTAGGGTTATTCCTAGTTAAGCGAAAAATACATGGCAAGCGAAAAATTAAGCAACAGTAACAGCTCAGACTGATGATGTGTCAGCTTGACAGACTTACTGCTATTTATGTTATTCTTCAGAGTATAATTAAGTAAATGTTGATGTTCATTTGCTCCTTTCTTGCACGCACTTCTTTTCCATGTCAGAAAAAGCGAATTATTTTTTCTGTTATTGCAGGTAGTACGAACTGCTATGGGCAATAGGTTGGCGAAAGTTCAAGGCTTTCTGTTTCGGGCTGCTTTTCTTGGGCGCTTACCTTCTTTTATTCGTCTTATTGCTGAAAACCTGCTTTTATGCTTTCTTCAGTCTACATTGTTTTCGACGTCAAAGTATTTAACAGGAGTGTTGGGACTGCGATTCAGAAGGATATTGACTGAGCTTATTCATGCTGATTACTTTGAGGTAATTGTTGGGTTCATTTTATTGAGTTTTCATAGCATTTTTTGTTTCATGATTCAAATGCTATTTTTTCCTTCCTTTCTGTTTTTCGCTGTGCAGTCTTATAACAATTTTCGGACAAACAGATAACATCTGTACTTGCTGCTTGTCAATTTTTGACAGCCAAAGCTTCATTTTTATTTCAGCAGGTTGTATGGCTCTTTGACAGCATGTCTCATCAGTTATGTGAGACAAATGTAGGATTATTTGTTGTCCACCATATTTTTATTGTTTATGCTGAATGTTACCTGGGTCTCTTTTTGTTCAAATTTGTATGCATTTGTCATTTAAGAACAAAATATAAAGCATTCTTTCTGCAAGAGTGACTAACCTTTTCAGCTTGTTTCCATTTTCAACTTCTGATGCTCCTTGTTTTGCATCATTTCTTACTTAAGTATGATGGATGATGTGTACTATGGTATCCTATTCTTTGAAATCTAACATGTGTGCTATTGATTGCAGAATATGGCGTATTACAAGATGTCACATGTAGATGGTCGAATAAGTAGTCCAGAACAGAGGATTGCAAGTGATATACCAAAATTTTGTTCGGAGTTGAGTGAGCTTGTACATGAGGACTCAATGGCTGTTGCCGATGCACTTCTTTATACCTGGCGCCTGTGTTCTTATGCCAGTCCAAAATATTTTTTTTGGATAATAGTAAGCTTCTCCTTTTTTATGTTGATTAAAGAGAGTGAACTTGTAGATTGTCACACAAGCTGGAAAATAAACTTTTGAACCTCATCTCTGGAGAATATATCATTTTTTTTTCAGTTGATGTTGATTTGGCTTCATAATTGGTACTTGTACTGGCTTTTTTAGATTAAAGAAATAGTAACTCAATTAGGCTGTATCATTCGCTCCAATTAAAAATTGTGCTTAATTGAAAGCTTTCCTCATGACTGGAAGATGACTTCTATGTCAAAGACGGGATCTTCTAAGCCATGTTATGTGAATGCTTCCCTGGGCCTCAAGTTGCTGCGAAACTTGATTACTTATATTGGTTACTACCAGATATGAGTCTAGGTTTTTAACCTATCTCCATACCACCTTGTGATCCGACCTTTATGTGGTTCAGCACAAATTACACTTATCTATTGTCTACCATGTATTTTCAACGATTAAATTTATCCATTGTGATTCTAAGTCACATAGGCGCAGTATGGGTGTGGTTGCCAAAAGTTCAACATGGCAATTTGAAAAACATTGGAACAGGGATATGGCCAGGTACACTCTATGTATGTCTATGAAATAATCATATATAATCACGAAATTGTATATATCTTTATATTACTATAAAAATTTGATTTTTTGCTAGCAGTATTGGACTGTGTTGTTCTGACCCAAATCTGATCCAAAATGTACTAGCCTTTGTCTTTTACCTGTTGTACCAATTTGATACTTGGAGGCATACACATGTTACCTAGATTCTGCTTTGGACCTTAGACCAGAATGATACAAGGCATTTCTTTGTGACGAAGAATAGTTCAGGTTTAGGTGTTTGTCTTGTGTTGGTGGTTGTTTGTCCTATTATAGTTTGTCTGTGTGTGTGTGTGTGTGTGTGAAATGGCTGCTTTCCTTACATTCCTTGCACGCATTTATATGTTCATTTGTTTTTTCTGCTTTATGTATATGTGTCTCTCTGTGATATTGATAGTTGTATTTCTTTTATATGATGTCTATGTCAAGTAGCTGTTTTTTTTACCACATTCCTTTAATGCATTTACATGTTCTTTGTTACCTATTTGTCTTTGATTTTAACAGCTATTATCTCTCTGCGTTTTTGGGCTTTTTTTGGGGGTGTTGAACTGCCTATGGTTGCCTCGGCCTCACCTGGCCTGGCGAGGTCTCCATGCTAGGTGCTTCCTAGTACATTTGAGTGTATAATTTCTTGTGCAAGGATGTTACTAAATTGAAGATATCAGTTCCTGAATTTATATATATGAGGATGTTGTGTTTTTCGTAATGGTTGCCTGCTTATATGTGCATGAGCATCCAACAGTTTTGCTGCTTATGGAGGCATACCCTCTTGGATTAGGCTTGCATCTAACAGTTTTGCTGCTTATGTAGGCATATGTTCTTGGCGTGGGTTTTGTGATAAGAAATTTTTCTCCTGCTTTTGGGAAGCTAATGTCCAAGGAGCAGCAATTAGAAGGAGATTATCGACAGTTGCATTCTCGGTTAAGGACCCATGCAGAAAGTATTGCATTTTATGGGGGTGAAAAAAGGGAAGCTAGCCACATACGTGATCAGTTCAGGACACTTGTTGGTCATCTAAATCTTGTCCTCCATGACCACTGGTGGTTTGGGATGGTTCAAGACTTTTTGTTAAAGTACCTGGGTGCTACTGTTGCTGTCGTCCTTATTATTGAACCATTTTTTTCTGGAAAATTGAAGCCAGACACTTCCACTCTTGGACGGGCAGATATGTTAAGCAATCTGAGATACCATACAAGTGTTATCATTTCACTCTTTCAATCACTGGGTACACTTTCCATAAGTTCACGGCGTCTTAATCGTCTAAGGTTATAAGTTTTTCTTCATTTCATTAGTATTAGAATGTTCATCTACTTCTGCTGTTCTTTATTCTTTTTTTCATCAGGAGTCTTATCGAGTTATCGTTATTACTTTTTTACTTACTTTTTTCTTGCATTTGTGGACAGATGTATGTTGTCATTACTAAAATAATTTAAATCCATGGAATAGTACTGTTGAATATTGTTGATTTTGTGGGTGTTATGCCCATGAGTGGCAGCACTTCTACACACTACATTCTTTTTTGATCACAGAAACCTTTAAAATACTGGTAGAAGAGTAATTTCTTTCTCAGTTTAGTGCTAGAGAAACACAGGGTTTTTCTGTTCTACAAGGCTGATTCCTTTTTCTGAAATCTAGATGCATAGATTCAATCAAGTCTTTTTTACTTATTTAATTACAAATTTCTATTAGGTGCATTGAGTTTATAATGTTCATTTTCTAACTCTTGATTTTATTTGATTCTCATGCCAGTTTTTCCACATGATAGATGCAGGCTTCTGTGCCTTCATCTTATGGAGGTTTTTTATTGTAAGACTTGCTAGTTTCCCTTCCCTTAAATGCAAGTTATGTTTGTACTTGCAGTGGTTATGCTGATCGTATACATGAATTAATGGTGATTGCAAAGGAGCTGGCTGCTCATGATAAATCTCTTCAAAATAGTAAAACTAAGACATATCAAAGTGAAGCCAATTATATTGAATTTTCAGGAGTGAAGGTACTTGATTAAATTTTGAGTAATATTTATTTTTTTGGTTACAGACAGGTTTTCTATCTTCTGATTCCATATGCTTACTGTTAATGGCCTTAGGTAGTAACTCCAACTGGCAATGTTCTTGTGGAAGATTTAACTCTTAAAGTGGAACAGGGCTCTAATCTGTTGATCACAGGTAGGTGCTTTTCATATCAGACTTTTTTCTTCTGCAGGCACACACATACATACATGCCTCATTATGAACTTGAAAATATGAGTGAGACATAAAAAATGATCATCTTTACCTGTAAATGATGATCGATAAACTCTGCAGCTCTGTTATCTTTATTATTATTATTATTTGACATTTATAGGTGATTTTTTTTTTTCAAATTTTTCGACTGGAAGGTCTTGTTTTCATTGACAAAAACATATTTGCTGTTAGTCTGGATGTTGATGCCTTATTTAATATACCGTATCTCAGTTATTGCTACTAGTACTCTGCTGGTAAGAAGTTGATGCTAATGCTGATGAATCTGGTGACTAATATTTACAAGTTTACTCATGATACCTTGCAATTGGGAAACTTCAGATACTTGTCACTGAAATGTTTAAGATTTTGCTTGTTATTATTTTTTCCCTTTTAGTACTACCATCATCCACATCGCTGCTCCATTCTTCACCAGCCATTTCTTTAATTTGGTTTTCTGATTGTATTCTCTAATATCGCTGTTAGCCATGCAATATTTGCTGCTATTAGTTACTTTCAGTCTCATTGTGTCTGTAAGTGTTGTTATCTATATTTGTTTTCTCTGTTTATGGAAACACATTGTGCTGTCCTACCTTTCATTTTCTTTTTTCTTTATGTGAGACGATATCATCACTAATGCACTGGAAGTCTGGATCCCATAAAAAACACATATCATGTTGTGGGAGTGGTTGTCGTCAGTGTCTTTCTTTATGAAGATGTCGGTGCAACTGCAAAATGTGCATTTTTGTAGTACAGCTGCTATTCTTGTCCAAATAATGTTGCCATATTGATACATAAAAGCACATGCATAAACATAACAAATTTATTGAGCACTAGGCCGTTATGTTCTTGGAAAGTTGACTTTTTTGTGGTTGTCGCTGAAGGACCAAATGGGAGTGGGAAAAGTTCTCTTTTTCGAGTACTTGGAGGCCTTTGGCCATTGGTTTCTGGCCATATTGTTAAACCTGGGCTGAGTTCAGACCTCAACAAAGAGATATTTTATGTGCCACAAAGGCCATATACAGCTGTGGGGACACTTCGTGATCAGTTGATTTATCCCCTCACTGCAAGGGAGGAGACTAACCCACTTACATATGATGGCATGGTTGATCTACTGAAAAATGTTAGTACTATTGCATGCCTTTGTCTCTGTCTGATCCTTTTTGATGGAGTAGTCTTTTAGATGTATGTTTATTCATTCTTGAGGTTTGTTTCTTTGATGCCTTTATGGTCAGGTTGATCTGGAATACTTGTTGGAGCGATACCCACTTGACAAGGAAATAAACTGGGGTGACGAACTTTCCCTTGGGGAGCAACAGAGACTAGGAATGGCGAGGCTATTTTATCATAAACCAAAATTTGCTATTCTAGATGAATGCACGAGTGCTGTCACAACTGACATGGAAGAGCGCTTTTGTTCTAAGGTCCGGGCCATGGGAACATCATGTATCACTATATCACACAGGCCTGCCCTTGTGGCTTTCCATGATATGGTCCTGTCCTTGGATGGAGAAGGTGGTTGGAGTGTCCGTTATAGGAGGTAAATTTCTCTAGCTAGCTTGAATGTTGCGTTGTTATTGACATTTTTTTGCACATTGATCACCCTAGTTGGTAGCCCAAATCACTATCTTTATTGTTTAGGGAGAATGTGTCTAATGCCGAGGGAACAAGGTTCAACCTTCTAGAAGCATCTGAAACAGGTCGCCAAAAAGATGCAATGGTTGTCCAAAAGGCTTTTGCATCTGAAAGCAAGGTTGTGGCTATGTGTTGTATTCTGTTGCTTTCATGTAAAGATGGTATTCTTTACAATAAGGCTTTTTACACAGGCACTTTGAAGTTGATTAGTTTATGCTAAATGTAGGATACTTCATTCGGCAGCTCAAAGTTCAGTGATTCATACATAAAGGAGGTTCTGGCCAGGTCAACAATTGCTGATTATAGGTTGCAGTTACCGAATGTTCCTCTGCTACAAAAGGCACCGAAAAGTGCAGCAATTAGGGTGGCCAATATGCTTAAAATTTTGGTATGAGAACTTGCTGGCTAATAAGAAATATATTGCTGAGTTAGTAAATTGTTGTCTTAATATGGAATCAATACTTTATCTTGGTAAAAAAATAATGGCATGAATATTCTGCTGTCAATTTGTAGGTGCCTTCTCTATTCGATAAACAGGGGTCAAAATTGTTTGCTGTGGCTTTACTGGTTATATCTCGGACATGGGTTTCAGATAGGATTGCTTCTTTAAATGGTAACATTCTTTTGAAAAATGTGGTATCATGTGTTTAGATTTGTTAATAGATCTTTCAATTGAAATTTTCTCCTTGAATATGTGACTTTGTTTAGGTACTAGCGTAAAGTTTGTGCTGGAGCAGGATAAGCGAGCCTTTATTCGGTTAATTGGCATTAGTGTCCTTCAGAGTGCTGCATCAGCTGTTCTTGCACCTTCCCTCAGGTGATTTTGTAGATCTTAGTGGACATGGATTATTTAACCTGCAAATGTTTCATATTTCTAACATTTTGAAGCTATAAACAGCCTTAAAGTTTATGAAATTTTAAAATTCCTTCTGCTTGGTTTTAAGACAAACTAGAAAAAAGTTATTGCTTTATCATTGTCCATCTCCTTGTTCTTTTTTCTGAAAAAAAAAAAATCCTTCAATGTGTGTCCGGTATTTGAAAGATGATGACTTCGATCTGTATTCTTTTATTTAGCAAGACACTGAGCCTTATGAAAAGCTTTATCAGAAACTTGATGATGTCTTCATTTATGTCAGTATTTTTTTTTTGCATATTATAAAAGGTTGGTTTTGTCAAATGAACAATGAGACCCTTTAATGTTGAAGGGTAACTAACACCATTGCAGTTGCCGTGTTCAGATTATTATTATTATTGTTAATTGATTGTTCATTTTATATTCAATGTCAGGAATGTGTAAATTAAGGAAAAGAAAAAAAACATTAATTTTTCTTGGTAAGAATAAACTTGCTTTTGGTAAATAAAATGGAAAAGCTACTTGTTATTGCCTTCATCGCAAGGTGATTTTCTCCATTGAAGTGGAGTTATTTTTTTCTTGGGGATCTAAGGATGCAGTGCGAGTTTTTTTTATCTTTTACATTCCTTTTTTTTTGGGGGAAAGCTGTTTTTTGGATTCATTTCTTTTACAGGGCTAAGTTGTGTATGATCTATAATTATTTTTCGGGAAGGCGCAATGCTAGATATATACTCTTGAATTTTGTTATTTTTGTGGACAAATAGTTTGATTGTTTTTCTTTTCTTTTCTTTTGTTGGTGCCTACACTTTCGTTTTCTAATATGGTAGATAAACTTTACATGTTTCTGCTACTAGTTTCTGAAAGCTGTCATTATAACTGTATACTCTTGAAACCCCATTTCCTTTGTCGTCAGAGCAGCTAAGAAAGTATGCTTCCGAAATCCAAATCCTCTGATCTATGCTACTAAAACATAGCCTTCAAGAAGCTGAGCTGCTTTGCCTGCATGATGTAGTAATTTAGGATACTTTTAAAAATTCTTCTTCCTCACAATGAGCTATGTTGATCTTCTTAACTGAATATTTTTGTGGTCCTCTGGTCGTTTTGCTTGTCTTAGATAAGCAAGCAAAGAATGATTAGCTTTTTTTAACAGTTTCATCATACTCTGTTCATGGTTGCCATCTACTGTGTTGAAACTGGTTGTTGCCCCGGACTTAAATTGTCGCTGGACATTTTGCTGTTTGACTCTTTCTGGCAAATAGGTTACTGAAGAGTATTTTTCTAGCTATTTCTTAGGTGATGCTGATACCTGTTTTTGTTGGATCTGTAGATACTTGACTGCAAAACTTGCTCTAGGGTGGCGTATCCGTTTGACCCAACATTTGTTGAGGAGCTATTTCAAGAATAATGCATATTACAAGGTAGTGTCAGATTGTAGTTATCATGGTATGTAGATATCTAGTTCCAACTGCTGATGGAATTGAAGAGGAAAAGAAGAACAGAAGCTATAAGTCACTCCTTGTTCTATTCAGGGCAGGGAAACTGCCTAAACATGTCTAGTATATGCTGAAACTCCAGAATGGTTTAACAAGAAAGAAGGATTGTGCATATTAAGTTCATATCATGCAGTTACAATCGTGATTACTTATCACTGAAATACTTTCAAGAGAATACATGGTCAAGAGCACCATTCATGGTTTCTATGTCACTTCATTCAACTTGGTCAAGTTCCAATCTTGAGCTTTGAGAACTCATAAATCTTAGTTTCCAGTATCATTGATGTTACAGAAGTATCCCTATATTTTTGTCATTTTTGGGGCAGCTGATAATAATTTCATAATATCTTAGGTCTGAAAAATGTTGCAATATTATGCTGTGTAGTCCCAGGAGTCTCCTGAACAAATCCTTCTTGTTTTTCCTAGGTTAATGTTCTCTTTTTTTCTGTCCCTGTTGGAATTTAAAAGTTTATTGGTCGTTGCTTTTCTTTTGGTTTATCCCATAGTTACAAATATAATTATCGGGTTTGATTTTTCCTCCAGTATTAATTGGGAAGCTTGCTTTCTTAGGAAAATCTCTAGAATTCAAAAAAAAAAAAAAACATGAAATAATAGAAAAAGTTGTGAGTTATGAGCTTTCTACTACTTTTCTTGCAAGAATGTTGATAAAAACTAAAAATGGTTATTTAAAAATTTGAAAGAAAAAAAATTTTTAAAAACATAACAGAATGTTTTCTAATCTTGTAAAAATATTGCAATATTTTCACAAGGAATCGAATGGCGATATTTTCAAAATATCGTGCATGATGTGTTTAATTATTCTTTTTAAAGCGTTAAGATTAAGCACATTTTGAAGCAAAGTTCCTGAGGAAAGCCTTGATCAAGAATTTCAAAGACAGTTTTTTGACTTTGTAAGCTATCTAGATTGAAATTTTTTTTCCCTCCAAAATTAGCATTAGCTTCTTTCTTCTCAACTTTTCCACAGAATAGTATTTAAAATTCTTCCATCTGTTACAAAAAATAAGTTTTTGTGGCTATAAATACTTCACGCCTTTTGTCCTATAATGAAAGGAAAGAGCCTTGAGGATCTTCAACCAATTTTACTGCAACTATACTTGCTGGGGGATAGAAAACCCTTCAAACTATGTCCGCTAGATTGTTTAGAGGCATATCCATGGGCTTATTATAAAGACTATGCAGTTACTGACTAGTTGTGAGTCAAACAGTAATCTTCAATCTTCATATGGCAATTCACAGCCATTAGCAAAATGGTAGTGATCATATGATATTTTACTGGTATTCTAGATTAGGTTAGTCATTCTTTTAAGCAATTTTGGGTTGTTTCAGTTCATAATTTTGTTTCTGTAAGAGATTCTCTACTCCTGCATGTGTCCACACACAGACATATCGTCAGATGCCCACGCACAACATGTATATGTATAATTATATGCATATACTTTCTGAATGTATTTTCTAATTTTTCATGTGCATTATTTGAAAAGTTTGCATATATATACCCAAAAAACTCTTGCAGGTATTTTACATGTCAAGTAAAGACTTGGATGCAGACCAGAGAATAACACATGATGTAGAAAAGCTGACAACTGAGTTGTCTGGGCTGGTTACAGGAATGGTAAAGCCAACTGTTGATATCATCTGGTGAGTAGTCTATTTTTTTGTAGTGCGATAAATTAGCTTGAAGTCCCACTAGGTTCAAATGTCTTTGAAAACCTCAAATGTCAAACCTTCTGTTTCTTGTTTCTTTACTATTATATTCCTCTTTGATTCTAGTTCCATGGTAGCTCTTTCAATATCTTTGACTGTATCTGCATCCCAGACTTGCTTGACTGTATTGTCCGAGCTTTCTTGGTCCAATCGACTGGCTCAATGCTTTTATCTCAGTTTTCCTCTATTTTTTTTTTTCATTCTTTAAATGATTGTTTCTTCTCCACTTTGTTTACCTTTGGGTCATTGTACAAACTACAGGTTTGCATGGAGAATGAAGATGCTTACTGGCCGAAGAGGAGTTGCTATATTGTACACTTACATGCTATTGGGTCTTGGTTTCTTAAGGATTGCCAGTCCAGACTTTGGTGACCTTTCTAGTAAGGAACAACAGCTCGAGGGAATATTTAGGTTGGTATCATAAACTCTAATAGTTGTTCTGCTATTACTCATTTGGAAGTTATAAGAACAGTTGGCATAATATGGACCCAACAGTGATCTTTCTTTGGAAAATTTAGGGGGAATTAGATAAAAGGAAAAAATAATACATTATTGTGGTTCAGAATTTCCTTTAAATTCTGATATTTCTGTGATATTTAATGGTTGGTTTCCTTAAACTACTAAATTTGATTTATTAATAAATGTATTTTTTTTGTCAAGTTTTCAGTGAAATAAAAGAATACGGATGTTCATGACTATGTGTATCATAATGGTAATATTTTGCCCTAACTTCGGCTTTGATGCTTTTGTAACCTTCGGACACAATAAAAAACATCACAGAATGATAATGAAATTTCCAAATGAGAATTTTCATGATAGGTTTTTTTTTATATATTGAAATTCATTCCTTACAGGTTTAACTAAAGTACAGTTGGGAGTCTGTTTTATGGGAAAAATTTTAGAGAGGAATTGGGATACTGTGTCTTGGAACTGGGAATTTGTAACAAAAAGGAAAATGAGATACGCGAAATTTTCTCAGTTAAAATGTTTTTTTGTAGTATCGTAAGTTTAATGACATGCCTATGTTCTAATGTGGTACTGTTTTAAAAATTTCTTGATTTAAGAACAGATGGAAAAATCATTAAATTTATGTCCTGAAAATGTCTATCAAACAGAGAAAACTTTCAATAATAGTTGTGGGCCTGTATCGTTGCTCTTGTAATCTACTTTTTTTGGCAAATTGGTTATTTGGCTACTCAAAGATAACATAGTTTCTGTGCTTTCTGCTTCATTGTTCATGAACCATCACTGATTTTTTGAAACTTGTGTCAGATTTATGCACTCGAGACTTCGAACTCATGCAGAGTCTGTTGCTTTCTTTGGTGGTGGTACCCGAGAACGAGCTGTAATTTTCTTGGCCTTGACTTTTTGCCTCCGCACATAAGAATATCAAAGTTGTTTGAGTGCAGTGATCTTCAGTACTGTAAACAATGACATAACGCAGCATGAAAAATCCCCGTGTTGGTTTTTTTGAGACTGTTATTTTTGCTAAATCGTGGGACAAGTTTTATAGTGCTAAAGTGGTCTCCTTAATCACTTAAAGTTGCTTCCATCACTTATTCTCCTGTCCAAGATCTGTCACATTAATGCTATTGCTGCCAGTAACAAACATGCACTCTTGAATAGGTATGCAATTTTATGGTTTCGTTTGTATGTGAAGGAGATGATTAATAGAATCATGCATGATAACATATTTGATTTACATAAGAAGATTGGATTTAGCTATATATGCCAAAGTTTGTTTGCAGGTACTGCTATTAGGCATGGCTCATATGGATCAGGACCTTGTCTCGTCAGTATTGACAAATCCTGTATTGGTTTGCTAATTGATACAGCGGTTTGGCTGATATATGTTCGGCCCATATTGGCCTGTGTCAGGCTATTTTTCATTTTTTCTATCTAAACATTAATCAATAACTATTTTTAAATATTTAATATGATGAAAAAATTTTAATTAGTCACCCCGATATTGGCTAGTGTTGTCTGGGTTTGTGGTTGATGTATGGCCAATATTAACAGCACTAGTCAAGACTGTCTACAAACTATGCTGGTCCATTTTATCAACCGTGTAGACCATGATCCATGTTAAAATTGTTGCTATTAAATATTAACCATAGCTTATGTGTTTTCTTACTTTTACTCTATACCATCATATGCTTCTAACACTCTTTTGTACTTGAGAAATCTATAACTTTTCACAGGGATTTTTGTAGTATAGCGTAATTGTATCTTTTCATATGTGAATGTTTATGCCTCTGTCTAAAATAAAGACAAGTTTTTTTTTGCACTATCAAAGAGCAGCAGAAGTAAGGTGTTTTTCTTATTTATTTTGTAGTTTAGTATTTTCTTATTGTCTCAGAGATGCATCTAAATGTTTTGATGTTCTGGCTCAGTTGATATTCTGTGAGTATTATGATATCAGCTGGCTCCAAAATGAATAAAAGAACAAGAAATTTTAAAAATATCGAGATATGAGTTTGAGTCATGCGGACAGATATTTATTGCCTAAACTTGAGACCCCCACCTTTCTCCTCTAGGAGCATCATTTGCTTGAGTTTTCCTTTGCATAATGACTTTCCTTGTCCATTGTTGGTTGTATTGTTTTGAAGTTATATGCTACCTGTGTTCAAACAGTAACCATAGAATTGGAAATCATGATTGTCGTGTAGCTCCCTGTGTGAGTTCCATCGAGTGCTCAGAGTTCACCATCACCTTGTTTGTTGAGGGAATATTCAATTTGTTTTTGTTTGTCCATTTTAAAGCAGTTGATCAGGGCGTCAGGCAATACTTCTTTTGCTTTCATATATATATATATACCTTGGAAATCATGATTGTCGTGTAGCTCCCTGTGTGAGTTCCATCGAGTGCTCAGAGTTCACCATCACCTTGTTTGTTGAGGGAATATTCAATTTGTTTTTGTTTGTCCATTTTAAAGCAGTTGATCAGGGCGTCAGGCAATACTTCTTTTGCTTTCATATATATATATATATATATATATATATATATATAACTTCAGAAGTGAGACTAAGTTCCTTGCCTGTTGATTCCATGGTTTTGCTTGAAAGAGAATTTCATGCAGATGAGAGAAAGAGAAAGTGCACGATGAAGTCCACAAGTTATAGAAAGAATAAGTGCCAGAAAGACAAGTATAGGGAAAAAAGAAGATAGCTAGCTAATAATTTATGTGTTGGGCTTAAAGGGCTGGATGAATACAAATGTGTATTGTATATCCTGTTTGACATGTTCAACAATATAATTATAAAAACTCCTATTCAATCTAGCCTTGACTTATTGGATGAATATTTATCAATTATTGGAGGGTTCTAACTTCTACGTTAAGTTAATCGGCTCTTCATTTGGATTTGACAATTATTGAATGTTCTTCGGTTTATGTATATATTTGGCTTTTCCAATTTTTTTTAGTTGTATAGTTACCATTTGTTCATCTATTTTTGCTTAGTCAATTCTTTGGGATCTCTTCATAACGATTGATAATGCTGTAACCTTTTCTTTGCAGATGGTTGAATCAAAATTTCGGGAGTTGCTCCAGCACTCTCGTCTTTTACTAAAGAAAAAGTGGTTATTTGGTATATTGGATGATTTTGTTACAAAGCAACTTCCACATAACGTGACATGGGGTTTGAGTTTGTTATATGCTATGGAACATAAGGGTGATCGAGCTTTAACCTCTACTCAAGGTACTTGCACGTATGCCTGTATTTGTTCATTCCTGTAGTTTTCTAGTTCTGTAGCAGGAGGTAGCCATGAACACTGTTGAATTTTGTGCAGGGGATTTGGCACATGCATTACGGTTCTTGGCTTCAGTTGTATCACAGAGCTTTCTTGCATTTGGCGACATTCTTGAGTTACACAAGAAGTTTCTTGAGCTTACTGGTGGCATCAATCGAGTCTTTGAGTTGGAAGAGCTTCTAGATGCTGCCCAACTTGGTGAGTCCATGTGTTTTTACTTTGCATGCTTCAGGGAAATTTTAGTTTGTCTTTGTTTTGGTAATTCGCAGTTATATTAGCTTATCCTCAAACACCAAATGACCAAAATGTCCTTGAATCTTGTTGTCTTGTGCTTTCCTTCTGATCACAAGTGCCTATTTATGTGATGAATGAACTTTTCCATAGGCAAAGTAAAGATGGATACTGGCCAGGTCCATGTTCCAACTATGTGAATATTTTACCATTTGGCCTTAAAAGCAAATGCTTAATAATTTTGACAGGCAAACTGATCAATCATCTAAAGATTTACTAACTACACTGGTCTTTCAGGTTGGAATTTTCATTGTCTAAAGAAGGAGCAGTTTTCAACCACAACTTGTTGAATATTAAGTCCTTTTTTACCTAACACCCTGTTGTTCTGAGAATAGTTTGTGAGTTGACAAATATGATTTATGGCCAGGGCTCATCTTGGATTCTATCCCTCAGGGTCAGGGCAAACCCATGATGTGGCCTGGTCCTTAAGAGGGTTCCTGTCTTCAAGAGGTAACTATCAGAAATGAAAAAGATAGTGGACTGCCAAACCTGTCCTTCCTGTCCAAGTTCATGCAGCCTTGTTCTACATGGCCTATGCCATGAGTGCTGGTGTAGGTGTGGCAGAAGTGGTTTGTGTGTGTGTGTGTATGCCTCTCAATATATAAATATATAAACATGTGTGCAGGCACTCGCATGTCTTATATTTCTATTTATATAAAACTTGGATGGAGTATGGCAAAATGTGTATACATGTAAACAAAGGGAGATGAAGATACATAGACCCCTTCTGCTACACCTGCCCAAGTTTATATATAGAATCAAATACATACACACATATATATATTCACTTCTGTTTTTTCTTCTTACTTTCTCACCTATTATTTTTCGCTTCCTCCATTTTTGTCCATTTTCCTATCCACAGAACCACAACCGTTTCTGCACACTAGGATTAATGGACTGTTAGGGAGGCAGGGAACTGATTCTTTTACCTTCACCTTTTACCTTCATTTTTTCCTCAGTTTTTTCTCTATTCCCCCTTGTTTTTCACAAACATGTTAGGATTGGTGGATCATGAGAAGGGGACTTTTTCCCTATTTTTAAGAACAACTTCGCTGAGAAATACCCTGAGAAAAACTTTGCCAAGATTTTCTTAGGAATGATACTTATGACAATGGTTTAACTTCCTATAGGAACTTTATATGTAGAAGCTTTAGGTTAGGATAACCAAGACAATTGGGTGCAATACTGAAATAAAGAACCAATTTGGGGAAAACATTGAATTGAAAAATCGATGGTTGCAGCGTATTGCTTGCAACTCAACAAGGTAGTCTGCATAGTACTAGCATTAATGTGTTACTATAGTTGAGTGTATCATGTCGGTAATGAAAATTTAGGAAATTCAAAAAAATTATAAGTATTGATAAATAGAAGTGTGGTTTTTCAAATGTTAGAGAAACGTAAGGAGTTTCACGGGAAAGCATTTCTTCTAAAAAATGCAAATGAGCACAATATTTTCATTTTTTTTCTAAATAAAAAAATTGAGATTTTTTCACAATTTTTTTCCTTTATTGTCCTATTGTTCTTTATTTTTCTGACAATGGGTGACAAGTTTGTCTGAGACTTTGAAAGCTGGTGCTTTAATTTATTTTTGGACTATCCTAAGGGGCATTTCAATAATTTTCTGCAAATGAAGGGGAGAAGATTGGGATAAGGAAAGTCAGACAGAGATTTTGTAACCCTTTGAAATTTTCAATTGAGGGAAAACCTATTTTTCCCATTTACATGAGCACACACTTTTATCTTGTGACTAAAAGCCAAAATGACTACAGGATAGTACCACCATAAAGAATCAAACGCTTAAAGTAGATTGTCACATATTCAGGAATTTTATGACTTGACAATAAATCGGAGCAAGTAATCTGTAGCTTATGTAAAACCCGGTTTCATAATTCCTAAAACTATTTGTTTTTCATATGTCTTGCTAATGGTGTGGTGACTGATGTTGGAGGTGTGAAGTTTAAAATATTGGTGTGGTTTCTTTTGAATGCAGCTGTTCCTTCTGATTCACTATCTGAGAGGGCAGTCTTCCCCTCTCCTACAGATGTAATCTCCTTCTCAGATGTGGATATAATCAGTCCAGCCCAGAAGTTGCTAGCAAGGCAGCTTTCATTTGAAATAACTCCAGGAAAAAGCCTGCTTGTCACTGGTGAGTGAACCACTTGTTTGCCCTTGGTGCCACAATGTATATTTTTTAAGTCTAATTTACTGCTTTGTTTCTGAAGGTCCCAATGGAAGTGGAAAAAGCTCTATATTTAGGGTCCTCCGTGGTTTATGGCCCATTGTGAGTGGGAGACTCATTCAGCCCAGGCAAAGTTCACATGAAGTTCAAGGATCATGTGATGTTTTTTATGTTCCTCAACGGCCATATACATGTTTAGGAACATTGAGGGATCAGATTATTTATCCACTCTCTCAGCATGAAGCGGAGCAGATGGTGTCAAAGATCTCTGGATCAGGTTAACATACATAAAAGGAAAAAAAATATCATCATGCTTTGTAGCTGGAATATATTTCTTTTTTTTTCTAAGAAAACATGATATCTGCCAGGTCACAGATTAACCAATAAGCACATTTCTGTATGTTTGTGAATTTTGAAAGAAAAAAGGTTTAGCTCAGGGTACGGGTGTTAATGATTTGGTTATGAATTTAGGGTTTCCTTTTTCTTGTTGTGTCATCTTCAATCTGATCTGGCTCCACTTCTTATATGTTTGGCTGATCAGAATGTCTCCAATTTTGCTCCCTCCAGTTTGAAATTTTTGCACAAATCAACATTCTCTTGTCCGCAGACAAGTCTGCAAAATCTTGTTTGTGCAGGTGTTGCTTGTCTTGCATTTTTATATTTGTGAAAGCCATATAACGCCTTTGTTTGTGGTACATCTTTGAGAGAGGTTATTTTAAGTATAACTAAGACTAGGTTATGAATGTTAAATTTGGTCAATAGTTTCTGAATGCAATTTCAAAGAAAGCACATGGTGATATATGCAGGCGATAGATCTCATCCAGCTCAACTGTTGGATGCTCGATTATGTTTTGTTCTTCAGAATGTTCGACTGACCTACCTTGTAGAAAGGGAGGATGATGGCTGGGATGCTACCCAAAGTTGGGAAGATGTTCTTTCTCTTGGGGAGCAACAAAGGCTCGGCATGGTGAGTTTAGAAAAGGCAAATATGCTATGTCGAGGTCCTTTTATTGGTTAACCCGAATGCCGTTATAGTTACTATTTAAAATCTTTGTACTTGGCAGGCACGGTTATTCTTCCACCATCCGAGATTTGGAATTCTTGATGAATGTACCAAGTATATTCTACTTCTGTGACTTATGCAAGTTTTTAATTTTTGTTTTGGTTAAATATTCTTGATCATGATGATACTTTCTCCTTGATGACAGTGCAACAAGTGTTGACATTGAAGAGCACCTTTACAAACTTGCCAAGGAGATGGGAATTACTGTTGTGACTACTTCTCAAGTATGTATTTGTGATATATATATTTGGATTCTGCATTTCTAGCTGTGGATTCAAACTGACATGTTGTTACGTCCCAGAGGCCTGCCTTGATACCATTCCATTCGGTAGAATTGAGATTGATTGATGGTGAAGGTAACTGGGAACTGTATTTGATCAAAAGCTGAAAGCAGGAATCGAGTTTCGACACCAGCTGAAGTAACACAAGTTTAAGCAGTAGAGAACTGGAACCTACATTCCATATGTGCAGACACCCTGAGCACAAAGACGGTTCCATTGATGCGTGGATAGTAGAAGGTTGCTGATTGCAGGTGCATCTGTGGGTTGTGCTTGATTCTGTGTGGAACCAGCTGTGCGGCTGACTGAAGCACTATGAAAACTCTTGCAGCTTGGTGCACTTTGTCTGGATTGAGCAGTTTGTGCATCAGAAATGTGGACATGGAAAATGCATAATTAGCTGCAACTCCATCGTATCAATAAAGTTCACCCCATTCATCCTGACAGATGCATTCTCAACAGATGTACATACTAGATGAAGAGCAATAAAATTGCCACTAATATATTGAGGTAAAAGCTTCAGAGGAGGCAGCTATATTTCCATTTTCACATAATTCGAAATACATGTGTGTAAAGGGTTGACGTTGATCCTGTCTCACCTTCCATTCCATTTTCACCTATGCACATATTCATGTAAGAGGCTAGGTAAGCAACTTGTGTTCCTTTGCCATGTATCTGTACATAAGGCTGTAAGATGCCAATTCTTTTAGTGGCTGTTATATTCATGAAAAATTCATTTCTGCTAATAGTAGCCACTAGCCACTGTCAGCTGTCAGACCATATTTTTATTCTCTATGGATGCTAAAAGTGGTGGTGCTTCAATGGAGCTTGGGGAACAAGTTGATCAGATAGTGGGGCATAAGATCAGCTTGATTTTATTCTCGCCTGTATCATGTTGCACTATGACTGGAGAACATGCCGCCTTATCTCCACTATACCAGATCAAGTTCTGTTGTGTGGAAACGAGGGACTTGGCAAGGCGTGCAACAAACAATTTTAATATTTTCACGGATGATTTTGTTTCCCCAAATCTGCGACATGGTATTTTTTAGAACTTTTTAATTCGTGTGAAATAATGCCTGAGCTCTTTGGACTCTTTTCCAAATTCATCCATGCTTATAGGCCATTGACTTATTGATCGTTGCCCTGTTGTCCGGACATTAGGTAGGATAAACACATCCTTTTGTTTACCTGCAACCATCTTAACTGTCACTTGGCCTCAATTTTTAATTTGGAATGCTTAAGTTTTAGCCATGGAAAAAATCCCCGGGAAAAAAAATTCTTAGGATTTTTACTGATAAAAAAAATTCTTGGGACTTTTATTCCCAAGAAAAAATTTCCTGGGATTTTTAGTCATGGAAAAAATCCTCGGGAAAAAAATTTCTAGGATTTTTACTGATAAAAAAATTCCTGACATTTTTTTGGAATGCAAAAAAATTCCTAGGATGGTTAGTCATTGAAAAAAATTCTTGAGATTTTAGTCATGAAAAAAATTCTGGGATTTTTTCTTACTGGGAAAACAATTCCTGGGAAAAAAGTTTTTGGGATTTTTAGTCATGGAAAAAATCCTCATGAAAAAAGTTCCTAGGATTTTCTTACTGATAAAAAAAATTCCTGAGATGGTTATTCCCTGAAAAAAAAAATTCCCGGGATTTTTACTCCCGAGAAAAGAATTCCTGGGAAAAATTTTCCTAGGAATTTTATTCCTGGGAAAACAATTCCTGGTATTTTTATTCTCCTGGAAAAAAATTCCTGGGAAAACAATTCCTGGGATTTTTATTCCCGGGAAAAAAATTACTGGGAATGTTATTCCTGAGAAAAGAATTCATGGGATTTTTGTTCCCTGGAAAACAATTCCTGGGATTTTCGTAAATTACTGGGATTTTTGTTCCCGGGAAAACAATTCCTGGGATTTTTTCTTACTGGGAAAACAATTCCTGAGAAAAAATTTCCCGGGAAATCAATTCCTGGGATTTTTATTCTCGGGAAAACAATTCCTGGGATTTTTATTACCCTGGAAAAAAATTACTGGGATTGTTATTCACGGGAAAAAAATTACTGGGATTTTTGTTCCTGGGAAAACAGTTCCTGGGACTTTTATTCCCGGGAAAACAATTCCTGGGATTTCAGTTCCTGGGATTTTTATTCCCGGGAAATCAATTCCTGGGATTTTTATTCTCGGGAAAACATTTCCTGGGATTTTTAGTCATGGAAAAAATCCCCGGGAAAACAATCACTGGGATTTTTGTTCCTGGGAAAACAGTTCCTGGTATTTTTATTCCCGGGAAAAAAATTACTGGGATTGTTATTCCTGGGATTTTAAATCCCCGGGATTTTTGTTCTCGGGAAAACAATTCCTGGGTTTTTTGTTCCCGGGAAAACAATTCCTAGGATTTTTGTTCCCGGGAAAACAGTTCCTGGGACTTTTATTCCCGGGAAAACAATTACTGGGATTTTTGTTCCTGAGAAAACAGTTCCTGTGATTTTTATTCCTGGGAAAAAAATTACTGGGATTGTTATTCTCGGAAAAACAATTCCTGGGATTTTTGTTTCCGGGAAAACAATTCCTGGGATTTTTGTTCCCAAGAAAACAATTCCTGGGATTTTTACTCCTGAGAAAAGAATTCCTAGGATTTTTATTCCTGGGAATGAATTTAGTGGAAAAAAATGACTAAATTCATGAAAACGATTTAATGGAAGGATTTTTAACCATGGAAAAAAATTCACAGATTTTTTGTGATAGATTTTTAATCTTGAAAAAAAAATTCATGGATTAATGATGGGAGGAAATTTTCATCGATTTTTTGGGATGGTTTTTTTTTTCAAGCGGATCTTTCCTTGATAAAACTTAAAGCGGATTTTTTGGGATGGGGTTTTTAATCTTCAGGGCCATCAGGTGTATTTTGTCTGACTCCCTCCCTCTAGTTTCACTGCTAAATTTAGATGCATCCGGAAAAAAATTCATAAAAATTTCTGAAATAATGTCTTCACCGGGAAGTCTTCAAAAGCCCGACACGAGAAGGCCTTCCTTGAAATGAGTTTTTCAAAACCTCCAAGAGAATGCATTTAATTACATGTACCACTTTAAACAACGTAGCAAAATCTCATTACAAAATTGCATTTAATTACATGGCCATTCTGAGCTAAAAAATTACCTTCTTTTATACCGAAGCAAAATCTCATTACAAAATGGTACACTCTGGACGGAAAGGGAAAAAGAAGAATAATACAGGTCACTCAAAAGCAGCTACTCACTCTTCTTCTTCTTTACCTTGTACTCCAGGAAAAACAAGGCTTGGTACAGAGAGAATCAAAGGCGAGTACTGGCTTCTTCAGTAGTTGATCAGCAGTGAAAAACATGTCCAAAATTTTTTGAATTAGTTCTTTAGCCAAAAAATTCTGGTACTGGTTCTAGTTCTGCTACTGCCCACAACCCGCCTTCGCTAGTGGCGCCACTGATCATGGGGTCTGGTGGCAAGAAAGGAATGGACAATGAGGGTTGCTTGATACATGAAATAGTAGTTGCCACAACTGAAGGATCCAAACAAGAAAGATCAAAATCAAGTCAAGCAGTAACAGGTTTTGCCCAACAGAAGTATCCAATACGCCAGTGAACATACCTTGTTGAGAAAGCAAGAGAACCAACAAAAAGGACCTAGGATATGGCACAAGCAAACTGCTACCAAGAGATCCCATCCACTTGCAACAGCTCAGGGTATATAAGCACTATTATCTGCTTCACACACTTCAATGATGGTTCTAAGAATTTATGCCCTTCTGATGCTGAAATAAGGATGGTTTGTGGTCACAATTGTCAATGAAAAAAGTAGTTGAATATGATACATATGAAACTTCAGTCATTTCAATTGCAAAAGCATGCATGTGCATATGGAAGTTCGATAAATAACACCATTATTTACCTTTAATCAAACCTTTAATTTCCTTGAAGAAATCTTCAACCCTTGCAGAAACTGGTCTCATCCCACAAGTCTGAGAGACACAAAGTTCAAGATATAATGCCTTCTCCATTATCTGTAGCAGCAAAAGACACATAGTCTGAACATCTGGGGAAACCGTTGCCCTCTCGCTTTCAAGTAACTCCGTCACAATAGAAACTGCCTGATCCTGTTAGTGTTGAGTGCTTTGAAGTCAGACAAGCATCAAGCACGGCAACATAATCTCTGTAACAATCAACAAGCACAGGACTCTAAAACTGTATAACATGCATAAAAGCCTACCTGCAAACCATGCAATATCTCAGGCATAGGGAGCTCAGGAAAATGAGCAAAGTCAATTAACCCAACATCTTCGGCTGACTTAGCTGCAGCTATAGCCTGCATGCACAAAAATCTCAAGAGTAGAGCTGAGATCCTATATATCTTAATGGCAGTAAGATAAGAAAAATATGTATGAAACCCTGATTCAATCTCTCCACCAGCTTTGCCCTGAACTCCATCAGGTTTTATGCATGGAAGCGCCAGTGTTTTATCCTTTATTGAAGAACATTTAGCAGAAATTGACAACCAACCGTACTTGCTCTGAACAGATGATGGCTTTGTACAAAACTCTCTCTCCTCTTTCAGAGTTGGAGGACAGAAAAATGACATCTTATTTAGAGATTCACTGAAGTTCTGTATTCCCTTGCTAATAAAGGCTAAGAGATGGATAATTCTCTCCCTGAGCTGTGATTCTAAAAGGGACATTGTTTTTGACCATGCTGGGTGTTTAGAAAGCTCACTAATTAAAATAAGAGTGTGCTCTGTTTCCCTCAAAGCCACCAAGGAAGTTTGAGGTTTTTGGATCCTGGCCCTTTTCTTGTCTTGATCATCTGTGGCAAAATTAGAAGCACACAGGCAAGACATTAAATGAGGCTTTTCTAGGAAAAAAAATGATGTAGCTTCTTCCACAATTGCCATGGAGGAGGAATCATCTCCTAATGAATGGATCATAGCAGCAAGAACAGCCGTGCCAAGTTCCCATATGTGATCATGCCCTTTCTCTTTGAAAATTCCCAAAAAACCATTACTGATCCCAGACTTTGGCAAATACTTGGTCTCCAAAGAGCTGAGCAGTACTTTCAGAAATGATATAAAGTCAGCTTGCCAAAGCATCTCGGCACCACCTCTAACACGTGCTAATGTCAGAAGGAATTTCAAGGTTGTGGAAATAGAAGCAGAAGAGTTGACTTGCTGAAGAAGCTGCATTATGTGGTGAAGTCGTAAATGCTTCTGCAATACAGGAAGCCACGAGTTGGAAGCCAAAAAGCCACTTATTATGACATCTATCGCAGCCAAAGAGAGGTCACAGTATTCTGCAGTTTCAACAGCTCTGCAAAGAACAGGCAACAGCCCCAAACTCACCATTGGTGTTTCACCTAAAGCACAACCAGCAACAGCAGTTGGCTTTACGAGATCAAGAGATTTAATGAACTTAGCAGAGAGCAAAATCAGTGTGAGCAGATATTTGACTGTTTTTTTCTGCACAACAGAGACCAACTTCACATCAACTAAAACTTTGAGGTTTGAGGCTGCAGACTTGATGACCAAGAGGCATAGTGATAGAACATGTTTCCTATCACTTGATGATGAAACTTGATCGTACAGACCACTAACAAGGTGCAGAAGGATTTCTGATTGTGCTTCCAAAATACTTTGTTCTGTGCTATCATAACTGTACTCCAAAATGTCAGCCGTTTGAGAAAATTTACACAAATATTCAACAGATGACTCCATGAATGCTCGTGAAGAAGATTGATCATATGTTATTAATTTAGCTTCTGCCAGCTGCAAGGAGTAACTCTGACTCTTTAAGAATCACAAATTAAAAAAACAGAACTAAGAGACCCAGCAGAAGATACAGAAAATCCAGTTTAATACAGAATAATGAAAAAGCAGCAATATTCTCTTCCTGGAAAACAAAATACTCACATTTCCCTTGTATACACACAAAAGCAATGTCAAAGATCTCAGTGCAGCAACCTGAGAATCTGAAACAATTGCCATCAGATTTGCATGTTCCATGCATGATAACATATTTTCTGCCATCGCCTTGGACTCCTTCCAGTCCGATGTAAGCCAAAAGTCCAACCCTAGGTCAGTATGTATCCCAGTGGTGTCGAAAAGATAATTAGCAGGGTCAATATGTTGAAAAGCGTGAGAATGTTTAAGGTTATTGGACTGCCAAGGGTTCAACTGCAGGAGAAATTGTGAGAGCTCTCTCAGGGGGCCAATAGAAAAATGCAGCATGTCCAACTCCCCATGAATATGGTGGCAAAGATCACTCATTATTTGTACTTTCAGATCAGCTATTGAACTGCAAAACACAAAAATAGGCAAGTGTGCATAAAAGAATATTTCCAGGATAAATTTCAGCTCAATAAAGTCAAGCCATTAAGACCACCAAGAAGCAGCTAATCAAAATATCTCTAACATGATGAGTTGGCACATTCTCCAGTTCAGTTCGGTTTTAGTCTTTCAGGTTGTCCCAAAAAATACGGCCTTGAACATTTGGCTAATGCAGAAAAGCCTGGATATAAGAGATGGCCTAGAAGAGATAATAAGGACAAAGAAAAGGTGATGAAACAAAGAATAGCATGCGAAATGCAGGAATAAATATTCAGACAGAAAGTCAATTTAAGCCTAGATAAGATGAAAATTCACTGGAAGAATATGATCATCCATTCGTGCAGGTAAAAATCAAGAATCTTCAGCACCAACAGTTTTAGAAAATATGTAAATGCAGATGTATTTTCTACACAAAATCATGTTCAGCAACAAAAATGTCTGTTTTAAAAATATTTATTTTACACAAATCAGGTGTAGATTGTAATTTTTGTTTTCCTTTTCCATTTATAGTTTTTCCGTTCCAGATATTTGTTTTTTAAATATTAATGTATTTTGTTTACCAGTCAAGCTTGATGATTAACCAGACTGGGTGGATAGCAACAACCAACATAAGGTTGAGGCATGTTTTAGAAATAGAAGAAAACAAAGGCTCAGAAATTAAACAGATGATCTGGCAAACCACCACCAGCACATGAATATGCAGGCAGAAATAAAGACTGATGAACTTGCCACAAGAGGTATCCAGATGCAGTAAATGTGAAAAACAGAAACAACGACTGATAAGTATTCTTATGCAGTGAATGTGAAAAACCAAAGACAAATTAATATTTAACAAACATTAAGAGAGGCATGGCACATATAGGATGGAAAAAAATCAATGTGTTATTGTTGCCCATAAACCTATATCCGCAAAACATGTCAGGAACGTGATATAGCACAGCAGATAAAGAAAAGCAATGGTGGACTCCTTACCCTAAATTATCCAACCTGCGCTGAGCTTGCAGTTCAAGAAACATGGGTTGTTCGGTTAGCTGCATTAGGACCACCAAGAAAATGTTTACACGATAACAAACACAAATATCATTAGTTAGAACGACTGTCAAATCCAATCATAAGCTAAGTAACATGGGTACGGCTAGGAGGGCCCCGTACCCTACGGGTACGGGGTTGGGTATGGCGGGAAATTATAAAAAATCAAAAAATTTCAGAAAAAATCTAAAAAAAATCCAAAAAATCAGAAAAAACTAGTAAAAATCAGAAAAATTCAAAAAAAATGTATTTAAAGGAACACCCTTAGCATTTTGTTATTGTTTAAAATTTTTTGATATATATATATATATATATATATATATATATATATATATATATATATATGTCCGTGTGTACGGCCGTACCCACGTTTTTTGAAAATGGTTCGTACCCGCACCCGTACCTATGTGACATAGATCATAAGACTAAGTCAATCTGCTATACTGCACTAGACAATACCTTTTGTGCTATCATCTGAATCTTGTTAACAGATGTCAGAGACAAACAGCCAACTTCACCAGCAAAATGTTTTTTAATTAAATGTGCAATGCATAAACTTCCAGCCATCTGCAATTACGCAACAAGAAGCTAGTAAGTCGGAATATGAAAAGAGTATGAGGCAATAAACATGCATATTTAACAAAATATAATGGGCTTAGATAAACCAAAACCATCATCAAATATGACACTGCAGAAATAAAGAGGAACTACACCACTATATGCACGATCTAGTGTATTCTCAAACATTAGGAATAGTGCACAGTATGACCCCTTAGCATCACAAAAATTTAAATTCAAAAAATTGAAGCCATGCCTAGTGACTTCACAGTTACACATTTTACATATTCCTTTTCCACATGTTTAAACTATTCATCTAGCCCATTGAATGATTGATATACCAGAAAATTTCATAGCTTACCTGACATAGTATCCCATTCTCAGTAACGTGAACTGTTTAAAAATTTAAAAAAAAAAAAAGAAAACCTCTCTGATAAATCCAGTTAAAAAATTATACAAGATGGAAAGTAAAATTTGGATGACATCAAAAGATCACGAAGTACTTTGCCTAAGTGTAAGCAGGGACCACACTTCGCATCATGTTTTGTAACAAAGAACCATACTGCCACTGCTACCAACTAAACAAGCGTAATTTGTTAGAAGCGAATCTTGTTCCCTTTTTATTTCTGATGACAATAAGCCCCCAGAAATTGAGCCAGAAACTACCCCAACATATTGTTAAATCCACCATAACCTTTAATAAAAGAGAAAGTTAAGCAAGCAATAGGAATTGAACTAAAGGCACCACTCCAAGGAAGTTGCAGGAAAAACCTTCCATTTATCATACATTATTTCACACATTTACAAAAATATGTTTTTTCTTTTCTGCATCAGTTCCTTCTTACGAACCCCTCTTTATTCACCCTTAGGCACATTTATGTATTGAACTCCCTCACGCTTCCTCTTGTGCAGAATCCATAAGCAGTGCAACCATGTAGAAGATTATCATAAGGTTTGCATTGTGCAAGATAAAAACGAAAATAATTAACAGAATGGAAGTAATTGGTCACTTAACAATGTAAAATAAAGAAAAGCACTAATGCATATAGTTTTGAGGTAAAATTACCTTGGCCTGCACAATGGTATTTTTATCATAAGCACAAGGTACGTAGGATTTGATCAAACTGGTAATTGATGACTCCTTGTGCCATTCTGATATAATATGTTCAATATTGTTAGTCCCACTTGTTGAGATGCTACCATGACCACCGTTCTTTCCATCAGATGAAGCAACATCCTTTGGGTGTGTCCCGTTGTTTGACAATTTTTGTTTCCAAAGGGCATCACAAGACATGATCCACAGAATTGTAGACTGACATTGATAAACATATGCCAGATGAGGAGATCCATCATGACCTATTTTCTTGATTGAGGGCTGGTTAGCAAACTTGATCATGATAGGCGCAGACAAATGCTTCCAAAACATTTTGGAATCTTTTAGCATCTCCAGTATCTTCACATACTGTGTACCCCCACGCCAAAGAGCCCTCAAAAACTGAAGCACTTTTAACAGAAATTCAGGATGGCTGGCACACAGACATTTCGTGAGTACATGATAGACATAGTTGGAAGACAACAAGAAGTCATAGAATTGGTTCCTAGTTATTACCAAAGATTACTTGGAGCAAAGACAACAAACCTTTTGATGAGATCGTTCGCTCCTACAATATACTTGAGAACAGAATTGATCAAGCTTCTTTGGTCCTTGGACCTAAGCAGTTTCGGAGAGGTAGATTCCAGGCGCTTCATTCCAAGGGCATCAGTTTCACATTCGGCTAATACTTTACCAGCATCTTCCCCTAGAAAGACCAAAGAGGCAAGGAAAGCTGGCTGCATCCAAACTCCAAAGACATGTAATCAACACACCACTTCTGTAAATAAGCCACTCAAAGCTTGCAAAAGAAAAACCCAATCCACAGCATATACACTTCTTCAAAATTGTTGTCTGATTTAGATCCACTCCAGTTAAAATATCAACACAAAAACAGTAAAATCAATACAGACATGCTAGAACTATATAAGATAGCTACACAAACCTGCAATAAAATCTTTTAGATTTTTAAGTAAACACCACATTTCGATTACATGACCCTCACAAAAGAATACACATCTTCCAACAATACTAAAAGGTTGCAACACCAAAACGAATCTCAAGCCAACAGAAGATGCTAATCTTGAACAACAGATACCACTTAAGAAGTTTTTTAGTTTTTTTTTGTTTTCTTGGTTTTTAAAATAAGTTAAGCAGATCCTACCACATTATGCCAAGAGATGCAGCCCCATAATACAGAAGGGTCTTAGACAATATAGGAAACAATACACAAGGTAACTCTGTGTCCATTTAGTAGCATTTTAGCGATCACTAACAGCAACGAAGTAAAGATGGACAGACCTGATAAATAGTTGCAGTTATTAGAAATTCAACCATAGAAAGAAACAAATCCTTGTTCTCTGGTAATTCCGAATCTTTGTTCTCTGGTAATGATGAAGATATTGCATCAGAAATTGCACAACTGAAATTTCTAACCTGAAAGGTAAAGCCAAATGCAGCATCAAGTTAGAGGTAAATCAAGCACAATACAAAGTAAAACACAGAATTAATAGATGGGCATATACACCCTTCCGCAAATGACAAACATTACAGAAACACTGTCAAATATGCATTGACCTCATGGTCATTAGAAATAAAGCTTAGAATTCCAACTGAATGTGGATATGCCTTCTCAGCAAGCACACATAGCCTGGAAAGCACTCTAGCTGCAGCTACTTGGATCGCCTGCACAAACAACATAACCAATAAAGAAGAAAGAAAAGACAAGGACCAAATCAAGGGTTCCCTTCTAACATAATGGATTAAAAGATAATAAGGAGAAAAAGCCAAAAAAGATCTACTCAAAATGAACCTTCCACAACAATTTATTAAGTGAAAGATTAACCAAGTATATCCAAGTAACACACTCATCATCAAGTAATAGAGAAAAGACAGTGACCACACAAACTCAAAGGTCCTTACTAAAATAATCAAATGAATGCAAGACCTTGACAGAAACAGTAACCAAATGTTCAAATCAAAATTTATGGCCTCGCCAGCTAAATAAGGGGGTTGTTCTTATGCATGTGCCTTCTATCTGCATCAACATGATGAACAAGAAGCAACATGTGTAGTGACATGACAAGTAAAGCCCCAAACAAGAATCTATGAGTGTGGATGCATTTTTATGATTATGAGCTTGAATGCACATGGACGTTAGGCAACAGTAGCCTGTGTAGGTACACACACATACATATGTGTGTGCATATGTACACACACTCTCTCCCTTGACTTCAACCATTTGGGAACTGGTTTTAAACTTGAAAAAACATATATATATATATATATATATATATATATATATATATATATATATATATATATATATATAGAGAGAGAGAGAGAGAGAGAGAAAGAGAGATTGGTAGAAATCAGACCACAGGGACCTTTAGTTTTTTTTAAAAAAATTATTTTAAATAAAATAAAAATATCATAATGTATAGTATTTATAAAAACTATTTTGATATAAAACATGTTTTGATTCGAGACTTTTAAATGATCAACTTAATCTATGTTTTGCATCAACCTATTCTTAAGAGCATATCGGTAAGGTTAGATTGCAAAAAAAAAGAAAAGAGTTAAACATCAAAATTAAAGTGTAGTTTTTGTCCCTACACTCACACACATCTCTCTCTCTCTCTCTCTCTGTGTGTGTGTGTGTGTTAGGGGTTGTCAATTCCCATGGATGGAGGAATCGACAGATCTTACGAACTGCAGAAGCCATCCGATTTTATAAAATTGGATGGCCATTGCAATAGATTATGATGCATCCCCCTCACTCACACTCTCCAACAAAAATACAGGTTAGATGAGAAATCAACTTCAAAGATGATCTATTTAGTAGATACACACATGGGATTGGTCTATTTCACATAACACCAGCCAACTTGATCCATACCCAAGCACTAAATATAAATTTCAATAGATGGGTCTAGATGAATGCAAGATATAAAGGTTACATAGGCCAGAGCCTCAAACTAACCTAAAATACAAAAGTAAAACTTTTTGAATGACTAGAAGAACATAAACGTTACATAGGGCAAAGCCTCAACATACATCACGACAAACTTTACATTCAACATGCCTAGAAGAATATAATGTTTGTCCAGATAGAGTAATATGTTTAACAGCAGTAAAAGATAAGCAGACATATAGCGCACAATAAATGCTGATAAGTCATCCACCAGCACAAGGTTCCAGATGACAAACAATGAGATAAAATTTTTTACTCACAGAATTCCGGCGAAAGCAAGCCAAAGCCAACACAGCGGATACAATGGTAACAGGCTTAGATGTGACTCGTAATACTGCTTGCTGAAAAATAGGAAAGCTGGTATTTTCCTGAAATGACAGAAATGAATGGCAATTGAAAAAAATGTATACACATAAACAAGCACACATCAGTATGTGGAAAAGGTCATGTTCCTCTTGGTGGTCTTCACTAAACAATGGCATAGCCATTCATATCCAAAAAACAAGAAAGGGCATATGAACATAAAGTAACAGAACAAGATTTCACATTAATGATTAAACTTGCAAGCAAATACCAACATGACAGGAATGGTAAATCATATAATCTTCATCAAAACTTGAATAGATATAGAAGTTTGTGTGTTGCAAGAAGAGATTAACAACAGATTAAACAACAGTGTGCATGTAGGACAACATAATATCAGGATCTGCTGACACATCAGTTGACACATTCCCATCAAAAAAAACATAGAAGACTCACAATCTCCAGCTCAAATCTTCTGCAGCTGCAAAATCATTGCATATCCATACATATTTGAAGTGTACAGAAAAGAAGGAACTCGACATAATTGATTGAAACAAAATGAAGTGAGATTTAACCTGGTATGCCTACTAACTCTTGAGCTATCAACTTTTTATCAATTCAGGAAATTGGAAAAATAATAATCTGCATTAACTATATTATCCTCAATGTTGTTTAAATATATAATTTGACTCTTCATCCCATTGCAATCTGGTTGTTTAAATCACTCACAAATATCGTGTTTTATTAAAAAAATGCGATAAATACATTAAATATAACTCAGCCATATAAAACGTCAACAAAATGAGTCTTTTTTATAAAGACGCCAGAAAATAAAAAACACAAAAAATACATGTTTTTTCGTGCCATTTTTGCACTTTCTTACTAGATGTTAGATTTTTTTAAGTGTTCAGCCAAACCGCAAGTTTCTATCTTTTAAATGTATTAAATAAGAGAGAGGTGATTAAAAAGAAAATTAAGCATAATCAAGCAGAGTGCTGAAAGGTGCATGTAGTAACGAGATTAATTATGTAATAAAGCGGAGAGAGAGATAGTTTACAGAAAATTAGATGCAATAAAGAAAAGAGGGAGAGAGAGCCCAGCTGCTCCTACGAAACCCTAAACCATAGCATTAACTCCTTCATTAACTGAGCCTTCATATCATGCGGCTGAGTAAATTGGGTCAAGCATGGGGACCAATCAAATTTATTATTTCATAAGTCCTACATATGGCTATTATTTGCTTTTAATATACTATTTTTCATCCACATCCAATCATGTTTATGATTTTGTCTAATCACTTTTTAATGTCATATTATTAATTTTTTTATTTATTTTACTTTTACCTAGTTTTTAGGATTTTTTAATTTATTAAAAAAATCCCAAGTTTCCCTGAGATACGTAATTTTGCCATATTATATCCAAGAAATAACTTGCCATATAATACCCGTACACAATATATGTGACAATGATATATATATAGTATTCAGAGTTTGCCTCGATTTGGTACCGCTCTCGCGACATATATATAAAGAGAAATGAAACAGCACAGAGCCATATACCCTTAATATGATGTAAGCTATGTCACATAGGTACGGGTACGGGTATTGGTACGGGTACGGACCATTTTCAAAAAACGTGGGTACGGCCGTACACACGGACATATATATATATATATATATATATATATATATATATATATATATATATATCAAAAAATTTTAAACAATAACAAAATGCTAAGGGTGTTCCTTTAAATACATTTATCTTGAATTTTTCTGATTTTTACTAGTTTTTTTTTAATTTTTCTGATTTTTTTTAGATTTTTTTTAGATTTTTTTTATAATTTTCCGCCGTACCCATGTTACTTAGGATGTAAGGGTGCTTGTATGGGCCATGCGGAGTGTACCTCTATAATAGGGCATCAGTATGTCTCAGAATTTCTGTGGTTGTGACAGAAGTTACGAAAAAAGAAAAACATAGAATTTGGGAAAAAAGGGACTGAGTGACACCAGACAGACTTTGTTTGCGGTTTACACCCTTGTACAGAACAATCACACTCTAAAGTGAAATTGTAAGGTAGTCTAGATACAAATGAAACAATACCTTAATCTAAACTTAAATATGTAATTTGACTCTTCATCGCTTGTGATATTTCTGGTATATTTAATACGAATTTTCATTTAGGGTGTTATTACTGCTATCTCGTTAATGAATTTAATTTTATATTCACACCTGATACTGTATACATTATGTCTTCTGTTGCCTAACGCACTTGTTGTACAAGTAACTTGCTAATAAAAGAGTTTTCCATATGCAGTAAACAAACTTCCGGAGAAATACAGTACAAACTTCAAAGCATGTTCTAGATACACAAAAATCACATTTGCCCGAGTACTTTGTAGATCTATATAAAAGTCTGTTCATTGTACGTTTTTTAGGCACATCAAGGAACACCTTCGAGCTGAAATTTATGTCGATTTCCCTCATTAGCTTTCTTCCCTTCAAACAATTTCTTTTTTCCCCAAGATATGAGAAGCAACAAGCAAAACATTGTGGTCAACAAAAAATCACTTCCTAAAGCATGTTAATTTGAAGGAATAGAAAAGAAGGAAAACGAACCACCTCAACATCAGAAAGCATCAGCTGCATGATATCCAACACCAAGCAAATAATTACTTCTAACCCTTCTATCTCCTTTGGTCTGTAAAGGCGGTTCATGTGTAACTTCTGTAAAGAGATAATAAAGGTTACAGAGGAAATATAAAAAAAGCGTTAACCACAAAAGAAGAGAAGCCGATGGAACTGCCTGACCTCCAGTTTATCAGCTGTTGTGCATAACATCTGAAGAAGAAAACCATGCATGGACGAGTCACAGACTAAAATGTTGTGGATAACAGAACCTAGTTTCCTAACATCCTTCAGGACAAGGCAGTTCTTCAAAACATCAAATACCTAGAGAATACATGAAAAGACAGAAACTCAGAAAATATGTAACTGCACAATGGAACACCAGGAAAGTTTTTTATACCAAACAGATGAAATAAATTAACATTTCACATTGACCCTAAAGATGTAAGCTTCCATGACACATGGAGAAGTCAACAAACACAAAACTCAAATTAACCACCAAGGAAAGAATTCTGGTACATGCACGATGCCATAAGCACAGCTAGAAAGAAAAAAGAACAAGGATAGATGTGCAGATGCAATCAAGTTAGCAGTGAAAGAGATACTTTATCCTCTGTTTCTCATTTAAAATGCACAGGACCATCCATGGGAAAAAATACAGTTCCCTAGACTCAGTAACTATCATTGCTAATCCTTTTTTTATTATATATAGAGTAAAAAGGTACTGTGCTATGCCAGACTGCACATGTGTAGACATGCACAAAAGCCAAAGTACATCTATGTGAAAATGCAAGTCATTAATATATTGATTTTGTTATTATCGTGTATTTTTTCTCGAATCATTCAATTGGCATGTTACAGCACCAAAAGAAAAGCATTGGCTGTGACAAATGTTGCAACTGTGTCAGCCCACGCTATTATGCACACAACAGCCATTTTAGACATGCTCATATGAGAAGAAAAATGAATCTTCATAAAACAAGGGAACATATAGCTTAGCTCATTCAGCACACACATTGTCTAAGACCAAAAGGTGCATTTGCATGAGCAGGAGCACATATGTCGCTAGAAGCATTAGGTGGAGCCTAGTGGATGAGTAGATCTCATTCACCACACACATTGTCTAAGACCAAAAGGTGCATTTGGCATTTGCATGAAAAGGAGCAGATATGTCGCTAGAAGCGTTAGGTGGAGCCTAGTGGATGAGTAGACTCTATAGCCTAAGCATGCTTAGGATGGAATGTGCATTTTAACAGGTATGGAAAAAAACTGCAGAACATTAAATATTCTCGTACATAATGCCATATAAAAACACACGAAGAGTAATAACACACACCCCAAAAAAATGAATATAACACACAAGCAGCAGAAAGTGTACCTTCAATTTCACTTTCCAATATTCATCCTTTGTGCTATACTTCCAATTTTCGTGATTAACTAAGACATACCGTAGGCAGAAAACTACGAATGCAGATACTGCTTCATCTTCCACACCTACTTTTACCAACTGCATGTTCAAATCAAGAACTACAACCACCAAAATGTCAGTGATACAGGACACTGAATTTATCAGCCCAAAAAAAAAAACTGAGGACTATTTGTACATCTATCCATTGCGTTTGTAAAAAGCTAAAGAAGAACTAATATTTATTTGTCATGCACGCAACACTTTTACAACCGACACATGATTGTAACGATCAAATTCAATCCCACGAATTGTTCCAAGTAATGATGGGAGAATATCAGCTTCCTAAAATATTCAGCACAAAACCTATTTGATTACCTAGGCAGATTTGTTAGGACAAATATTCAAACTCAAAAAGGCTACTAGCATCAGCACCGTGGAATATTCAGATATAAATCAACTTTAACTCAAAAAACAAAAAAGCATACCAGGAACAATCAAAGGATAAGATTCCTGATCTGGAACAACCAAAACTGATGGAATTTTAGCAGTGCCCCCAGAAAGTAACCATATCCCACTGCACAGAAAAATAGTTTGGCAGCATATCCAGATTATGAACATATCTACTTGAAAAGCAATAAACTGAAGAACAACCCCATACCAAGCCAGCAAACAAAAGCTAATTCTAGAATACAAGATTTTCAGCAAGTAAGATAGAAACTTGTCCCAATATGAGCATCAAGTGTAAACATTACAAAATATATGTAAAAATAAGCCTATGGATACTAACAAAGCTGATCTGCATGAAAATAATAATCTGGCACCCTGAATTATTTAAAAATGATAAATCAAAAAAGAAAAACAACCTCTTAAGCCAACAGAAAAAGTGAAAATACATCCTTTTCATGTATAAGATATGAGTTCACGTTAACGGGCCAGAGCGTCCTCTATGAAAAGTGTCGACCAAGTTCCAACTAGAGTTCAGTTGCACAATATAACTTTCTCTTACATGTAAGCATGAAAATATATAAGTATAGAAGATAAACAAATTATCACGTTATCTACATCAAAAAGGTTGAATAGATATAAAAAACACAAAAAGCTGAGGCAAAAAATTAAAAGCTATATGTTCACATTTAGTCTTTGTCAGCTTTAAGAAATAACTGCAGCCCACTTCCAAGCTACCATCTATGTAGTGCAACAAACAAGCATTCCCAAGAAAGAAGCATCATGAAAACGCACAATGCACTGACACTGCTAATATCTCTTGTTGTCAACATATGTAAAACTACGAACCTATCTCATCCGTTGGAAAAACGAAGTCTTTCATTTTCAAATTACCAGCATGAGAAGTTTAATCCAAAAACTACATTGAATTTTTGTAAAAAAATGGAACAAAGACACAAAACACAAATTTTATTGAAAAAAAATACCTGCATGAGCTAGTTACTCCAAGCTCAAAAATTTTTGTTTTAAGTGCATCAGATAAAACTCGAGGGGGACAGCTGCATTGGAAAGAAAAACATAAATGAGAATCGACAAGTAAATGCATAAGCATAAGATAAGGAAAGAATGCACGAGAGAAGTAAAATATATCTCACCATGTTAACAACTTTGTCAAGCTTGTGACACATAAAGACAAAAGTGAAGTATTTCTAACCCTTGAAACAAGGTCATCGAGCATCTTGCAAATGATTTTCACTAAATCAATCCTTCAAAAATTGAAAACAAAATTTCAAATTATATAAAGTAGATAAAATGCAATTTGACAATGCAACTTCAACTTCATACCTAACATTTTTATCCAACTGTCCATCCATTTTTGCTGCTCGAACAGTTGCAGACTTTTCAATCCCCATCAAATAACTGGCAACAGCCTAGAATTTCAAGTAACACAATTGCAAGATAACCAGCTTTCATCAATCCATTAAGACACATCAATACGGAAAAAATATAATAAATGCACAAAAATGCTTAACCTAACTAATAGTGGAAGTGCTCTGCAGTGCCAGGTTTAAAAAATGCTAAAGGACTGTTATGTGCTTTATATTGTTTATACTTTCCATGCATACATGTGCCATGAATACACACACAGACATGCACATATACACATTGTTTTCAAAAATGCACTAAAAAAGTGAAAAAAATGTACTTCATAGCGCTGTGCAGACCGAACCAGAACAGCAGACAGAAAAAAGGTAACAAATGAGGTACATGCTTTTCTTGCCTTAATCGCATATGGATCAAAACCCTTTTTTGACAAAAACATAGGTCTATCCTACTAAAATTATTTCAAGCAAAAGGACAGCCATGTGAGTTAGGGCTAATTGTTTGCCTTATCATATAGTATGAGCCTCTTGCAACCAAATGGGAGTTCAAACAACATTTTGGCCAGTTCCCTAGCGACAACAAGAGGTAAAGCACCTTCTCTCTCTCACTCAATCTTCTTCTTCTTCACTTTTTAATTCTTCTTCGTTTCTTTCTTCTTCTCTCCTTTGTTTCATTTTTCTGTCTTCTTTTCTTCATATTCATTTCTTCCTTCCACGATTCTCCATTTTCCTTCTTTCTATTGGCTTCCTGGCAGATTATCTACATCATTTTGTGATTCACTGCTGCCTCATTAAATGAATGCTGTTGCTTTTTGGATAGAGGTTGCAGTATATTATCTTAATCTCAGACAAACCAATTTTTTAATCTAATGGGATAAAAGTGTGAATTATTTTAGTCTTAAGCATCAATTTCAGTGTAATTGTGCTTATATTTTTTAGTATTTTGGTCTTGCTATCTTGACATGCTTTCAGATGTCTACAAATATATGGTTTCGTAGGTTTGCATATACATGTTTGTGTGTACTGCCTATATATTGCTTTACATGTGCCAAAATTACATGTATATGCACGCACAAACTACTATATACATGTAAGCAAGCACAAATCTAAGCAGTATTTTCTCTTAATATAAATATTGCAATTTCTTTAAAATTTTCACTTTAGACAAAAATGTATCACTAGATACATACATAATCATGCATGGATACTTGATTATGATGCAGCAAAATGTGTAATGAATCCCATAGCAGTTGGATAAAAAATAAGATAGCTGACATAAAAAATTGCAAATTTAACTTTTTATTACTAAAGATTCATTTCTTTGAAAATAAAAATAGAATAATAAGAATGATACAAAAAAACTCTTCATGAAAAATTGCATAGACATGACAGAACAACAAGGGCAAGTCACCTACGACATGCATGCTTTAATTAGAAACAATCAAAATTGACCATTCAATTACAACCAATACTTAAATGGCGTCAAAATGTATAACTTTCATTAATGTGATTTACTCTTGGGGTCTTTAAGCAACTTAATAGCCACAAAGTTTGCTTTTTTTCTTGAAATTATCGGGGACAAACATAGGCACTTGCAAGCAATGGTTTAAAGCCGATGACTCGGGACTCGACTCGTTCATTCTTGACAGCTGACTCAGCGGGTTAACTCGGTGATCGGGCCGAGTTTTGTTAACTATTGTTTTTAAAAGAAAAACAATATATAACTTCTCATTTAAACAAAAAAAAAAATTGTAAAATGACTTCAATACATGTATCATTCACACCATCAAGTAATAACTAAGTTAAATTATCTCTTTTGATAACAAGATCTATAATTTCTTATTTAAAAAAAAAACAGTACGGCAAAAATCAATATATTCAACAAAAAACAAGTCAATAAAAAACAAACACTAAGATAGATTAATATAGTCAACATATACAACTATCTAATGGTTAACAAATTCAACATATATGTTAATATTATATGAAACAAAAAATCAAAAAAGTGAAGAGTCCAACATCCTAAAACTTGAAATAAATACACCGTACAAGAAATTAGGCCTAATTAGTTTTACCTTTTAATTTGAAATGTGTAAATTTAATAAATGAACAATAATTATAAATTCTTATATTTCAATAAGTTAGAAGATTCATGTCAAAAATTAAGTAATTAAACAAATGACCTTGTTAATTACAAAATAGTAAAATACAAATATAGCTGGACTACATCGAGTCACACAAGTTTTGGCCAAGTCAAACCGAGTTTTGGCCAAGTCAAGTAGAGTCGTGCTTGAGTCAGGCCGAGTTTCAACAAAAACTGAGACTTGAGTCCTCTTACTGGGTTGACCTGTTTGAGGGCCTAATCAACAAGTTTTGACTCCGCGAGTTCTTAAACAATGCTTACAAGTAAAACAATAAAAATCCAATTTCTGTATCATGAATCATCCCAAAGTTCTCATATTTCATGTACAGGAGAAGGAGAGGCTGGCAGTGGAGATGGAGATGGTGTTAGGCTCAAGATGATCCTTTTATTATGGACTCTGAACTGTTTCCATCTTTAACCGCAAGAACCATACATGAACTTATAACGTATTTTGCTTGAATTTTTTTGAATTGTTCCAATCATCGAACAGATTATGTATAAACTTATGAATTTATGTGTGTGTGTGTGTATGTGTGTGTGTGTGTGCGGTTGTCACCCCATAACCACTATCTTCTAAATTACAATGTCATACACATGCAACTAAACAGTCTACAAAGGTTTAGGTGGCAGACATTCGGAAAAGGGCTAAGATATGCCTAGGCGGAGACCTAGCTGGAATATGCAAACCAGTAAAGGTGAGGAAAGTAAGAGTTGAAGGAAGGGAAGAAGAAGAGAAAGTAAGAAAGGGAAAAAGTAAAACAAGAAGAAAAAAATGAACACGCCTTTGAGATTAGGAGTCCAAGATCATGGACAAGTGTGAACGGCAACATGACTAAAATAAGGTCACACATGGCACTATATGAAAAAACTAATCTTAAACAACCTTGAAGTTTCAGATTACCCATATTTCATTACCAAATACTTGTTGCCTTCTGTTGTCAATCACTTTCTACGCCTGCCTTTAAGGACCTATGTCACATAGGTACGGGTACCGGTATTGGTACGGGTACGGACCATTTTCAAAAAACGCGGGTAATATATATATATATATATATATATATCAAAAAATTTTAAACAATAACAAAATGCTAAGGGTGTTCCTTTAAATACATTTTTCTTGATTTTTTCTGATTTTTTTTTTATTTTTTATAATTTCCCGCCGTACCCAACCCCGTACCCGTACCGGTAGGGTACGGGGCCCTCCTAGCCGTACCCATGTTACTTAGTTAAGGACACATATAAGATTACGTAAACACTTAGCAAGGACTGGAGATTCTATTTATAGGTGCATGCCAAACACTTCAACAAATGTTTGCATAATATACATACAAGCATGATGTGAATATCTCATAATACCTTGTTAGAAGAGATCAAGCAACCAAGCAGGTACAAGATAGCTGAAGCTTCATCATAGTCTTCGACACGAAATATACATGCCAACCGCAAAAGCAGTATCAACATTCCGGAGTGCATAAACTGTAGCAAAGATCAAGAAAAGAAAATAGTCTAAAACAAGAACATATTACCAAATTTTAAAAAAAAATCTTTAATTTTCTCACAGTAGAAATAAAGAAAGTACCAGCACTAATATCAGCAGGGATTAAGGACAGATAGTGAAATGAACCATGAAAAGACAAGAAATGATCAAGTTTTGTATCAGTCGAAGAACACACAGCTTAGCTATCCGAAGAAGTAGTTTGTGAGGTGGTTAGTGTCCAACTTTTACATGCTTGGGACTTAGGTGTCAAAATTCCGACTAGTCAATTGAGTTGGTTATCAACCAACATGTATTTCAAACTAAACGACTAGCTAGCCAGGCTAGTCAACTAATCAGCTCAATTTGTTGATCGCCAAACCAATCCTTCACCTATAAATATATATATATATATATATATATATATATATGCATTCTCTATATACATATATATATATATATATATATGTTTTATTTATGTATTTCCATATAGATATATCTATAATGTATTTATTTAAATTTTATAGTCAATCAACTTGGACTGAGTCACACAACCCCACTTGTCCCACTAGTCTTTTCAGAATTTTGAATAACTTGTTTTGATCAGTTTATCTTTTAACACTCATTTTATTTTGTTCATCTCACCATAGCATTTACTCTCTTTCAGTTTCTTTCTGAACAGATAACAGCACGCCGTTGGTTCTTTTTATTTTTTCATTAAAATTATTTTGACAATAATGGTTGTCTTAATTGCTATGTCACATTGGTGCAGGTATGGTATGGGTTCGGGTACGTCGGACATGGCAATTTTGAAAATTGTGGGTACGTGGATACAGCAAATTTTATGTTCTCAAAAATGATAAAATGAAAAAAAAAACATTAATAGTCTTATAATTAACAAAAAATCAAAAAAATTAAAGAAAAATGGGAGGGAAATATAGAATCTTAGTGGAAGGAAAATATAAAAGAAGGGAAAAAACCAATAGGCCTGGACATCGGGCCGGCCCGGCCCGATAAGAGTTGGGTTGGGGCCGGCCCGATGTCCAAAACCCAAGCCCAGACACGGGCCCGATGCCCAAAGCCCAAGCCGAACCGGGTACCGTTGCCCGACCTAGGCTGAGTACCGGATATCCGTTGGGTACCCGGCCCAATGCCCACCTCTAGTTTTAAAATGCAGTTGTACCTAGCCGTACCCGTGTCGCCGTACCCAAGTACCAACACGGGTACCTGGGGAAACTAGACATACTCGTGTCACATAGCTTAATAGCCTTTTTAATACTTCTTTTTGGGAGTAATCACTTTTTTTCTCCTAAATCTCAGGTTGTGGATCTAAATCATCGACCTTATCTGATACAAAAATTCTTAGATTTGGATCTGATGGTGGATTTGCATAGTAGTTGTATCTAATCTGAAAATTGTTTGATTTGGATATGATTGTTGGCCAAGATCAGTGGTATTATCTAATCTAGACATTGTTAAATTTAAATTTGGTAGTGGGTATAGATCAGTGGTCTTATTGGATCACGAAATTATTGGATTTGGATCTTGTTGTGAGTTTGAAATAAAATCAGTGGTCTTGTCTGATCCAGAAGTTGTTGGATTTAACTCTAGTTGTAGACTGGATCAGTTGTCTTATCTGATCTTGAAATTGTAGATTTGTATGGTGTTGTGGTTCCGGATCAATGGTCTTATATGATCCAAAAATTGTTAGGTTCAAATAAGGTTGTGGGTCTAGATCAGGAGTCTTACCTGATCCAAAATTTATTGGATTTGGATATAGTTGTGAGTCTGGATAAGTGGTCTTATCTGATCCAAAAATTGTTGAATCTGAGTCTAGTTGAAGGGTGACTAATTCTCATAAACACTATGTCCTCAACTGATTGGAAGTTCCGCAAAAGGTTGCATTAACCATGTCTCTTCCGAGGGAAAATGAGGATAAAAAATCTACGTGTGTGCAGAGTTTAACCTCCTCTACCCGCAATGAGGGAGTAGTATTATATGAGATATAAACTGTTTTGCTTGTTGCAAGTGTGTTGCGTATGTGTCTCTGCTTCACATACATTAAAGCCAAGCTAGATTAGGCAGATTCTGGAAATTTATGCTCGAGAAACATTTCAGGGATTGAACTATTAACCTTCTTAAATTGAAGGTATTAAGCATAACCCTCAGCCAACTTGAGAAAGCTCTAGCCGGCACATCCAACATGTATGTCAGTAACACAAGAAAATGCATCATGAGTAAGAGGAACTTATGAAGGATAACATGGAGTCTATATGCCATAAAGCACCAGTTAGAGAAGAAATTGCATACCTCCCACCGCACTAAAGCAACTTTGTCACTACCGACCTTCAAAACTTGTCCCATGGTTCCAGTAGGAATAACAAGACCATCAATCCCAGGGACAGCAATTGGTTGTTGTGCCTGAAGAACCTGGAAGTCTTCTCGAATATAATTACCTGATACCTCAAAATTCATTGTTATGCTGGCAATTTTATCTAAATAATTACACCTGCAACCAAAAGAGAGAAAATTCATAGCCCATATTAGAGATACAGACATAGAAGTAGACATACCTGGCCAGAGATGTATATGTATCGAGATGAATAAATGTACAAACAGGTGCATGCATGTAACTACACATGTACATGTGTGCATGCACACATACTAAACAAGACCAAGAACAGTTCATCATACAAATTTAACACATTCATTTAGCTCTACATGAGAGAAGCACTAAAATAAAATCTCATCTTTGTACCTCACATCTACAGCTGGAATTTAGGACGAATAGGGCCCTTCACTCATGTAAAACCTCTTGAAATAGTGGAAGCACTAACTACCACGCTATAATGAATACCTTTGTCTCATATGTCATATGAAAACCAATGCCTGAGACAATGCAATAATTTCATAAAATGTATAAAATACATTTAAAATCAGAATAAGAAACAACTAAGAAAAAATTTTCTTAACTTCGTGATATAGTGGAGATAGAATTTTCCCTGTTTATTAATGCAAAAGCAGCCTAAAATTTTCAAGAGAATTTCACTGTATTTTTGCTATTTTAGTCCCTTTCCAGTATTTATCTTTCCAACTTGCAAAAGCTGAAAAGGTTCAAACACATTCAAAGAAATAGCTTTCCTTGCCAAATCATAGCTGAGAAGAACACATATGACCAAGGATTGGAGGCACAAAGAGTAAAAGCCAAAATCGGACAAGAAATTGGGAAGCCAGTTGAATTCACAGATGAACTTCATAGATGAGACAAAGAGTCTTAAAGCACTCACACGCATTCTGCAGGCCATTCGCCTTCACAAAGTGCAGACAATAAGCGAACTAACTTTATTGTGCTTTGTGGAAATTCTTCTTGCAAAGACAATAGGAGGCATCGAATAGGGCCATCAACGAAACTATCCTTGTCCCAGAACTGCATACAAAGTGTCCCCTGAAATCATGAAATTTGGAACTCTAAGAAACACAAATAAATCACATGAATACACTCTAACCATGGAAAGAATGAGGTTTAAAAAAATACAAAAGAAAAAGATTAACGCAATAAACCAGACCTGCCCATGATATATTTCACAAAGGACATCGACAACTATAGTTTGAACATTGTCCTCTAACTGCATGATTCGACAGAAAAGGGAAAATTTAAACAAAGAAAAATCATAATCATTAATCACTTAATAATTTTAGAAGAATAAGGATATCAGAATTATTACATCATAAGAAGCAATAAAGGCAGCAATGCAGGTTTTCAACACACTTCGGTATCCAATAACAAGAGCCTGCACACAATATTGTCATATGAATCCCCGATAAATATGTAGGCAAACAGTAAAATGATAAGCATAGCCTCACTTGAGAGTTGAGACAGAAACTAGTATTGGCAACAATGCATACACACTGCCTATAATAAGATAACAAATATCCTTCAACAAGGAGATCAGCTGCCACAACTTGAAATCATAATACCAATGTATGGATCGACATACTGCTAACTAATAGTTGCATATTCAAGCCCAAAGTTAGAAGAGGAGAAAGGAGCTATGAAGGATCTAAGCATTTAGAACCATTTCTTCTTTGGCTCTTTCTTCTTGTCTTGATTATGGTAAATTGTCCAATCCTAATTTTTTGTTAACTTCAAACATTATAGATGTGTAATGTTTTCACATTATTAGCATATGAAAAATCCTACACAAGTAACATTGTTGCCTTGCTTCAGCTATAAATGCACAAAGTTTTTACATTTTACAAACTGCCCAACAATTAGTTCACAATCCTTCACCTCTCACCACTTCCTTCAAACCTTCCATGGACTTCTCTCTATTCCCGACTTCCTATCATATCATGCCAACCTTGTCAAACCTCATATTCGACATCATAAAACCCAAATTGTCATAAGCTAGTAAAATAAACATGAAGTACACAGACAATGACAAGGCTGTTGAAGACTCGCCTACGGAACAAGACGAATTGACTTTGTAGCCATGGCCGTTATATATTTTCAAATCCCAATATAAAAAATGCTTGGATTCTGCGAAACACAGGTAAGTGAATTGGAGTCCAACATGCCAGTTGGTAGGCTTATGGTTTATTGGTATGGGATGGGTATGCCAAAGTACGTTATAGTGTACGGGCCAACTTGATCTCAATAATTAATATTTATTGATGTTGTACGTATCGTAAGATACGGGACCGTATCGTACGATACATATCGTTGCATTTCAAAAATACGATACGATACACCACTTGTATCGTAGATAGGTGGTGTATCGTGCATGTATCATACGATACAGACACCGTATCGTATGATACAGTTACGATACGTTACGATAAAATTACAATACGTTGATTTTTTTTTTATTTTTTTTCTGATTTTTTTTAATACGATATAGTTACGATATTTTATGATACAACGTATCTTAAACCTAGACCGATACGGCTTACGATACGCTTTTTACAACATTGATATTTATTACTCTTTCCTTTGCTCTTCTTCATCGTCATCGACCAACACTTGCGACCTGGAACAACACCAACTACACTCCAACATGACGCTAGAGGACAGACAACTCAAAGTTGAGCAAATTTTTTGTTTAAGAAAAACACACACACACAACAACGGCAACTTTAAGAAAAACACACACACACACAACAACAACGGCAACTTCAAGAACCAAATTTGATGAGAGATCATACTTCAAGATTAATGAGCAAATGTCATTGCCAATAACCTCATAAATTCAGTTCTTCAAAAGTCAATTTTTCAACAAGTATCATGTCTAGATTCCCATTCCAATGGGAAAGGTCAGCCCACTCATATTAAAAATAACCAAGTCAATGACTTAATAAAGCATTTTTATTTGACCAAAGAACCTTGGTTCACCGTCCAAAGAGCAGATTTAGACACCAACTAAGTCACAGTGGTACATGGGGGAGGCCCACGTACCCGTACCGGCATACTGGTATGGGGGTACGATTGGGTACGTTTGGACCCAAAACCGATCCAAACCACAAAAAAAAAACATTGTCTTAGTCTATTACTCTATTTATGCTTTTCTTATGAGATTATTATAGGAACTATGAAAGGAACATTGTCTTAATGATGTGATGATATGAATTTTGTTTTTTGGAATGAAAAACATATAATTATCGTCATACCGTTGTACCAAGATTGGCGAAAAATCCATACCTATACCTGCTTCCCCATACCCATACCGGCTCCTATACTCGTATCTGTGACAGAAGACACCATAAGAATGAATCTAGACTCGAAACCTATCATTCATTTCATAGGCGAGATTGAAAAGTTTATTTTTCTAGAGAACATCTTGAAAACATACTAAAAATGATTTTTAATGTACGAAAATATTATGATAAGAACACAATATTTTAATTTTGACAATATTTCCCAAATATCATGATTGTTAACTTTCCTTTGTTCTCCCTTTACTTTTTTATTTTTAACATGAAATATTGAAAGAAAAAATATTTGCGACAAATCCAGAACAACATTTCCTTTAAAAGCAACATTGTAACCAACATTAACCAATAAATTAAGTTACATGAGTACAGTTACGAGTTCAGGTATGGCAAAGCAGGTATGGGCTTGGTGATTTTAGAAGATTTGCGTACAGAGGTACAACAGAATGTAGATGTAAATATATGTATTATATATATAATAATCCACAAGAATCCTCAAAATTAAAGAAAGCCGAGAGGAAAATGTAGAATCTTGGTGGAAAAAAATAAAAAAGAAGGGAAAAACAAAATTAGAGAAAAAACTAAGTCTGAAAATATAAACTTTAAGTTTTAAAAATACAATCGTTCTTACGCACCCGCGTAGCCGTACCCACATACCCACACAGTTACATGGGCAGATCACACATACCCATGTGACTTGGCCAACAAAAAGTCCTAAACTTGTGACAACTAATATAGGCCACCACAATGGCCAAAAATGGCTCCTTCACAAGTTACTAGTCAAAGGCAGATATCTAAATCTAGCATTTGCCACCATGTCCAAAGTGTTACTCTCATCATGCATGGAAGATCAACTTTAGACTGCACCAATGGAGCAGGATATCTTTAAAATGTATCATTTTAGTAGATGTGACAATGTGGTTACCTTCAGATAGGTTCCAAGATGATGAAAAGAGAAGCAAAACAAATAAGCAGATGATAATCCATACTAAACAGAAGTCATCTGCATAAAGACTACAGCAGTAACTTAGTTGTTAAGGCGTTGCCAAGGCACGGACTAGGCATGAGACCCATCTCCTAAGTCCATCACTTGGGCGACAGGTGTTAGACTGGCATCTAGGCCGGACTAGGCGCCAGCACGTCTAATCCATAGGAAGTTGAGAAGTCATCTTCCCTTCAAACTAAAGTCCTGTCATTTTATTATACGCTGTTATACTGTATATACTTATATTATGCACAGTTATATTATATAACTTATGTTCTTTAAGTACTGTTTGCTATACGTTAGTTACATATTCTATATCAACTCATCAAGTGGATGTTCCAGCCATATGTTAAGTACATATTCTATAAAACCATGAATTTCTGTATATATCTTATGTGCTCTTAAAACATATTTTGTGGAACCTATGTCAGCCTTCTTACCCATGTTAAAACCTAGGTTTATGGTAAAAAGACAAGCAGTTTTTATAGTTTAGTGCATGTCTAGTAATCAGAGAAAGACGTGTAGACCTCACTTGAACATACTCTGATGTTAGAGCTGCAAAGAAACAATATGAACTATGTAGATGATAGTCCACACATGAAACGTAAAACATTTCCTAAATAACTATGTTATAAAAATCCTCTTTAATGCATACAATTAACAATTCATTGTTATCAAAATTTCAGTACACAAGTAACAGAAAAAACTTTTTAAATATTGGAAAATTTCATCTTCATTTACAGACCAAATGAAATTCTTGATTATGGGTTTAATCTTTAACTAGATATGAATTAATTTCAGAAGAGCTCTCAAAGAACTGAAGAGTTAGCAACAGAATAGAAGTTTGTTAAGTATTGGATGTCTTTTTAGGCTAGGTGCATGTAGGTGCCAGGCGTTGGCTGGCACAAAGGCAGTGCCTAGACTCCTTGACAACTAAGAGCAGTAAACACATCTATCTCATTGAAAATCTCAATGAAAACTGGTAAAAAAATGGAAGAACAAATTATTTTTAACAAAAGAAGAACCAACTTACATCTAGATCCTTCAGCATATTACTGCGTAATATTTCAAGGAAGAATTCTAGAGGTGCAGCTTCAAAGGCTTGGCGAACATAACCAGTATGATCAACATCCTGGGAAAGATAACTAAGTTGAAGTGAAGGATAAAATAAAAGCAAAGATTATGAAGTGAAGGATAAAATAAAAGCAAAGATTATATTTAGAAGCAGTGGACTAGTTCCCATCCAATAAACACACCAGAATTGGTATAGAATCATCCTTCTCCGGAAGTGAGGAGATAAGGCAAAGAAAAATGCCCCAAGAAAGGAACAAAGGACCCGCTTCCGCAGTCTCAGATGGATTGAAGCCTGAAATCATCGTATCCATCTCTAGCAGTTCACTGTAGGAAAAGGTAGAGTTCCCTTGCCTGGAAGTGTGGTTCACAGATATGAAGAGATAAAAGGATTACGAAAGAAAACTAACAAAATCTCCCATTTGCATTCCCAGAAAATAAAAACAGACCAATAAAAAGGAATAACCTGAATGGCACTTCATTGTGAACCATTTGAAGAAGGTTATCAAGCTCTAAAGCTTCGAGAAGAATGAGAAAGAGTTGAATTTTAACATGAGCTAATGACTCTGCTGCTTCTGCTGATACAGCCAGTTTTTCAATATTTTGTGATCCAGATAGTATATCCTGATCAATTAAAATACTCTTGATTAGGGAAATATCTTGCACACAAAAACATGGGATGGAAAAGGACAAAGGTATAACCTGGGGCGTCAGAGTTTGACCAAGTTACCTTGAAGAGTGAACACAAATTCTTCCATCTTTTAGCACTGCACCTATGGAAGGGCTCATAGTATAGTAGGAACAAGATCTCCAATGTAAGGACAAGTTCAATTAAGGTCTCCTCTGCCCACAGATTCACAAACTCTACAGCCTGACTTTATCATAAACAAACTATCATCATTTGCATATTTACAAATGGTTCTATAGAGAAAGACAACAAAAAATAACAAACATAACACATTCCAGAAGCAAAATAAAAACATATACTTCTACCAATATTTTCAATGTCTCTTCTCAACCTAACTTATGCTCCAAGATTGTTGATTTTTGTTTTCTCTTTCAGATGCATAACATGATTGTGTTTTCATATATATAACACAGGTATGATTTCAGTCATCAATGTTGTTCTAGAATTCAAGCATGCCTTTTCCTGCTGCCTTTTCTTCTTATCCGCTTTTGGGGGTGTCTAACAACAGATTTAGTTCCTTATCCATTGCCAAGGGACAACTAAGATATTGTGACAACATAGGCTCCTACAACCAAGAAGTCAGAACTAGTGTTGTAAAAGGTGTATCATAACTCATCACATACATAATGAACATTAATGATTGATATTTCATCAGTCATAAGCCAGAATATGTTAACGACATATTAATAAAATAAAGCTTCAAGTCTGTTACATCACATTAAAACATGTAATCCATGCCAAATGAGAACTGAATTTATGTTTATGATTAAGTGACAATCATGATTATCATCAATCAATACAATAATCATCTTCATCCTCATTCTCATTTGCTTCAACACTTGTTTCATTGCTTCATTGTCCCTCTAAAATGGCAAAAACTCCCCTCCCACAGCTCTCAGGAATGTTGCAAATGAAAGGGGAAAGGAGCTTTTAAAAGAAACTCGACAAAAAGAGGTGTTGGCCCCCCTTTTAAGAACAGGACCGTACCATAAGATATATCATTTGTATCTTAATACAGCATGATAAGCATTTTTGTGTATCAATGCTATATCATATAGGTTTTTCCACCTACATAATACGTATCATACAACACAATACGGCTCCGTATCTTATGATACAAATAACATTGGTCAGGACATTTCCAAATAACTGCATGCTAACAGCCTGTCCATTTCCTACACAGTAACCTATAACAAACGCTTGAACTCAAAACATGAGTATACAAGCAGTACCTTGAACTCAAAACATGAGTATACAAGCAGTACAACCATCAGGTCATTAAATGCTAAAACAAACATCCAAATATCTAGAATGGCATTTGAATCGTGATAATATTGGATGCCTATCTCAGGCGAGCAACAATCAAGACAAGCTAAGATTAAATATCAAGCATGTCCGAGATTAAGGAAATATTGAGCTGTTCATACCATAAATTCAGGATGATTTGATGAAACAAGCAGAAGAAAAGTAGTAAATATTTTTTCTTCCAAGCCATCATGAACCAGATGCTGAGCTTCCTCCAGAAAAAATGACTTTCCCTTTGGGTCAGAAGGTATTGACACTGCAGAAAACACAATGTTCAAAAAAATGGACCTCAGAACAAGAAAGTGCAATAACAAAGACAAACAGCATTAATAGTAAAAGAAAAAGAAGAAGTACAACAACAAAGTAACCACGCTTCCAAGAAAAACTTCAGGAGACAAAAAAGCTTTGTAATCACTATGATTACAAATTTTTAAAGGGCAACAACAACAAGTTAGTGTCACATCTGTTTGCAGACAAATAAAACCTGAAAGAAGTAATATTTCATTTATTGTGCAAGAATTAAGAACGTGGGAAATCAAGGTAGTATAAAAAAATGTTAAGTGTAATCACAAGGCTGAGAATGTAAAAGTATAAAGAACAACAAAACAGAGAAAAATCACTAAAAACTGGAGGAAATAACACAAGGCAACCTTTTGTAGTGGAAGTACCAGATTGCATACTAGGTAAAGAAACAAAAAAAAAAACAATAAATATGGCTAGCAAATGGACTTCATTAACAGTGCGCAGCAGAATGACGACTACTAACGATGATCACACACATGCATATGTACACAGACGTACAGGAATGATCAAAAAGATTCTTGTAGCTTTTCGCCATAAACAATCCATTTCTGCCATAATGAAAATATAAACAATTCACGGATGAAATATTGCAGCCGTATTGAAAGATAAAACTTAATTAAGAGCTCCAAAAAGAATACCATGTTTTAAAAAATAAAAGAATAAGAATAGGCATCCACACAACATTAGAAGAAATAAGGACAGTTAATTACGAGCAAGCATGAGAATCTGACGGAGACACTTCAGCAGACACTGCCGCTCCTGGTAGTATGAAACTAGAACCTGCATAGGATCGCCTTTAAAATCATGCTCGGTCCATGAACTTAAGAAAACTAAAACTGAAGAACAAATAATCACTTCAAAAAACAAAACAAAGATATTAGTTTTATCTTTCTTTCTTTTTTTTTTAATGAAGTATGTAAAAGAAAAACAATAGATGCAGAACTATAACCTGCAAATGTCCAATGTAGGATAAGATAAGTAAACTGTCATTTACAAACATGAGAATCAAGCTATTGGTTAACGGTTAACCACACAACTCTCAAAGCAACTGGAAGATGCCATCTTCAGAGCTTCTGAAGACATAAGAAATTTTAACCAGATGCAACTGAACAGTATCCAAATGTGCTCGGACTTATCCACATTATGTGATAGTTTTATTCAAGCATAGCATTTACTAGAAAAATGAAAAAGACTTATTTTCCAGTTCTCTGAAATGCATTTGATTATTGAGAACATTGCATGTAAGTCCATAGTCACAAATAATGTTTCAGAGTTTTAAACGATGTTTTTCTCAAGTATAATATGACGGGCTTGAAAAATAAGGAGGACTTGAAAAATACGAAAAAACGGTATTTTAAAAAAAATATTAAAAAACTAAAAATGAGGGGAAAATAAAATAAGTGGGAAAATAATACATATAATTCTAAAGTTCTAAACAAAAAAGACATTGACAATGGTGGAGGTGAAGACGACAAAACTTCTTTTGCAAGCATCTCAATTTGCAACAGGACTAACCCAAACATATTGCAGAAATTAAAGCATAACGGACATATTTGCAAAGCAATAAAAAAGGTACTAACCAAATGTGTGAATTCTTCTATCTTATTGACTTCAAATACACTGTTGGACTCGAGGAACCGGCTAAGAAGCAAATACGACTGCAATTCATCCAAGCCCTGCAAAAAGACAGGAGTAGGAATTTCAATTCAAGAAACATGGTTACATCTAAAATCTAACCTAATGAAATAAACTGTCATGACTAAACAGATCTCGTTTTAGTGTAATTATTGAGCACAGTTTCAAACATAATCAATTCAAGAAATGTTCTACCAGGCTAGCCTAATATAGACTATATGATGTTGTCCTTCCTAGACATTTCGGTGCTTTGTCTGTGTGACGCAGGTGAACACAGAGTAAGCATTATTATCCCCAACAAGCTTCGGCTAAAAATAGATGGAGGTCTGTCTCTTTTAAACTCCACAAAATATACAAGCGCTTCTTCAATTTCTAAGCAAGTTGAATTGAAATAAACCATGCAAAAACGTATATCGTACCAGGCAGTCGCTAACTTTAATGGCTGGATTTCTCAGTTCCGGGCGAATGACTACATTGTGCGAGCCAAGATTCACGCTCGTCGCGTTCAAAGCCTCTTTAGACGCAGGATTCGGGGGCTTGAATAAAGCAACCGTCTCCAGTAACCATCTGCCGTTGATCTTCAACCTGTTTGCCTGTGAAAGAAAAGTAGAATTACCATAATGAACCTCGTACCTATCAAACAACCCGCAAATTGAGAAAACTAAGAGGAAAATACAAAGCGGAGTCAAGATCGTTGTATATTCTAGTTCTTGGATGACCTATCCTCTGCGTTCGATCGAGATAAACCACGGCAATTTTCTCGCTTAGATCATTCCTCGACTAAGCCCACAGAGAAAGAGAGAGAGAGAGTACCAGGGAGGGAGCGACATTAGAGTCGGAAGAAGAAAGGCGTTCGAGATCGTTGAGGAGATCGGAGGAGGAGTCCCACCAGAGAGACGCGTCTAGGGTTTTGGGTCCGGCGACCTGGTTGATTGCTGCTGCGACGGTCGCCATGCGGGGAGAAAACCCTAATCCCGCCGGAGATACGCCGAGTGGTAAAACAGAGGCCGGAAGACGGAGAGCTAGGGCTAGAGCACGGAACGCGCCTCCAAAGCTTTCCTGCAGCTTCGAAATGGGGTTTTACTGACGAAGAGGGGTCGCCAGTGTGTCATGTGGAGCAATTTCGGACTTCAGGCCACCCTTATACTGATCCAAGTTTCATTCGCCCTGCGATTGATGCATCCGTTACGAGGCGCTGCCAAATCACTCGCGCTGTGCCTATTACCATGCGCAAATCCCAATTTCGGTGGTTCAACTTACCACGTTAAATTCTTTTTGCCATCAAACGGGCCCTGCCCTTCGTTAAAACTGTAACGGCACAGCAGCGGCGTGAACCTTTTTTTTCAAATTTTTCATCAAATGCTCATAAAAAAATGTAGCTATTGTTGGAGTTCCAGAAAAAAAAATAATTTCTAAAAATTTTCCGGACAAAATTTGGAACCGTTGGGCAGTATGTACCGAAAGAGAATAGGTATCACTCTAACACCTCACAGCTCATACGAAAATATAACTTAATATTGTCTACATAAATGTTATCTATAATTAATCATTTAAAACACATTCGTTAATGATAATGGATGCGATTGATTTGATTACAAACATGTAACTTGTTGTTGTCTACAAAAATGTTCTTTTTATGTTTTTTTTACTATCAATCATTTTAACCATATTTATTAGTCAAAATTGATTCAATTGATTTATTTATGTAAATGTTATGTTGATGTTATTTATTATGAATCGTCCTAACGACATTTATCAATGAATATTGATGCAATTTACTTGATTACGAATATCTAACTTGAAATTGTCCATGTAAATGCTACGTTGATGACATTTAACATCGATCGACAGCAACATATTAATGAATATAAGTTTGGTTAATGTTTTGTTGATGGTTTTTTATCATCAGTCATCTTAAACACATTTATTAAAAAAAATCCATCAATTATTTTCATCATCATCATGGAAAAAAATTTTCGACAATCTTTTAAGTTTTAGGATGGATTTTTAATCATGCAAAAAACAAGAGAAGGTCAGCAATGGGCAATGGCGGGCCAATGAAAAATTAAAACTTAACGTTCCCAAATTTCTTTTGTGGGTGTATGTTTCTCAAGTATTATAAAAATTAAACAATCAGAGATATCAAGCCAATCCTTATCACATCAGATATTGTAAAGGGAACTATCACAGTTTTGCACATTTTACTTGAGATTTGATCTGTATTGTTTATAGTGGCACAAAACATCCTCATTTATCTTCAGCTCCTACAAATACCACAACAGGCCATTTTCTCGGAAGAACATTATATTCTTGAAATAGATATTTCTATAAACACATGCATAGGTTCCAGAAAAATATAATCGGGAAACAAAGTGCCCCTATGGGCTCTCGTGAGAAGAGACTTGAAGCGTTTGAGGCAGTGCCACATCTAATATCGTTTACTCTTAAATTTTTTAAAAAAAAGTTTCCGTCTTTTCATTACGTTAATAATTCCATGGTCCAAGTTTTCAAATATCTAGAAACGCTTCAATAAGTGCTGTTGTTAGAAAAAAAACCAAATTAAAACAAACATCCCATGGAATGAGTTAGATTGCGCTGTTGTTACATCACATATTGATTCCATATTGTTTAAAATCTGCTTTTACCTGCTTGAATCAACAGATCGTTCTTAATTTTAGAGCAATTTAGTGACATTCCCCACCTCATTGATCATTTCTTAGTGAACGTTTGATGGGCACGGAAAGTAATCCTTTTTCTGTGTTTTTGTGATTCTGTTCGGTGCAAAAAATCAAACGGCAATGAAATTTTCCACGAATCCAAACCGGCTTTGGGAAAAAGATCCATGGAAAAAAAAGGGTTTGAGAGGGGTCCGACTTTTTTTCCCGAAAAATGTTAGGCTCAGTGTGGACCGTTTTCTAGGGTTCTCTGCGTCGTCATCTAGTCAATCATTTGCAGCAGCCGGCGTCTTGTCTTCGCCTCAGCCCACCATCTCCGGCATCCCTCGACCCCTCGTTTCTTTGTCCTCGAAGTGCCACTTCAAACTGATATCTTGGGAGAGTCAGAAACGCGAGAAAGTAGTGGCAGACGTAGCTCTCTTGTATGCGGAGCAGTAAGGAAGATCAAAAGAGAAAGGTGGGACAAGGCAATGGCACCAGCCGCGGATGGCGGGTTTGTCTTCGTCGGAATCACCCAGTGATTGTGGAAGGGTGCTTTTCTTTTTTATCTTGATCCCTCTGTTCTTTTCGGGCTTTGGTGTATGTCATGTAGTTCTTCCACCTTAGAGATTTTTTCCATGAAATCCATGGCAATAAGATCCAAATAATATTTCACCTGATCCTTTTTTTACCCTCCAAGAGTATTTCGTTACCCTTTTCGTGGATATCTTTTTAGGGCGTGTTGGTTAACCCGGAAACAGAGAAAAAAAAAAAAAACCATGGGGATTATTTTTCATCATCGAAAAAATTTTTCTTCAATCTTTTCGGATTGATTTTTTATCATGGAGAAAACATTTCTAGCAATTTTAGGATGGAATTTTTTTCAAGGGAAAAACTTTTCGTGGATCTTTTATGATGGACTTTTAATCATGGGAAAAACTTTGTGTGGATCTTTTATGATGGATTTTTAATAATGAAAAAACTTTTCGTAGATCTTTTATGATGGATTTTTAATCATGGAAAATGGGAAAAACTTTTCGTGGATCTTTTATGATGGATTTTTAATCATGGGAAAAACTTTTCATGAATCTTTTATGATGGATAATCAAGGAAAACATTTTCGTGAATTTTTAGGATGTTTTTTTTTTCATGGAAAACATTTTCGTGAATTTTTAGGATGGCTTCTTTCCATGGAAAAAACTTTTCGTGAATCTTTTTTAAGATGGATTTTTAATCTTTGGGGATATCTTTCCGGGCCAATTTGATGCCTTGGAAAGCCAAAAAAAAAAAAGATTAAACTTTTTAAAGAATTTCATCCCATCAAACAAGGGTGAAAAAGGTGTCCGTTAACTCAGTTTCCAAAAATTTTATTTCCACCGTGGGAGGGGGAAAAAATTTTCCGGAAAAGAAAAAGTGCCCGTCACGGCATTGTTCGTTTCGTGCGAGTGGAAGAAAGAGGGACGCCTGAAAACTTGGTCACCCGCAAAGGCTGCGACGCTGCTTGAAGCTTGATGGCTGCGCCTGCGAGGCGGTGTGTTCTGCAGAGGGAGAAAGAGAGAGAGACATTAGAGGGAACCAGCAACATTAGAGGGAGAGAGGACGGCTCTTCGAGACTGGGTTTCAGAAGAAACCCTCTGTCTTGAGGGTTTACTCGCAGAGGGGGGGGGGGGAGAGACATCATGGAGCGTCATAAAGGGTTTCACCTGCAAAATATCAAAAAGGAAAACAGTGAATCCACCTGCAAACGGTTTGGGTCTTCTCCATGCCACGCCAGCAACTTCGCCAAGCTCCGGTCGGTGGTTGCCGCCCGCATGTCGCCGGTCTGGTCTGGTTTTCTTGTCCCGGTGAAGAAGAGAGAACAGCGGAGAGGAGAGAGAAGAGAAGGGCGGAAAAGTTGGGCTCGGTTCCTTCTTTACGCTGGTAAAATGAAAACCTTCTAAATGTGACGCATCTTTTATTAAAATTACCTATACGCCTAATAATATTAAGAAAATTGCAAAACAAATTTAATTTCCACCGACTCCAACTTTTAGCCATCAAACACGTTCGAACTTGTTTCGAACCATATAAATTTAAATTTAACAAACACAAAGAGGTTTTGAAAATATGAATTTTCCAATTCATCAATTCCGGGGCCCTCAGTGTAACGTTTGACATAAAATCCACATATTTTTTTTGCCATGGAACAAAACTTCTTGTGGATATCGTTTAGGACATAACATGCATGGAATTTTTCACCACGAATAAAAAATCCGTGGATATATTTAAATGCATCCGGAAAAAAATCTATGGAATGTTTCTTGGATGTATAGTGTAGGTCTGATGCACCGGGAAGAAAAAATATTGTTCCATGTAAAAAACTTTCTGAAATAATGTGGAAGAATTTTTTTTCTCAACTGATTTTGGAAAGTCCAGAAAATATTTCTACAAAATATTTCAAATGTGTGATAAACATGGACGACTTCATCCCCTTGGGCTACATTTTGAAGTTTTCAAAAGCAAGACACGGGAAGGCCTTTGTTGAAATGAGTTTTTCAAAACCTATAAGAGAATTACGCATTTAATTATATGTACCACTTTCAACGACGTAGACAAGAAGGAAAATTGGCCATTCTGAGCTAAAAACTAATATTTTTTTATACAAAAGCCAGATTCTCTCTCTCATTACAAAGTGGTACACTCTTGACAACAAGAAATAATACATGTCACTCAAAAACAAAGGCAAAGTACCAAGAGAATACAAAATCCACCTATGCCTTAAGTGGGCCCCTTGATATGTCACCTAATAAAAATCCATGTATGCCTTGTGCAAGCTCCCTCATATCAACAAACATAAATCCACCTACTAGGACGGATTTTTTATTATGGAAAAAATTTTCACGGATTTTTAGGATGGATTTTTTTTCATGGAAAAAACTTTTAGTGGATCTTTTACAATGGAATTTTAATCATGGAAAAAACTTTTCGTGGATCTTTTAAGATGGACTTTTAATCATGGAAAACATTTTCATGAATTTTTAGGATGGTTTGTCTCCATGGAAAACATATTCGTGAATTTTTAGGATGGTTTTTTTTTTCATGCAAAAAACTTTTCGTGGATTTTTAGGATGAATTTTTAAAGTTTTTGTGGATTTTTTAGGATGAATTTTTAATCTTTGGGGATGAAATTTTCCACAAATCCATGAAAAAAAATCCATGAAAAAAAATGGGTTTGAGAGGGGTCCGACTTTTTCCCCCGAAAAGTGTTAGTGTCAGACTCTCAGTGTGGACCGTCTTCTGGGTTCTCTGCGTCGTCATTTAGTAGACCGTTTGCAGCAGCCGGCGTCTGTCTTCGCCTCAGCCCGTCTCCAGCGCCCTTCGTCGCCTCAGCCCACCATCTCCGGCATCCCTCAACCCCTCGCCTCTTTGTCCTCGAAGTGCCTCTTCAAACTGATATCTTGGGAGAGAGGGGGTTTGTGAGTCAGGAACGCGAGAAAGTCGTGGCAGACATAGCTCTCTTGTATGCGGAGCAGTACAAGAAGATCAAGAGCGCAAGGTGGGACAAGGCAATGGCGCCAGCCGCGGATGGCGAGTCTGTCTTCGCTGGAATCACCCAGTGAATGTGGAATGGTGCTTTTCTTCTTGATCTCGATCCCTCTGTTCTTTTCGGTCTTTGGTGTATATCATGTGTTCTTTTCGGGCTTTGGTGTATGTCATGTATAGGCTGATCCTGATCATTCCAACTTTAAGGATCAGCCAATACATGACATACACCAAAGCCCGAAAAGAACACATGATATACACCAAAGCCCCAAAAGAACAGAGGGAAGAAAACCACCCTTCCACAATCACTGGGTGATTCCGACGAAGACAGACTCGCCATCCGCGGCTGACGCCATTGCCTTCTCCCACCTTGCGCTCTTGATCTTCTTGTACTGCTCCGCATACAAGAGAGCTACGTCTGCCACGACTTTCTCGCGTTCCTGACTCACAAACCCTCTCTCTCCCAAGATATCAGTTTGAAGTGGCACTTCGAGGACAAGGAAACGAGGGGTCGAGGGATGCCGGAGATGGTGGGCTGAGGCGACGAAGGGCGCTGGAGACTGGCTGAGGCGAAGACAGACGCCGGCTGCTGCAAACGGTCTACTAAATGATCAAGTGAATTTAAGTAGTTTGGATCAGCATCGGGCTAGAAAAATGCTTAAATCTGTTCAAATACTCATTCTATGGTTATGTAGAACTCATTGAAGTACCCTTGTGTGGAAACTGAACGTCCCAATTCCTCCCATCTCAGGGACTCCTATTAACGACTTCTGAAGGGGATACAGTTCTTTCAATTTGGATAGTAGATATTCAGTTATAGCCAACTTTTAGAAATTCACTACCAGTATTTTTTGTTTAAATATTTAAAAGAATGAGATTTGTCCATCATTTCTTCAGATTTAGGAAAAAAAATGATACTTTCGATTCACTAGTTGCGTTCATTCTGGTTCAGTTTATTTTGCTGCATCAATGCAGCGATAGACAGGCACATGACAAGCGAGCAAACATGAGCCTCGTGCAACTCTATTCAAGGATTTATAATATGTACATGAACTTGGTTTAAAAAAATAAAAATAAAAAATCCTAACGTACAACACTGTGGCATTAAATCTGGTGCAAGAAATCATTTATTAACTTTAGAGTCACATTTTGAACGTCTCGGATAAAACCATCTAGGAAAAGGATAACAGTTAAACAGCAGGAGAAAGGACGATATCAGTGAATAAATGGCGCGCATTGCCACCGTCCGCAATATACACAAAGTCAGAACAAATGCTTGATGGAATCTACAAGTATTACAAAATTTGGAAAAGAGAAAAGAGAGAACAATGGGATGGATCGTTACAAAGATCCTTACAGAACTCATTTTCTTCCTAAAAAGGGAGAAATAATCAGAAACAGATTTAGAACTACAACGGCGTGCCAAGATTAACAGGAAAAATCCGTCAAAGCAACAAGCTAAAGATCCAAAGGAAAACAAACAACGATCAATCAGCAAGCAGAGAACCGGCGTTTTGATCAATCGAAAAAAAAAAAGACTGGAAGACGATGACAGGATTTTTTTTTTCCTTGCAAAGGAAAGCCGTCTTCTTCCAGACCTTGGCTCCCACGAGGACGACTTCGAGCTTGCCGATCGGCATTTTGGATCAGGAAAATTCCAACAAGCGAGAAGTCAATGAAGACGAGGACTCGGCGGGAAACAACAAGGATGACTAAACCCCGAGCAGATCTGATTCGTCCAGTTAAACGGATCGGGTCAGTACGTGAGTTCCATCACCGATGATTCAAATTTTCTTTCTTGATCTGATCCAAATATTCGATATCGAGTTTCAGATGTTGGTAGGTCCGATTACCGTCTCTGAGTCAATATGTGGGCATTGATACTGGAGCCATATCGTTTCTATAAATGGTTCGGTTAATATGTGGTTGTCGATAATAGCATCAACACAGCATTTAAGTGGACAACATCAAATTGTATGTTCGTAATCAAGTCAACCTTAATTAACAAATGTATTTAAGGCTATTAATGATAATTAACATCAAAACAATATCTATGTAGTCAATACTAAGTTATATATTTATAATAAAATCAATCTCTATTAATGAATATGTTTAAGATGATTCGATGATAAAAAAACCATCAACAAAACATTAACCAAACCTATATTCATTAATATGTTGTTGTCCATCGATGTTAAATGACATCAACGTACCATTTACATAGACAATTTCAAGTTAAATATTTGTAATCAAGTAAATTGCATCAATATTCATTGATAAATGTCGTTAAGACGATTCATAATAAATAACAACATAACACTCACACAAATAATACTTAGTTATATATTTGTATGCAAATCAATTTTGACTAAGAAATATGTTTAAAATGATTGATTGTAAAAAAAAAACATCAACAACATTTTTGTAGACAACAAGAAGTTACATGTTTGTAATCAAATCAATCGCATCCATTATCATTAACGAATGTGTTTTAGAAGATTAATTATAAATAACATTTATGTAAACAATACTACGTTATATGTTAGTATGAACTGCGGGGTGTTAGAGTGATACCCATTTTCTTTCGGCACATGCTGCCCAACGGTTCCAAATTTTATTTGAAAAATTTTAGAAAGCATTTTTTTTTTAAACTCCAAACAATAGCTACATTTTTTTATGCGCATTTGACTACCTGGAACTTTGTTTTAAAAATGTGAAAGAAATTTTTCTATGTTAAAGGATATTTCGACACCAAAAATATTTTGCTTGGAATTATTTTCATGCCGCTGCCGTTAGCGTTTTAACTAAATGACGCAACATAAGATTACACGAGTATGACAAGAAAGGGTTTAGTTTTTTTTTTGGTCTATCATTATTGCAAGATAAGTAGAACCATCGAAATTTGGGATTTGCTCATGGCAAATAGGCACAGCGCGACTTATTTGGCAGCGCCTCGTAAAAAGAAAATACGGAATGTTTAATGAGTTAATGAGCTTCAGAGATTAAGCCAATATGAAGGAGGGAAAACCAAAAAACCCCAAAGAATATCATCATATTATATTTGACTTCCGCGACGGAGAAGTGAAGGGTGACAGGTAGAAACCTTCAAATTGCAAATTTTAGTTGGTTATCCATTATTATTTTGTTGTGTCTTCTTTTTGTTTGACATAATGAGAACGGAAAACATTTTAGCTCTCTTGCTTCAATTGTTTTGCAAAGGTGAGAATGTCTCAAGTCTAATAACTTCCATTCAGTTCCTTCTCTTCTACTTTTTTCTTTTCCCCTTCATAGTTTATTCTACTTCTAACTATATACCACAACAGGTGAAACGCATGGGCGCGCGCCAGCAGCACCAACAGGATCAGCAACAGCAGCAGCAGCACCACCACCACCAAAAGGTAAAGGGGAAAGGTAAGAACATAATTACGACAAAAGTTGTTTGATGATAAGGAAAACATGTCTAGGATGCCCTTTATTTCCCACAAAGATAGGACTGGAGGTCCCTCCCTCTTGGTTAGAACCTAAGCAAGGAGGATTAACAACGCTGGAATGTCTTGTAGATTGTAATTCGCAAAATCATCACAATCCTAGACTCTGTATTCTCCCTTTCAGGGTTTGCACATTAATTGAGACCCACCAATCGCTTCCGAGGTAACATGTCACATTGCCATTTAATCTGGTATTGCTTTGTTGGCAAAGTGATGTTGGATAGTTAAAGAAAAAAACCATTTTTTTGAGTGTTAATTTTTTTAAATTGAAAATTAAATAGAAAATATGTTGTAGGTTAATGTGTGTCAGCCTGGACCATGTTATTCAGTGAACTGAGATTTTGAATTTGGCATATAGATAAACCAGTACTTGACTAGCGAAAGATTGGTTTATTTGATTTGTAAATCATACTTAAATAACAAAAATATAGATCAATATCCATAATTTTACATGCAACTGAATCCAAAGGATAAAGAAAATTGTATATTTAATCATCTCATTTGCTAAGAAAAAATATATACCATGTATACGGAAACTGCTAATGGATCCTTGCTGTTTTCTTTATTAAATCCAACTTCTTGATTTCGGATTCCAATGTTTGATTATATATAGACCTAAGTCGCAAGGTGGGGTGTGGGTTGGAGAGATGTGTACAAACACGATAACTTTAGAAAGCAACATTTAAATAAACAAGTGCGGTAAATAAAAAGATGATGTGTTAATGAACAATAACTCTAAAAACGAAAACGAAAACTAAGTTTTAACAAAATCAAATAAAATCAAGCAGTTTGGGTCAGCACTGAGCAGATGCTTGTTTGACGTGAATGTGTAGGTTTTGCATGAATAGTGTCTCATCGGGTTTGTACTCGGAGATTTATGCCCCTTTTGTGTTTTCCCACTGTTGTAATAATTCTTTTCACTCACTCAAGCATATTAAATCAGAAGGTCTAGAGGGAGGGGACAGACCATATATTTTAAAAAATAAAACACAAAAAGGTGAAGATTTTTCAAATTATACCAAATTTTTTCAATATTGCGAAAAACACCCTAAAGTTTTCCCAATATTAATAATGAAGTCCATAAAGACTACTTTCTGTCGAACTGATCATCAAATCAGTGAAGGTTACCTTTTTTGCTTCTCAAAAATCAATATGCAAAGGGAAATAGAGACATTAGTTTCCCTTACAACTTTCTAGAATTGCTAACAAGAAAACAATTAAACAAGGTCACACCTCACTGATTAGAAAAGAGAAATCAACTAAATTGCATATGGTTGCATATAACTTCCAATGTTCAGAGACAAACAAATGATCTTACAATTTGTTTTAGTATTGTACTTCTTTTATCACATTGAATACACCAGATTATGTGATAGCCTAGGGTTAGTTGGGAAAAGATTATTATGTTTGAGCAATGCAAAAGATAGGTGTGTTTCTAAAAGTAAAGGCAGAAGTGAACAATGCCCTAAAGTAAAAAGGGAAAGACACCACAATGGTTAACAAAACCACCAAACCCCACTAGCCTTGCTAACCCATGTTTCAGTTGGAAATGCAATAGATGTCTTACCTTTCAATGGCAAGACTAAATGATGAACGTACTGTAATTTGATTGTGTTTCAAAAAAGGCATAGTTGTGGGGCTTTTTGTTGTAACTTGATCTGTAGAATTATGACATAAAGATCAAAAGCGTCTGGGCCCAAAAAAATAGTTTTATAAACTAACTGGCCAATATGGTATATCTACATAATGCAGCACTTAAGAATGGAAAGAAAGAAAAATAGAAAGAACGCTTCAGCTTAGGAATCTAACTCAGCTCTCATTGAGATGGAAGAGCGTAGAGCGACTAAACAAGAGCTACAAAAAGACAATGATATATATGGATTAAGATGAATAATGGTTGAATAAGAAACAAGAAGGAATGCAATCTGACCAGTAGTAGACTAGATATATCCTTCACAAGCCTTGTCCATTTAACCAACAGAGAACGCTGAAAAGCATATCATCCAAACATTCTATAGCCAAATCAAACAGCCTAAACTTTGATGGACAATCAACAAGGCCCAAAAATTTGCTTTCAGTAACTAAAACCTTCTCTAACATTGTCACAAATGTAGAGCTAGCCCATAGTTGGGCAGTACCAAAAGAATTGCTAATAAATGATATCAGAAAAAAATTATAACCATACAAGAAGAATGCATGCACTTCAAAATTTACTACAAACAATTAAAAAAACAGGTGAAACTATGTGTAGTGCAACAAAAAACAAAGAACTACCAACTCATTTTAATAAAAACTCAATCTGAAATAAGCAGCAAAGAACTAGCAATTCATTCATGTCTTTACCCAAAAGAAGATCACACTAGAGTACTTTCGGAAGGAATCCCTGAGTTCAGTGTTCATCAAGCTTAATAAGAGGACAACATTAGTAGCAACCAATAAAAACCATCTATCGATACACATGCAGAAAGAAGAACTAACACAAAAAGACAAACATTATATGAGCACCATAACCTTGAAAAGAAAGGTTTCAAACGTTGAACCCAATTGAAGTTGTTAACTATCATAGCATAAGGATCCAAAAGGGAATGCCAAACTAACATTGTCCCATACAATAGCACCCTGAAAGAACAAGTTTGTTTCCGAAAAAGATCCTCAACCAGAAATCAACGAAGAAGATACCTACCGGAAAATACTGATCACAGAAAACTTGATTTGCAACGTTCCCCACTTTTTCATGTGTATGAAGACCTTTTTACCCTGCCCTTAGAACTACTTCTCTTAATGGCATCTGAAATGTATGTGAAAAGTTCACAAGCATGATTTGTTGAATTATCTTGTCATGGGTCTAAATCAATGGCCTTATGTGAATAAGAAATTGTCGAATTTGGATATGTTTGTGAGTCTGGATCAATGGCACTATCTGATTAAAAAATCATCATGTTTGGATCTAATTGTGGGTATAGATCAATGGTCTTATCTGAACAAGAAATCGTTCAACATGGATAAGTGGTCTTATCTAATCTATAAAATCTTAGGTCTGGATCGAGATCCGTTGTCTTATGATCTTATCTGATCTGCAAATTGTTTTTTCATAACCTCCAAAAGCTGACAATCATAATGATGCATCAAGTTGGCCATGCATTGGTTGTGTCAATCAATCATTTATTCCAATTGCATACAATTGGCATTTTTAATTTGATGGAAGGACGTTGTTTCGTCAAGATCTTTGAGCAGTTCCCAAGTCTCACGGGACTGTTTGCTCTCTTGTTGTAAAGGGTTTTTCGCATCATTTGCATTCATAATGAGTTGATCACACATAACCTCCTAAAATTGACAATTATATTGATGCATCAAGTTGGCCATGCATTGGTTGTGTCAACCAGTCAATCATTCATTTCAATTGCATCTAATTGGCATTTTTAACTTGATGGACATGACGTAGCATCGACAGTGGTTCAGTTAAATTTCCAAAAGCAGAGCTTTAGTCTAGGTCAAGCGGTTCCTAGGATATGCAGGGTAACTTGCTCAAAAGATGGTGTATTTTCATGCTTAGTTCCCGAGGTCTCAAGAGACTGTTTACCCCTTTGTTGGACAAGGTTAATCGTATGTTTAGTGCTCATAATGAGACAATCACACAGAAACTCCCAAAACTAACCATAATATCGAAGCGTCAAGTTTGCCATGCATTGGTTGTGTCCATCAGTCATCCAATTTCATTCAATTGACATTTTTAACTTGATGGAGCGGACGTTGCTTCATCAAGATCCTTAGGCAGTTCCCAGGTCTCACGGGACTGTTTAACCCCATGTTGGACGAGGTTCATCTTATCTTTTGCGCTCATAATGAGACGATCACACATAAACTCCTAAAGCTGACCATTTTACCAATGCATCCAGTTGGCTATGCATTGATTTGGACAACCAGTCAGCCAATTATCCCAATTTCATCTAATTGACATTTTCAACTTGATGGTAGGGATATTGCTTCATCGAGTTCCTTGATCAGTTCCCAGGTCTCGCGGGACTGTTTCCCATCTTGTTGAACAGGGTTCATCGCATCTTTTGCGCCCATAACGTGAAAATCACACATAACCTCATAAAATTGACCATGATACCGATGCATCATGTTGGCAATGCATTGGATGCGTCAATCAGTCGATCATTTATTCCAATTTCATCCAATTGACATTTTCCACTTGTTGGAAGAGACGTTGCATCATCAAGATCCTTGAGCAGTTCCCAGGTCTCACGGGACTATTTACCCCC
>JAANDH010000004.1:234023-281821 GCA_011799765.1 Nymphaea thermarum | reverse complement strand
TCCCAGGTCTCACGAGACTCTATAACCCCTTGTTGGACGAGGTTCATCGTATCTCTTGCACTCATAATGAGTCGATCACACATAACATCTTAAAATTGACGATTACACCATGCATCAAGTTGGCCATGCACTGGTTGTGTCAATATGTCAGTTGTTTATTTCAATTGCATCAAATTGACATTTTTAACTCCATGAACGAGGCGTCGCTTCATCAAGATCCTTGAGCAGTTCCCAGGTCTCACGGGGACTGTTCACACACATAAACTCTTAAAACTGACGATTATACCAATGCATCAAGTTGGCCATGCATTGGTTGTGTCTGTCAGTCAGCAATTTATTTCAAATGCATCTAATTGACAATTCTAACTCCATTGAGCGAACGTTGCTTCATCAAGATCCTTGAGCAGTCCCGAGGTCTCAAGAGACTGTTTACCCCTTTGTTGGACGAGGTTAATCGTATGTTTAATGCTCATAATGAGACAATCACACATAAACTCCCAAAACTGACCATAATATCGAAGTGTCAAGTTTGCCATGCATTGGTTGTGTCAATCAGTCATCCAATTTCATTCAATTGACATTTTTAACTTGATGGAGCGGACGTTGCTTCATCAAGATCCTTAGGCAGTTCCCAGGTCTCACGGGACTGTTTAACCCCATGTTGGACGAGGTTCATCTTTATCTTTTGCGCTCATAATGAGACGATAACACATAAACTTCTAAAGCTGACCATTATACCAATGCATCAAATTGGCTATGCATTGATTTGGACAACCAGTCAGCCAATTATCCCAATTTCATCTAATTGACATTTTCAACTTGATGGTAGGGATATTGCTTCATCGACCTCCTTGATTAGTTCCCAAGTCTCACGGGACTGTTTCCCATCTTGTTGAACAGGGTTCATCGCATCTTTTGAGCCCATAACGTGAAAATCACACATAACCTCATAAAATTGACAATCATACCGATGCATCATGTTGGCAATGCATTGTATGCGTCAATCGGTCAGTCATTTATTCCAATTTCATCCAATTGACATTTTCCACTTGTTGGAAGAGACGTTGCATCATCAAGATCCTTGAGCAGTTCCCAGGCCTCACAGGACTATTTACCCCCTTGTTGTAGGAGGTTCATCGTATCTTTTGCGTTCACAATTAGACCATCACACATAACATCCTAAAACTGACCATTATATCGAAGCATCAAGTTTGCCATGCAATGGTTCTGTCAGTTAGCCAGTCATTTATATCAATTTCATCAAATTGACATTTTTAACATCATAGAAGGTACGTTCCTTCAGCAAGATCCTTGCGCAGTTCCCAGGTCTCACGAGACTCTATAACCCCTTGTTGGACGAGGTTCATCGTATCTCTTGCACTCATAACGAGTCGATCACACATAACATCTTAAAACTGACGATTACACCATGCATCAAGTTGGCCATGCATTGGTTGCGTCAATATGTCAGTTGTTTATTTCAATTGCATCAAATTGACATTTTTTTGCTTCATGAACGGGACGTCGCTTCATCAAGATCCTTGAGCAGTTCCGAGGTCTCACAAGACTGTTTACTTTCTTATGATGGAGGTTTCATCGCGTCTTTTGAGCTCATAATGAAATGATCACACATAAACTCGTAAAACTGACCATTATACCAATGCATCAAGTTAGCCATGCATTGGTTGTGTCTGTCAGTCAGCCATTTATTTCAAATGCATCTAATTGACAATTTTAACTTCATGGAGCGGACGTTGCTTCATCAAGATCCTTGAGCAGTCCCGCGGTCTCAAGAGACTGTTTACCCCTTTGTTGAACGAGGTTCATCGTATCTTTTGCGCTCATAATGAGACAATCACACATAAACTCCTCAAACTGACCATTATATCGAATCGTCAAGTTGGCTAATGCATTGGTTGTGTCAATCTGTTAGTCATTTATTTCAATTGCATCCAATTGACATTTTTAACTTGATGGACGGGACGGAGCCACATCTGATCTAAAAATCTTTAGATTTGAATCTGATTTTGGGAATATATCAATGCTGATCCAAAAATTATTGAACTTGGATAAGTGGTCTTATCTAATGTGTAAAAAATTAGGCTTGTATCAAGATCACTCGTCTTATCTGATCTGCAAATTGTTGACTTGGATATGAGTGTGGCTTCAGATCAATGGTCTTATGTGATCCTGGAATTATTGGATTAGGATCAGTAGTTTTGTCTAACTTATAAACTCTAAGATTTAGATTCAACTGTGCTACCAGATCGATTGTCTTATTTGATCTGGAAATTGTTGGATTATCTTGTCATGGGTCTAAATCACTGGTCTTATGTGATTCAGGAATTGTTGAATTAAGATATGTTTGTAAGTTTGAATCATGGCCTTATCTGGTCCACAAATCATTAGATTTGAATCTAATTTTGGTATAGATCAGTGGTCTTATCTGATCTAAAAATTGTTGAACTTAGATAAGTGTTTGTTGAACTTACATAAGTGTTCTTATCTAATGTGTAAAATATTAGGTTTGCAAAAACATGTAAGAAAACTTGTGCACACCATATAACTTTCACACAAAGATTCGGAAAAAGTTTCAAACTTTTATCAAAGACTCGAATGTTAATTAAAATGTTTAATTAAGTCATTTAAGAATCATTCTCATAAGTTTCTTGACAAAAGTAATTGAACATTCATAAATTTCTAAAACCATTGTTACATGTGGTAAATCATGACATTTGTTCGATAAAGGTTTGCAAAAAAATATGAGAAACTAAACAAAATTTTATAAAAGACAAGAAAATATCGAATTCTAGAAAGAATGTGCAAACTTTCATCCAAGATAATTAACAAAGCCATGTTAAGAAAGCCGTGAAAGATTTAAAACCATGAAAATCATGAAAATCTATTAAATTCATGAAAATCATGAAAGTCGTGAAAGATTTAATGTATAGATTTCAGTAAGAAAACCATGAAAATCTATTAAAATCAGCAAAAAAAAAATCCAACACAATTTGGACAACGTCCAATATATCATGACATTTTATTTACGAAAAGTTTGCAAAAAACATTAAAAGACTTGTGAACAAAAGTTTACAAAACACTAGAAAGCCATAAATGTTAATGGAAAATCAAGAAAAAAATTCAATAATTCAACTTCAAAAAAAATTGCAAACGTTAATAAAAAGTCATGAAAGTCCAAAAGACAAGAAAATATCGAATTCCAGAAAGAATGTGCAAACTTTCATCCAAGATAATTAACAAAGCCATGTTAAGAAAGTCGTGAAAGATTTAAAACCATGAAAATCATGAAAATCTATTAAAATCATGAAAATCATGAAAGTCGTGAAAGATTTAATGTATAGATTTCAGTAAGAAAACCATGAAAATCTATTAAAATCAGCAAAAAAAAAAAATCCAACACAATTTGGACAACGTCCGATATATCATGACATTTTATTTACGAAAAGTTTGCAAAAAACATTAAAAGACTTGTGAAGAAAAGTTTACAAAACACTAGAAAGCCATAAATCTTAATGGAAAATCAAGAAAAAAATTCAATAATTCAACTTCAAAAAAAAATGCAAACGTATAAAAGTCATGAAAGTCCAAAAAACGTTATTATTTATGAGCTCATAAATATACAAGAGAATTTGCCAAAAATCATGTAATGATTCATTTTAACTTTCTAATAAACGGTCAAAAAAAGTTAAATCCTTATAGAAGTTTATGAAGCATCAACAAAATTTGCCGTTGGTAGTTAATTCACCAATGTAGAAAAGCTATATAACTGGCAAAAGTTATGTAGTTAGTTTACCTCAAGTGCTCAAATCAATGAGAGAAAAATCAATTTCCAAACATGTGTACAGAAGTTCATGAACCATCAATATAACTGTCAACTTGTTTCACAGTTTACAAGCAGATTTCAAAAATGTTTACCAATGTTTAACAAACCCCATAAAAATACAAAGAAATTATAAAAACTTAAGAAATTTCTCAAACATCTAAGGAATCTGCAAGTTCTACTAAGAAAACATAAAGATGTGAAAAAGAAACAGCTAAAAAATTTCTCAAACACAGTAAACATCATAAAATTGTTTACTAAATTCATTGAAAAAATCAATTCCAAAATGTCTTAAAACAGTTCATGAAATTTCATAAAAAATTTCCAACACAATTTGGACAACTTATGAGACATTATTACATCTTAAGCAAATCAACAAAATAGCATAAGAGTAAACAACTGTATAACTTCAAAAAAAAAATGCAAAAAGTTTAAGTAAAAAAGCCATAAAACTCATAAAATAAAGCATCAAAATTTATGAACCAACTTTTTTTCAACTTCTTTATAAATGTTGCGACAACAACTTTTTTATAAATGTTGCAATAACAAAGTGCAAGCGAACTTATAAGGATTTGTGAAACCGTTTAACCATTTAAGAAAACATACAAAGAACACACGAAGGTTTGGCAAAAAAGGTTCCAAAAGTTTCATCAAAGACATGAAATTTAGAAAACACTTTAATAGTCACTTAACAATCAATTTCATAAATTAAAAAAAAAATACTTTGAAAATTCAAAAAATTCTCATACAATTTAACAACCAATGGTAACTTGTTACATTTCCTTGACAAAGGTTCGCAACAAAACATTTAGAAGTTGAGCAAAATTCTATAAAGACTAGAAGACTAAGTACTCAAAAAAAAAGGTGCAAATTTTCATCCAAAATAACATAGAATCGTACGTTTAAAATGTCCCAAAATTCAATACCATAAATAAACTTAAAAAAAAAGCTTATGTGTTGATAAGGAAGTCATGAACGTCTAAGAAAGATCATTATTTAACATAAGTTCAAACATGTCAAAGGGAGTTTCCAAAGCTATGTAATAAATTTGCCACAACCTTTTCTAAAAAGAGAAAAAAAAAATCAATTTCTACAATGTTTACAAAGTTAAAGAAGTGTTAATAAAGCTGTCAAAATGCTTTAAAGTTTAAAGGTTGTTAAAGAGGTTTTTAAAACGTTTACAAATTGTAAAAAAATCCTATAAAAAAGAAAAAAATGCAAAAAGCTTACATTCCTTCCTAAACATCTAAGAAAGCTTGTGTGAGTCATATGAAGAAAACATAAACATTTAAAAATAAATAGAAAATGTTTATCAAACATAAAGGTCATTGAAATGTTTATTGAACTCATTTAAAGATCATTTTAAAACTGTTTTACAATGGTTCTTGAAATATGTAAAAAATTTCTAACACAATTTGGACAACTTCAGATATATCATGACATTTTGTTTATGGATACTTGAGAATTTAACAAATATTTAAGACATTAAGAAATCAAAACAAAAAAAAGATGAGGATTGTAATAAGTATTTAAGAAAATAAGAAATAAAAAAAAAAGAACATCCCACAAGAAATTGAGAAAATAAAAAAAAATTGAATTTGTTTCGCAAAATTTTGGAAAGCTTAAATAGTGGTTTCAAAGATTTATTTAGGCAAAACAATAATTTTGAAATGATTTCAAAGATTCATAAAGGGACCAAAGAATTAAATCATAGGTATAACTATAATGTTATCCCTTCTGAGATGTTGGTTTGCTATTTTGGACGTGGATTTGAATTTGAAAATATGAAGCCCCATTATAGAACATGTTTAAAATCATTTTGAAAATTCAAACAATCCAATAGAATTTAGAATCTTGAAAGTTTAAAAGTGCTTTTATAAACATGAGAACTTGACAAATATTTAAGAAAAGTACGAAATGATATTCAAGAAATTGAGAAAATTCAAAGAAAAAATCAAAAGAACTTCAATCAATGAGCAAAATTTTGGTAAACTTAGAGAATTGTTTCAAAGATTTATATAGGCAAGTAATATGCTTGAAATGGTTTCAAAAATTCATAAACGGATTTGAAAAGAATTTACAAGAAATTACAGAGCCTCTTATTTTTTATGTCTTCGAGTATTTGACATTGGATTTGGGATCTAGATCTAGAAAGAGATCAAAGGTATGATCTGATACGGTCTAATAAATTGAATTTGGGATTTCGTCCTAAGATCTGGATCAGAAATCTGATCTGATCCGGTCTAGAATGTTGGGTTTCAGATTTGGATCTATAATATGAAGCAGTGGTCGGAGCTTATCCAATCTAGAGTGTTGGATTTGAGATTCGAACATAGTACATGGATCAGAGGTCTGATCTGATCTGGTATCAGATCTTGGATTTGGGATTTAGAGCTAAGGTTTGGATCAAAGGTCTGATTTGATCTTGTTTAAGATGTTGGATTTGTGATTAGGACCAAAGATATAAATCATATGTATAATGTTATCCCATCTCGGATGTTGGATTGGTATTTTGGATGTGGATTTTAATTTGAAAATATGGACCCCCAATTTAGACTATGTCTAAAATTATGGAGCAGCATTGCCACTAAGAGAAAAACATATATTGTCATATTTTAAATTTATCATATGTTATCAAGGTCGCTAGGTGCAGCCTGGGTGACAAGTTGCGCCTAGTGCCTAGCCAACACTTGGGCATGCCTAGGCACACTTAAATTTTTTAATGGTTTATGACTGTATGGAAAACAAGTATTATATATACTAGTTGTTAACTGTCTAGTGGTATGATATGACTAATAGTGATACATAACAACAATCCACAACAATCAATATGATATAATTTATAGTCTTATAGCAACAGTAGGTGCACCACCACCAGAGCCAAGTATTATGGGCAAGTTCCACCAGCTGCTCAGCCTACATCCTAGCGGATCTTTATGTTGCCAGAACAGTATTACAAATAGATCCTCCTTTATCCCACTCTATGGTGAATGCTGACATTCAAGTCAATATTCAAACTTTCAAAAATTATAATCATCACTAAGCAATCAAATGAGTAGCAAATTAAACACAAAAACAAATGCATCCATCACACACTAAGTGCATCCAGCAACAAGTTCCAACTATTTATAGGCAAAAATTGTAAAATCCAAAATTAGTAAATCACACCAAACAGTGCACGTGATTAGCAATTATAGTTGACCCTTATCAAATGCACGTGAATAGTGATTATAATTGACACCTAACAAACAGATTATGTTTCATTAGTTTGAAGAATTTTACCTCAACAAGAAGAAAACTTAGAAACCTAAAAAGCGAGCAAAAAGTTCTAACTCAAATATGCTTATGTTGTAGTAGTAGTAGTAGTAGTAGTACCTGGAGAAATTCAGCAACAGAAACCGAGGAAGGGAACATAGATAGACATCTTGACCTTGTACCTAAAAAAAAAGACCAGTTATATGAATTTGTAACTAAAAGAGTAAGCATAGCTTCCTTGTAAAGTGAAAAGCACACAAACCACATGCAGTTTGTTTTAGCATTTGATTCAACAAAAATGATAGTTTATCAATAATATACCGAATAACACAGAACAAACTAAGGCCCATTTAGGTAACTCAACCTGCATCCACCTAATAACACGTTTAACCATACCCGAACATGAAGAGGATAGCCAAATAAACATGTAGATTTGAATCACGTCAACTTCCTCAAACAGCAAAACAACATGTGAATGTCAAACAAAATTATTCACAGAAGAACCGGCCCTGATAATGAAGAGACCAAAACACTAAAAGCAGGAAAGATGAAACCTAGTAGCATCTACTTTCCTTTCATAATCAACATCAGAAGACTGAACCATATATCAGAACCAATATATAGAAAAGGAAACAAGAATTGTAGGATAACCATATAAGCAACCCTTTGACCGGTAGGTTGCTGCCCTAAGCCATCATATTGTACGGAATTTTTCAAGAAACAAATGGACAAAGGAGAACACCTCAAGAAAACAAAACCAACTCGGGAATGATGGATCCCAATATGAGCGAATATTATAAATTATGAAATACATTCAAGAAACAGGCTGGCCTATGTCGATCCCTCGAATACATTCAAAAAACAGGCCCAACAGCAACCTAAGCAACCCTTTGACCGGTAGGTTGCTGCCCTAAGCCATCATATTGTACGGAATTTTTCAAGAAACAAATGGACAAAGGAGAACACCTCAAGAAAACAAAACCAACTCGGGAAAGATGGATCCCAATTTGAGCGAATATTATAAATTATGAAATACATTCAAGAAACAGGCTGGCCTATGTCGATCCCTCGAATACATTCAAAAAACAGGCCCAACAGCAACCTAAGGGGCGACCCAAGGTGATAGACCCAGCAGGGACAACAGCAACAACCTAAGCTGCGACCCATGACAGAACCAGCAGGGACCCGAGCGGCGGACTAACAGAAAGCGGTAGCAGACCCAATGGGGAACCAAATATCAAAAATCAGCAACAACTTCAACGGAAGAACCCAACCAAAACCCCGAGCGCAGAGCCAACATGAAATATCCCTACCTGAAATGATAAACCCGATGGACTATAAAGAAATCCTAATAGGAAACCACGTATGAACACAAATGAAGGGTGGAGATGGCTGCCAGCCACCATCGCCGGTGCGCCATCTCAATTCGCGTTTAATTTAGAGAGAGAGAGAGAATCTTGCCTGCCTGCTGCGAGTGGCCATCGCGATGGCGAAAATGCTGCCAGAGATCTTCTCATCGTTTGCATCAGAAACACCGCCCCTCCGATGGTGATATTCTTTCCTCTGTGATCAACAATGCTCAGGGGTCTCACCTTTTGGGCGCGAAAATCAAGAACCAAGAAAAGCGAGGGAGGGAGGGGATGGATGGAGCGTGGCGTCCCACTCTCTTGCCAGTGGATGCCTCCACATACCTAATATGGACCTTTCTTCACTTGTATTTAAATCCAAATACAATTACACCCCAGTCAAATTTGTTCTGTTGACATATATAGCTGCTATGTAACGATAATAAAACTACTTGACATCTGGCCATGAAACCTTCGAACCTGGCTCGATGACCTTTCTAAGCCAAGCTTAAACCTGCTTTTCTCGTTACTTGAATCTAAACCTAAACCTGGTTCCAAATACAAATTCAAATCCAAACTTGAATTGCCAACATTAAAACCCAAACTCATGCTCATGCTCATTATCTATACCCTATATCCGAATTCAAACTTTCTAAGGAAAGGGGTAGCGGTATAAAATTTTATTTTAAAACATGTTTGGCCCATTTATAAACCATGTAGGTCCAACCTAAATATTTAATGGGATCTTTATATTTCGAATTTCACGTGGATTTGGGTCAATTCATACTTAAGCAATTATAGACTTTCATAAAACCTTGATTGGTTGTTTTAGAAGTAAAATGGCATAAGCAATCAAGTCTTAATAAAGGTTGTATCATGAATTTAGATTGCAACCTCCACTCCCATAGAGTATAAGGTTTGTTTTTAATGCTTTGGGGTCCCACCTCGGTCATGCTTAAATTGCATATAAGTGGCTTTGGAGCACAAGAGAATGATGCCTAAGAGTTTTGAAAAGTGTGTTGGTTGCCTAAGAGCTTCCACCCCAACAATTGTGTTAACCCCCCCGGGGTCTAGATTGTAAGTCTTCACACACACAACTCATTATCTTTATTTTTATTTTCTTTTCATATGGTTGATTTTCCACCATAGAAGGTATAGAAGGTGTGTGATTGCCTTTGATTTACTTTCTAACATGTCCTAATGAAATTTAAGATAAAAACCTCCCCTTTGATCTTATATTGTATCGAAAGCTTCCAACCCCCGTAGAGCATAAGGTCTACTTTCAATGTCTTGTCTCACCTATGTCATGCTTTAATTTCCATATAAGTGGCTTTGCAAAATAAGAGAAGGAGATTTGAATTGCAAGTCTTCACATACACGTCTGGTTATCTTTATTTTGATTTTTTTCCATATAGTTGACCTTAGAAGGTGTTTGATTGCATTTGATGTACTCTTTAATATATCATAATGAAATTTAAGATCAAAACCTCTCATTTGATCTTAAATCATATCCAAAGCTTCCATCCCCATTAAAGTATAAGGTCTATGTTCAATGTTTTAGGGTCCCGCTTCTATCATGCTTCAATGTACATATAAGCCACAAGAGAACGATGACTAGGAGATTCTAAAGGAAACCAGCTGCCTACGACCCCCCACCCCAACCATCGTGCCAACATCCTTGGAGTCTAGATTGCAACGATTCACATACACATCTCATTATCTTTATTTTGATTTTCTTTTCAGATAGTTGACTCCGAACCATAAAAGGTGCTTGATTGCCTTTGATATACTCTGTAATATATGCTAATGAAATTTAAGATCAAAACCTCCCCTTTGATCTTAGATCAGATATTTTCTGAATGCAAAATGTAAAATGAGGACTTTACCTATGGATCTCAAGTGCAATATAAAATCCTTAGTTTTATGAACAACAGATTTTACTGTGGATCTTTTAAAATTTTCAAGAGTGATTTTATTTTTGGCTGAAAAAGAAGGGCGGAAAAAGTCAGACCCTCAGCTTTTTGGTAAGTGAATTGTAGAATAATATTGTTGATTTTTTTTTTTGGTGGGGATGTAAAACCAAAGAAAAAAGTGAAAGGATTGAAAAGAAAAAGAGGTTTTAAAGGGGTATATTTTTTTATTGAAAAATAATTGCTATTCGATAAATTATCTTAAAAATTGAGTGTGTGTTTGTTGATCCGCCCTGTGAATGATGCATTCGTTATGAGATGCATTGGTTATTGCAACAGTGAAAATTTAAAAACTAAATGAACCCAGCCTTGACATTCTCGTATTTTCTTATGTTGTCTCATCTCCTCCTTCTAAAAGTTAGAAAACCGTAATGGCGGTGGCGTGGAACCTTTCTTTTTTTATGTATTTATTTATTTAGCTTTTAACCCAAAAAATCACACTCATGTCGATAAACTTTATTACTTACTGGCTAATACCCCTTCATGTTTACTTTGGCTTGTGCGGTTAATGGGCTTCGAATCAGTGACTTGGTTTAGGCACCAGTTTCTACGTGAGCAGGTTCCGAATATTGTATTTCGAAACCATCCATGAAATTTTAATATGTTAAAGAAGCAACTTCCAAAATATGCAAACATTGAGTACATTGTTTATTTAAAACTAAATCTGAGCTGAATTCCAATCCAATTGGGTATTTATTTAAATTCACACCAAAATTTGACCCATGTCATTTTTAAAATTAGAATCTGACCAAATTTTCCATTCAGATGTTAATTTTTTTTCCACACATGAATTTTCTTTTTTGAAAAAAAGTATGGACATCCCTAACCATACTTCACTCCCTCATGTCCTTAGATTGGACATTCGAATCAACCTTGATTAATTTTTATTAAAATATATTTTTTCCATAAAACATCAGTGAATGTGCATACGGCAAAAAGACGCTTATTTTTTAAAATTTCCTTTTTACGCTCGAGGTAACAAACCATTTTATTTTACTTGGGATACAAATATTTTATTTTATGTCTCGCCGATGGAGACAGCGTTTTTATATAGTTATGCTAATAATTTTGACCATATTGGGATACGACTTCGTAATAACAATTTAAGTTGAAGTGACCTCGAAGTTGAGGGTTCCTGCATAATCTAAGTACAGCTTCTGCATGTCATATATATATATATATATATATATATATATATATATATATATATATATATATATATATATATATATATATATATATATATATTAATTTGATCAAAAACCAAGTCGCGCTCAAAGTCCAAACATAGTTGTTGATCATAATAGAAAAAAATTGGATTCAAATTTGGATCTATCAGGTTTTGGTTCACATTTAAATATGTTTGCAAACATTGCTTTACAACAATCATGGGCCATATGAACCCACCATTATTTGAATCTGACACTATACAGGTGAGATGTATTGCCGAGTAAATGAAGTGGTTCAGGTTTTTTTCTTGTTTTCCCCATTGTTTGCCAAGTTCGTATTGCCTTTTCTATTAAAAACATCGACAAAAGTTGCACCGGGGCTCCAAATGATTGATATTTAGAAGTTCAATTAAGCACACATGAAATAGTTCAAGCTTAATGTGCCTACTGTTATTTCAGTTCGATCAACACATCGAAGCAAATCAAAGCAACCACATACAACCACGATTCCTTTTTGGTGCATTTTCATGCACGCTAAACTAGGCCGAGATGCAAACAGTGAAAGCGATCGATACGGAAGATGACTAACCAAGAAAAGAAAAAACAAAACAAAGGAGCAAAAACACGGCAAAGTGCCAAACCACCTTACTGTAAGTATGGTGGTGGAGGAGCAGAACCTTGATACGGGGGATACCCAAGTTTCTTCTTGTGATGGTGTGGGGTTGGAGTAGTCGGTGGAGGCTCATACACTGGGGTTGGAGGCTGATATGTTGGTGTAGGAGGAGGACTGGAGCCATAGGTTGGAGGAACAGAAGGTGGAGGCTGGCCAACAATGGGAGGCACGTAAGGAGTCGTAGGAGGAGAAAGCTTAGGTGTGGGAGGAGTGTATGTTGGGGGTTCAATTACTGGGGTTGGAGGTTGATATGTTGGTGTAGGAGGAGGAGGACTGGAGCCATAGGTAGGAGGAACAGAAGGTGGAGGCTGGCCAACAATGGGAGGCACATAAGGAGTCATAGGAGGAGAAAGCTTAGGTGTGGGAGGAGTGTATGTTGGGGGTTCAATTACTGGGGTTGGAGGTTGATATGTTGGTGTAGGAGGAGGACTGGAGCCATAGGTAGGAGGAACAGAAGGTGGAGGCTGGCCAACAACGGGAGGCACGTAAGGAGTCATAGGAGGAGAAATCTTAGGTGTGTATGTTGGGGGTTCAATTACTGGGGTTGGAGGATGATATGTTGGTGTAGGAGGAGGAGGACTGGAGCCATAGGTAGGAGGAAGAGAAGGTGGAGGCTGGCCAACAATGGGAGGCACATAAGGAGTCATAGGAGGAGAAAGCTTAGGTGTGGGAGGTGTGTATGTTGGGGGTCCATATACTGGAGTAGGTGGTGGAGGAAGTTCATATCTGGGATGCTTATGGTTTTTAGGAGGGCATGGAGGAGGGTGGCTGGGTGGCACATATGTAGTTGGAGGAGGGGTGGTGGGAGGAGTTTGTGGATAAGGCTCATACATAGGTGGGCTAGGTGGAACATATGTAGTAGGAGGAGATTTTGGATGAGGATGATAATGAGGAGGACTAGGTGGAACATATGTGGTAGGAGGAGGAGTAGAAGGGGGAGTCTGCAGAACAGGAGGGCTAGGTGGAACGTATGTAGTAGGAGGGGGGTTAGTGGGAGGAGTTTTTGGGACATAAGGACTAGGTGGAACATATGTAGTAGGAGGAGATTTGGGATAAGGATCATAAACAGGAGGACTAGGCGGAACATATGTGGTAGGAGGAGGAGTAGAAGGGGGAGTCTGCGGAAGAGGGCTAGGTGGAACATATGTAGTAGGAGGAGGCATAGAAGGGGGAGTCTGTGGAAAAGGAGGGCTAGGTGGAACATATGTAGTAGGAGGAGGGGTAATGGGAGGACTCTCTGGAACAGGAGGGATAGGTGGAACATATGTAGTAGGAGGAGGGCTACTGGGATGAGTCTTTGGAGTATAAGGGTTTGGTGGAACATAGGTGGTAGGAGGAGGACTAGTGGGAGGAGTCTGTGGAACGTCTGGACTGGGTGGAGCATATGTGGTAGGAGGAGGGCTAGTGGGAGGAGTCTGTGGAATGTCTGGGTTGGGTGGAACATATGTGGTGGGAGGAGGACTAGTGGGAGGAGTCTGTGGAACGTCTGGACTGGGTGGAACATATGTGGTAGGAGGAGGACTAGTGGGAGGAGTCTGTGGAATGTCTGGGCTTGGTGGAACATATGTGGTAGGAGGAGGACTAGTGGGGGGAGTCTCTGGAATGTCTGGGCTGGGTGGAACATATGTGGTAGGAGGAGGACTAGTGGGGGGAGTCTGTGGAATGTTTGGGCTGGGTGGAACATATGTGGTGGGAGGAGGCATAGTAGGAGGAAGGTTTGGATAAGTAGTAGGAGGTGGCATATAGCTGGGAATGGGGGGAGGCATAGTCATTGGAGGTTGCATGTAAGGTGGGAATTGAGGAAATTGGGGAATATTGAGCCAAGGCTGGGTTTGACACCAAGGGTGAAGCCTAAACCAAGGATGCTGGCAAAGCGGCAAAAAACTGGCAGACACACAAACGAGGGGAGAAAATACAAGTTTCCCATTGGTCACATATACGTGTTTGCCATTTTCTAAGCCCTTGTAGATAAGCTTGGAGGCATGTAAACTACCCTCTGAAGGGCATGGGATGTTGGTAATTGCGCCGTGAATCCGAGCATAGCATTCTTGCTTCAACTGCCTTTTGTCATTCAAGAGCTCATTGGGGAGTTTGATGTTGAACTTTCCTTCTTTATCGAACTGCCCTCTGGCTTTGTCTTCCAACTTTCCCTTCTCATTCTTACAGTCAACAGCTACATGTAAACCTGCGTAACAGGCCCATCTTATTAGAATCTCATAAGCACGAACAAGTATAGAATCCTTTCTCCCTCGTTCACACACACACATGTATAAATATAAAGTTGTTAGAACAGAGTATTATGATCTGCGTGTGACACAATTAACTGCTGACTTTGTCGACATTTCATGCTAAAAAACATCATATTTTATGTAACAATCACGGTAAGAAAGTTAGTTTTTCTCTAGTGCAGTTAAAGTTAGTTTTCCTCTAGTGCAGTTTAACCTCTGCAAATTAGAGAATGAAGGCATCATATTTCTGAAATTTATTGACAATTTCCAGAGGATCAATGCAATTGCTACGTGTCTTTGTTCTTTGAAGAACAAAGCCGAACAAGAAAAGAAAATAATCTGTTCTGTACTTCAGCGTGCCAGGGAAAGGTAAATACGTGCAGCAGAACAGGCTCCAACTATTGAACGGGATCCCGTTTCGCATTATGCAATCAGAGGTAAATGCCACTTAATTAAAATAGCCGACGGCAATCCTCTTTTCTTCCATGACATTAAAGAAATCATCTTTATAAAATCACCATTCTCCATCTGCTAGATCGTAACCTGATGTTTGTATGTAACAGAGATTCTCATAATTAGCAATAGACAAAAAAAGTTCCGACCATGCGGCGCATGCTTTGAACTACGTACCATCAAAAGGTTTTGCAATTAATGGAAGTTTCTCAAGAACAAGACTCCATAAGATGATAAAGATGGTTAAAAAGCTGACGTTTTGGACAGCTGAGAGCACACCTGCATGATAAGAAATCTAGAAAGTGGACAAAAATATCTTAAATAAAGTATAAAAGCAAAAGAGAAAAACGCAGAATGCACAGAAGCAAAAAATTGTGGAATGCGCCAGCGCAGTCTCTCCTACTAATAGAACTAGGCCTTTCTCTTAATTTATTTTTTTCCTTTTATTCTTGCCTCTCCTCTTTCTACATATAGCGTTAGGGACCGATCTGACCAAGAGTTCATTACGCCCAAGGACTTCATGAATAAGCGAATTCTGAACAATAACAATTTGTCAGGTGCATAACAAACGCATTGGAGCACGAACACAAGCTACACCCCAGACATTGCTCCCACCATATAAGAAGTGAGAAAAAGTAAGTTTATAAACATGAAGATCAAGTTCATAAACTCTCACTTGCTTCATGAACATGGACATGTTTCATGCAACAGACAAACATCAATCTTTAATTTCAAGGTGCATACACTAAAAGAAGAAGAGCCTAGAATAAGAGAACCAACCAGTGAATGCACGAGATAACTCTATCTTGTTCTCTAAACAGTCTGAGCATTCACTGCGCCCGATTACTACAGCAGGCACATCTTCTTGCTTGCAATGGCCGACTGAGCCCAATAGAAAGAACACCAACCAGCCGACCAAGAAGACTCCTATCCTCATTGTAGAGGAAGAAGAAGAAGAAGCAGAGAGGAAGAACAAGAACACAGAGAAGGAGTGACTCAGTCCCTCCTAAAGGCCGTGAGAGCCCATCCTGCTCGTGGGAAGCAATATAAAGAGAAGAAGAAAGGATGATGATGGCATGTCCTTTCCTCCCCTTTAAGGCGTCCACATGCATGGATGTACGAAAGAGTCCTCCCTTCATCCACATGTCGCATCCTTGTACCTACGACTATTACTCTCTTCTGAACATCTACAAAAATTACGGTATCTTTTGGATGACACACCCCCAAGAATAGGTTTTGCTAAACCTGGTTTTTTAAGAAATTGGATTTTTAATCAGTTTTTGAAAAATGGGTTCGTCTGCTTGGATGTGACGGAAAATCCAACGTCATATACAGAGTAGCTGTTCGCATTAACTGTACAGGAGTTCTACGTAACCCCAGCTTCCGTTTCTCATAAAAGAGAGAGAAACCAGTAGGCAGATTAGGAGTTTCTTCATTAAGGTCTGAGGCTCGCCCTTCACTTATGCATTTCCATGGTTGCAGATGTTTGGTTAATTTTTTTGCTATCTTTTTTGTGGTTGAATCTGGTTAATTGGGTGATATTCATTTCGTGGTTGATAAATGAGTTAATGTTATTTTTGCTCATTGAATACCCTGAACAACACCTTCTATAGTTACTTCATATAATATCCCACCCCCACATTGGGTGTGACGATCTCACCTACCATTCACATTTCTGCATTTATGTTGCAGAAACAGGCTCGTTTTCCATTGTTCTACTCACGAAGGCTGTAATCTTTCATGGCCGTTTGTGTGAAGTGTGAACGAATGTTTTTCCTCTGATTGAATCTTTTCTTGGTAGTTGGTGTTATAGCATTATGCACTTGCTTGATTGTTAAATATAGATGATCGAACGGGTACCCTTGAATGTATTGTCTGAATTGCAGAGGCCTGTACCTTTGAAGATAAACTTTACCTTTTCATGCCAACTGCACTATATACCAATTGCCTTCATATATATATATATGTGTGTGTGTATGTGTGTGTGTATATGTGTATGTATAGATATGTATATATATATGCAAAAGGTGCATCTTGGGAACATTATTCAGTTCATGCAAATGGATTATGCATTCTTTTTTTTTAACTCGTGCAGAATCTCTTGAAGACACTTGCAAACAACGACACCCAACATGCAGGAGAATTTATGCTGATCCTGGACAACGTTTTTCAAATTTATACTGAATATGGCAGGAAAACTAACAAAAGTTCGCCTCTCGGCAGCATATCCATAGCCGCTTCTTGCTGTGGGCTGAGTATAGAATGAAGGAATTCGTAATAATTAAAAAACAAAGCGAACTTCAAGGATTTCACCATATGTTACAGCTGTTCTTTCATGCCATGCTAATAGTAATCTCATGGAAATTTAATCGGCAAGCTGCCCCCAAATGGATGGTAGGTACATTTACGTCGAGTAACATCTACCAATGCGGGATGAAAGTAGCCATTATAACTTGGACGTGGCTTTAAATTGGTCTATGGTTACCCTGTATCTAAGGATGCAAGTGATTTTATCTCCTCATGATGAAGTGAAAATAGCCACTACTAACTGCAGACAATTCGGGGTTCAGAGATTATTTTTACAAATTTATTTAACAGTTCACTTAACTGGGTTTGGTTTTAACTTAGATTGATAATCGGTACTCTGTTCGCGTTATAAGTAGTGCTCATTTGAATCGGCAGCTTACAGTATGTAGTTTTACATTGCAAATTTTCATGTAAAAGAAAGCAATTGATTGGTTTGTGTATGGTAGCTTCTTAGTTCACAGTCTATTCCTTCCAGTTTGGGCATTAATCTCCCATCTTATGCTTTATTAAATGAGTGGGCCTGAGCTTGCTTTACATATCACCAGTTCGTGGTGACCCGAGTTTGATTTGGCTTGCCAAATAAGTGAAATTATGTGCTGCTGAAGGTCAGGACGCACAGCTTGCTACTTGCCATCCATGGAAATGTCTGGCTAAATGTGATCGGTACCTCGTTGCTTGCTATCAAAGGGTAGGTAAATGTTAGATGAATCATTCTCTCTGCATTGAATGTCCCCAATGTTAGACCACCTCCATGAAATCTCGTTGTTTAAATTCTCTCTGCAGCAGTAGAAAACAAGTGACCAGATGGTCTGGGAATAGTACAGAATACTGTTGAACAATATGTGAATTTTAATGTAGTCTATCACCATATGTTTTGGCAGTCAGCCAGCAAGGCTATGTATCCTGTTCGGAACATATGTTTATAGGTAGGTTCAACTTAAGGACCAACTTGCAACACAAGAGGTCGATGTCTCTCACACTCGAAATAGAAAATGACCTCTGCGAGTCACACTTGATGAGACCTACATCCACTTATTGATCTGTTGTGATTAGCAGGTAAGGTACTCAAATCGGGAGTCCCCAAGCAGTTTGCCTATGCATAGTTTACCTACTCGAACTACTCTTTTCGAGTTATGTTACCCATCAGGAAATAAACCAAGCTCAAAACGCTCTCAAAGCAAGAAACAAAACTCTCACATTGCAAGCAGCCATTTACTTTTTGTTGGTCTGCCAGTGTAGTACATTAGTACTGCCATTAACGCGGAAAGGTTCATGTTTCCTTTTCACCTTGGTCCTGCGTGTTGCAGTATGGTTAATAAGCCGACGATATAGTTGCGGCCATGAATAGCCAATAAATGAAGAAGGAAAAAGGAATTCACTGCTTGACCCGCTGTAACCGAACAATCCATGCTTCCGTCTGGCAGCAATGTCGCTATTTAATATACTTTAGGCCCAGACCAAAGCAGGAGTTGTCTCACAGTGAGAACAACAAATAATATTTGAGAACTTTTTCTTAGCTTCTATGTTTACTTCTTTTCTTAAGATGTAATTTTTTTGTTTCGCTTATTAATAAGATCTGCATCCACCTGGTCAGGAATTTGAACTTAGAACTGACCAGAAGTTGAAGCAGGTTGAGTTTGCGCGATACCCACAAACTACAACGTTGGCACATAAAATAACATAGATTTTATCCAGGTTTTAGGCAATTATTCACCATATATACAATGACAATATGAACACCTAAAATCACAAACGGGAGCATCGAAGAGAACATGATTTGATTATGGGATCGAATTGAAATTTGTAGGATGCAGAAAGCCTTCTTCTAATTGGACTAGTCCATTAAAATTTTTCTTTTGGAAGTATTATACCGCTGGCTAAATTTCTGATTCGCTTAAGATAGGGCATAGGGACAACTCACCCATAAAGGCCATATTTCTTTTCTAGCAGGTTAGGGGCAGCAACTTAAATTTTCAGTATAAAATTAAAACGGAATTAAACCATCTGAACAAGAACAACGTCTAGTACTTACGGAGAAATGAATTATATTTGAACACAAAAATCCATGCAAGATCCAAGTCGGAGTCTGCAATTGGGAACAACCGAAGCCGATTATATACCAAGTGATGAAAGAGTCGGGCAGCTTGCCGAAATACACTTCATGTTAAGGCTGGAATTGGGCCCCAAAGAAGGCCAAATTTGAACGAAACGACTCATCTTAGCAGATCTGAGCCTTTCAGAACCCTAGTTAAGACCAGTATCATGAAGGCTTCCCGCCCCAAAAGAACGCCACACTTGCCAACTTAACGTAAATGCTTACTGCAACTATTGTTGACAAGTTTCTTGCAATTTTTCATTGGGAAAGGAAGGGTTAAAATTTTCATTTCCGTATATAATTCCACACACACGCTTATATCTCTAAGTTTCCTGATAAATGAAAAACGAACTCAATTAAATCTTGACATATATTGAAAAGCACGTAAAGGGTCGTGGTGATGGTACATGTACATGTCACAAAATAAAGAAATATGAGGCTCATTTCCAAATTATGGCCGCTTAATAGCTCAGGGTTTAGTTTCATCAACTTCTTTTTATGATTTCAAAATGGCCTTTTCTTTATCTTGTTTCCTGAGTGAATAAAAGACTTTAATAAACTTTCCAGCAGACAGCAATAAATTTTGATGTGGTTATCAATGAAACAATTTGTAATTTTCTGCTTCATAACGATGAGGATTCTTACTTTAACGGTTGATGTGTTGTATGTAAAACTGTAAATAAAAATTCTAGTTAGATACTTTCTGTCACAAAGGCTGATCTGAAGTGAACAGAAGAGGCGGAGCCGGAAATTCCATGTCCAAGTCTGACTCCGTCAGTCTGACCAAAATCCAGATTTGTTTCTACAAATTCAAGTTCGAAGGTGACTCTATCTCCTAATGAAGGAAACATGGTCTTGTTAAAAAAACAAGGAAATGAAGCTGCAAAACTCTGAATTCTGAACGTGCAACATGCGTCTTGGAAAGATCAAAGATCAGAGTCTCGGTGACGATCTTCACAATCTGCTTTGCATCAGTTGGTTGCTGTAAACGAATAAACTAACTCTTAATAAGAAAGCAAGCGCCATTTGCAGCTCTGCAGAGGCCGTAGCCCGTACTGCTTGCAGTTACTCAGAGGTGGCAGATGGTTCAGTTATGGCGGAGTCCATGACGCAGTTGGCCACCATAACTAAGCTGCGAGGAATTGAATGCGTGAAACGAGGCCTTGACAGAAAACTCACTCACCGTCACAAAGAAAAATTGTTCAACGTGGTTAATTCTGAGAGATCTCCCACATCCACGGTGCCTCCACTCAACTATCGACAGGAGATTTCCACCATCTTAAAGTAGAGCATTTTACACATTTGAAGGAGATGCATTCACCTCCTTAGATCTGGATCCATGGTCTTCTTGTTTGGACCCCAGGCCTTAAAGTCCGACTGCTCAAAATTCAAGAGGCTCAGAGAGTGGTCGTGTTCATCCCGACTGGCGCTGCGGGAAGGACGAAGGAACGCCGAGCGTCCTTTCTGCTCTGTTCTCTGCTTCTGTTTCGACTCCCCTGCGCTGCCGTAATTCGAATCTCGCTCAACCATCTCATGACTCGATATTCCTTTTACCTTTCCTTCGTAGGGGCGTAGGGGCTGTCAGTCAGTATTATTGGCTTCTTCTTCTTCAGCATCTTCCATGGCAAAGAGAACATAAATTAATGTCCATGGAAACTTGGTGACGTGGGTGCACCACTTAATTTTTTAAGTCAACATAATGTAATTTAAAATTCTGTTAACAAAACTTTGATTGGCTAATGTGGGCAGAAATAATGATATACTAGGCGTCAATGTGAATGCATGTTGCCTAAAGTTTCACAAAGTTTTTGAACGAGAAATTGCGGAAACAAACGGAGTATATACGAAAACTAAAAGGAAAGATTCAAGAGATTTGGTCTTTCGAGATTGTGTGCTCCTGTTTCCTCCTTCCAGTCACACAGCGACGATATCGGCAAGGCAAGCGGTGACTGTGAGCCCTTCCCACCGGCGAAGAAAAAACACCCAACCTTCCACATCAACCCGTCCACGTCCCGACTCTGAAGTCTGGAAGGGGAAAAACCTTACCTTCCCCACCAACTCGTTCAAATCCCACTTATGTGTTGATGTCTGGAGCAGATACATAGATCAGCATATTACCGTTTTAGTGTTTCATATATTACACCACGTAAATTCATACTATAAAGTTTGTTACATAAAATGTCGACATGATAACGTATTTAAGATATTAATTTATTTAATACAAAACATGATTTAGTTCAAGTCACTTCAAATATATATATATATATATATATTATTTTTTTTTTCCTACCAAAAGGTCACTTATTTTTACCGCCGAGTAACTTTTTCATTTGATAAATAAAAAGTTAAATTTTACCTACCATGACATCAGTTTGATAATCCTACATACCTAAGTTGGAATCTTATTGGGCAGATACATTATATCCATCGTTGTGGTTGGTACTCAAATGTAAATATAAAAAATTTGTGAAAAATATTTTAAATTAATGTGGCACATGGACAACCGTTGAGCTTTTCCGGTGTATTGCGTATTTCTAAACTTTTTGCGGGCTAGTGTGATCGTAGGCAGTCCGTGCCAAGTGGCCCTTCCTTGCTTTTATCACTTGTCAGAAAACCTACCATACCAAATCAACTATGCAAGTGGAACAATACCTGCGACTCTGCCGACTGCTACAGAACATGAGAGCATCAAAAGTATTATTTTTTCTTTTCAGGTTGGTGGTTATTTTTTTTCAGGTTGGTGGTTATTTTTTATAGTAGTCAGCCGGCAGCGGTAACGTCTCCGTATACATATATGACCGGATCAGGGAGTTGACTCATTAGCTCGGTCGAGTTTTAAAATAACATGAATGGAGTGAGTCACGCACAATCGGTGACAAATCAAGAGCGAGCCGAGCCAACCTTGACTCGAGGCTAGGTTTTTCAGTGCTCCGAGCTTGTTGGAATGATTCCTGAGCCAACCCGACAATGCCCCTATTTCCTTAATTCATGTAATTTACATTGAGACCATAGATTTGGTAACACATACTTACTCTCTCTTTAGTGGACCACCTTGTTGCCGAATTGCACCTAATGTAACCTATAAGATCATAATAAGTTGCTTGCTTTTTCAGTAAAACTTCAATAAATATATTTAACAGAAAGCTGTTTGTTACGATCGATGGCATGCCGCTCCAAACATTAGAGTCTTTGAACTTCCATACATTCTGAGCTGTTGCTTATTCAGGATTAAGCAAAAACCATGTGGGCACATGATCCAGGCTTTTGATTTCTTATTAGATCATCAACGTGAACTGCGCTACCTAGCTCAAGAAAAAATAAATAAATCGACTCGATTAACAATGACTTCTATGCCGCTTCGATTTAAGCATTGATTTTAGCGGTATTGTGGTAAGTTGTGTATGCACTTTTTTTTTAAAAAAAAAAGGGTTTTATGGCTTGGGATTGAGGATTTGGGCGTCGGCAAGGCCTAGTTGATAGAGATGATGATGGGCATAGTAGCGTGCCGTCTAAGGTGGTTTAATCACCGTGCCAAAGCCATACCGAGAATAGGTCTCTACCCGGCTGCTAGCTGTATATAAAAAATATATTTTTAACTTTAAAAAATAAAGCCCGTATTCCCTTATTTGCAATAATTTTTATGCATTTAAAAATTACTTCATAAATGAATTCAAAATTAACATGATGACTGGTCCGCCACACTTGGTGACTGGTACTCACAAAATTAGTTTAATTTATATGTTAATTTTTTGATATATTTAATTGTTATAGTGCTCCAAAAAAATTAAAAGTATCAGAAAATTTTTTTGGCTCCGCTAGTACACCTCAGTTGTCAAATATTGAAGGAAGAGTAGCTTTGGCTTCTCACCCAGGTTGTTCACCCAGGTTGTTAGTAGGTTAATTTCATCCACCCATCCCGATTACCCACACTATATTTCTTTGGAGATTAATTAACCAATTAGTCCATTCAATTATAAACGTGCCAAAATATTGAAAAATCATTTTCAGGAAAAACTCTATATAATTAATAAAAAAATATGGGCATTACTGAAATATTGTATGTAGTAGTTAAAAAATATCGGAAGCCAACTCTCGCAACACGTTTGGCCCCACCGGGATTTCTTCTCTTAGAATATCGAGTCCAACATAACGGGGGACGGACGCGATCATTCCTCGGGTTTTTGTCCGCGGCACAAATCAAACGCGTCATTGCCCTGACTGAAGCTGTTTTGGAGATCGGGACAACTGGGGCCGCGTCCTTTTCTCGGATCACAGGGATGGTAGCTTAGATCAGGGACTGGATAATTTTTCTGAGATAAACTTTACTCGCTGTAGAAGATTCATAGGGTCGTATTATATCTCAATGGAGCCTTCCTTGGTTCTTCGTGAAGCACTTAACATGCTATAAGAAATAATTGAAGATTGTCCATTGTGTTCTCTCCAAGTCAAAGACTCAATCAAGTAAAAGAACACACGAGGTGTTTGACTATCGTCTTGTGATGCGTCCCTGGCTTTAAATTCACCAACACAAGTGAAACTGTCTAAGAAAAATCCCACAATGGCTTCCCCTAGCCTCAAAACAGAGATAAGCTATCCCAGTGAAACTTTATTCAGACATACAATTTGTACCACGACCGTAGAAATTTGCAATGGCGCCTAATGAAAGAAAGTAAAGAAGCCATCATTTAAATGTAATTAGCAGGGGCAGGGCAAGGACTCAGATTTTTAGACCATCAAAGGACACCAATATATAAACGAGAAAATAGCAATGAGACGCCCACAGATAACGGACGACTGCCCTTTCTGTTATACGAGCTTCATCCCCTAGCCCCAGGCCTTTCATGGCCAACTTTAAAAGTAAAAGGCTACCCTCCCGTTCGGAACACCTCCGGTACTTTTTGTCTGTAGATCAAACTGTCACGGGCCGACACCTTCGGATCGCGCGGCGTGACAAATTTTCGCCAGTAAGCCGCAAATCTTCACCTCGTTCAAGTGGGCACAAATCACTAAAACGTCAAGTAGGGTCTTCCCTTTTCTTGGGCAGCAACACAAACGGTCCCCTGGAAATCTTATACCCAAAAAATGACTAAGAATGACTGCCAATTAGTAAGAGTTCCACTCTCATAGGCCATGGCCGGATCAATCAGCTTAAGACCCTTTCATCTGGCTTTGATGGTGAAACCCTTTCTTTGTTCAGTGCCAAGTCTTAAACATAGCTCCCAGTCAGTTCTTGGCATTTTTGTGCTTTTATTATGATATTTGCTTACAAGAAAGATCTTCCGAACCATTGTTCGTTCTCATATTTAATTTGGTTTTTCACATTCTATAATAGTGTTTGTGTTTGGATATTCTCGACAAAGTTCAGTGGAATTTTAAAATGTGGAAGTGGTTTCTCCTGCCGAGACTTTCAGCAAAAGTGGCTCCACGACCACGAGTATGACAAGATCATTTTTTTTTAAGTGGAACAAAGAAGGAATTAATTAGGGGTCAACTTTACCAAATCTGGAACAAAAGATTATGACGGGAACACGCGAAGGGGTAAAGGTTTACCGCTTACTTTTCCAATGTACTGGCAGAGTTGAAACCAGAAGAACGTGGGAGGTATCATCGACTCATCGTGCCTGCGCCAGGAATCCAGGGATCTTTTTTTCTTCCCGTTCCGCCAAAATATTGTGTACTTTATCGTAATTAGCGGTCGCGGGGAGAAGGGGAAGGAGGGGGAGAGGGCGTTCTCCCTGTTACATTTGGATCTCTGCTAGCCTGCTGGGCGGTGAGAGAGAGAGAGAGAGAGAGAGGGATCTGTCGGTGGACGCCACTGTTGCTTGATGATGGTAGTGCGCTGGTGAAGAGGAAGGAGGAGAGCTGCTCGTATCCTTCTGTTCCACCTCCTGCTCTTTCATCTGGAACCTTTTTTGCGGGGAGGGATGGAAAGTGGATATTGGGCAGGATTCAGAGCTATATTATCGATTTTGCAATGGTGGGCGTTCAATGTCACTGTTATTATCATGAACAAGTGGATCTTTCAGGTAACACCCAGCGGCTGCATTCTTCTCCTTGCATTTGTTGCCGATTGCTGTTTTCTTCTTTTGTTGCTTTTTGGTGAGAAATTTAGTTGTTGCCGTGGAATATGGAATTTGTTTAATTGGAGATGTGTGATGGTGGCTGTTGAACTTTTGAGTTTGATGGTCATGGAATTTGTTTAATTGGAGATTCTGTGATGGTGGTCGTTGAACTTTTGGGGTTGAGGGTCATGTCGGGGTCATTTGGGAAAGTTGCGGCAGTAAATAAGACGACGGTTAGGATAGGCCTGATCCAGCTTATAGGAGGCAGCATATCTTAGTCCTTGAATATATTGATCCGGGAAAAAAAAAAGGGTGGAAAATTGAAGCATTAGGCTGGATTTGGTTGTGGAAGCCTTTCTTTACTTTTTATTTCCCGTGGCCGTCTTCTGAATGTTTATAAAGGGGCGTGTGTATTAAATTGCATCAGTATGTATAGACTAAGGCAAAATCTTTTGGCGATTAGAATCTAGCTGATTTTTACTGTAACAGCTAAAAGTTCTGCCTTGAATGTTTGGCCGGTCTCCTGTATTCCCCATGGCAACGTAGTTTTTTGCAACTATTGCCAAGATTGCTCTGTTCCGTTGGCAAGAGAGCTATGAATTGATCCTTCATGCTAATAATACTTCGATTGTGTGAGGTTGACGAACAAGGCTGTCATAGTAGCAATATCGATGCATAACAAACTGTGCCAGTGCACATATTGTGATTCCACTGAAAAGATCAAATAAAATATGCAACAGAAACTTTTTCCTTTCGAGGAAACTAAGTAATTCTTGGGAGCAATTTCTTTTTATTTTACAGTTCAGTCTTTTCAGAAAGGTATAGGTTCATTTGTTCGTTTACTTTCATTCAATTGTAAAGAGTTCCTTTCTTATTAGATAATAGAGTCTGTCCAACGCCAATGCTGATCTGAACTTGCATGCATGCAAGCAAAATATTTTCTTTTTTACCTGTGCCATCCTTGAGGGGGGATCCTGCAGTACAAAATTAAACAAAATGAAGAATGGCGATCAGCCCAGTGACGAACAAGAGGATCTTACAGAAGGTCCAGATGGTACAAGGAACACAATGAAAGTTAGCTTTGCATCTATCTTTTCCCCCTAAATAATTAGGCTCAATCGATAACCTGAGGGGTCTGATATTCTTACCCCTGGTTCATAGACATTTATTTGGTTTTCTCAATTTGGACAAAAAATAGCCTTTGTCTGATAATTTTTTTCAGGGGCCAATCTAGTGACTTGTCCATCTGCAGTGGAGTGGTTTCTTCTTTGTAATGTTTCGGGTGCACTTATTAGGATGATAAATTACATCTATGGTGGACGGACTCATTGTTTTTTGAGCTTACTACAATTTTTTGTCTCGTATTTTTCACGTCATAAAATGGAACATGGCCTTCTGTTTGTGTCACCCATCTGCTCAAGGCTAATTTTAAACATATCAAACAGCCCTCTGCTTTCTTCTGGTTTTGTAACTTTCATTTGGTTATATTACTGCATGCTTCTACACATAGACATGTTAGATATAATTGATTTTTTTGTTTTTGACTCATCAGTCCTGCTGAGTTCAATTAGTATGTACTTGCACGTTACAAATTCTTCAACACTAAATTAGCCATATGTCCTCTGTGTGTTTGACGTGCCTTATGCTAACTTGCGGACTGTAGGTTGCAGTGGCAAGTGACAGCATGGTTTTAGCTTACTCAATATACCTGATGTTGTCTACTAACTGCCTCGACAAGTGTGTAGGGTTGTGTTCCAGGACAGGATGAAATCTGTAGTCTTAGAATCATTTTTCTAGACTAGTACGGACGGATATAGCTGTGAGCCTGTAACATCTTTCTAAAATCTGCAACCAACTTAAGCCAATATTTGTTCCAAATTTTCCATTTTCTTGTAATAGTTATAATGTTCCTTAAAGCCTTAAAATGTTAGACATTATAAAAGAGTGGTCTCATTCGATTTATGTGTTCTTATTAGTTGCATACTGTTGTGATTGCAATATGGAAGTAAAAACTTGTCATACGCTGGCTTGCAGAAATTGGATTTCAAATTTCCACTATCAGTGTCGTGCGTGCATTTCATATGCTCTTCTCTGGGAGCCTACCTGGTGATTAAAGTACTTAAGATAAAACCACTAATTGAGGTTGATCCAGAAGATCGATGGAGAAGGATATTTCCGATGTCATTCGTTTTCTGTATAAATATTGTGTTGGGAAATATCAGCCTTCGGTATATCCCAGTTTCCTTTATGCAGACAGTCAAGTCATTCACTCCTGGGACAACAGGTTGATTCTGAACCTTTATATTGGACTTATTGTGTTGCATTATAAATACGTACACCTACTGTAGTATTGACCTGATGGAAATATGTGAATGAAGTGTTTTTGCAGTGGTTGGTATGGGGAAAATCATTTGACTTGCAGATATGGAGTTCGTTAGTACCTATTGTGGGAGGGATACTCCTTACATCTATCACAGAACTAAGTTTTAACATATTTGGATTCTGTGCTGCACTGTTTGGATGTCTCGCCACGTCGACGAAGACCATCCTTGCAGAATCCTTGCTTCATGGTTACAAATTTGATAGGTAAAACCTGCAGATATTCTCTTTGCCTCTGCAGATATGTGCAAACAATTTTGATTCACACGAACATGTATTAGATTATCCATTACTCTTGGTTGGTGAAAAAGAAAAACTAATGTCCACTTCTGTATACTGCAGCATGGATATTTGAATTTATGCCGATTAGGTTTTCTGGGTCCCAGATATTCTTTTGTTTAGGGTTCATGTCAATATGATAAGGTATTCATGGACAAATGGCAGTTGCACAAGTCTGGACTGGGAGCTTACTTGTATGTGGATCTCTAAATGAGTCACAGGAGGTGAGCTTGAGGTTTTGAAGCTTTTGATGCTTTAGTGCATTCAAGCTCATGAGAGCGCAAGCTAGTCAAGCGAAAGTGGAGGTGGCTTACATTTTTCCAGATCTGGTAGTAATGTGAAGTGACATTTAGACCTATTTAGCCTTGATAAATTACTTGATTTCAACACTAAACCGGTTGCCTATACTTCAAACACTTCAACCATTTATCTTAATATAGTATATGGTGCAAGAAATTAAATGTAATTATCACTATGTAAAGAAAAACTGTCCAAGCCAAGCCAAGCCTTACACCTTTAGTAAAAATATTATATTCGTCTCATGGATGAGATGTAAGAGTTGCCTCTACTCTTGGCTGTCAGTTTCTGAATAAAGCTTGTGCTATCAGTCTTATGCAGTTATTTTCACTTAACAATGAACCTACAGAGCCATACTTTCATCTTCTTCTGAACTTATGCTGCTTTAATTTCTGTAAGCCCTACTATTGGAACTCAATTTTTTTTGTTGTTTTTAGTAATTGAAACATGAAAGGTTTCTTCCGTTGAAGACTGAAGTTGTATTTGACCTTCAGTGATTGATGAGACGCTACCTTCATCTGATGGTTAAATGCTTCAACCATATGAAAGTCTGTTATACAATGAGTAGTGTTTTTGTTTACAATGAAGGGTGGTGAAGATAGTTATGACAGGAATTGTAAGAACACACACACACACACACACACACACACACAGAGAGAGAGAGAGAGAGCTGTTTTCTTTTCAAAGATCATTCCTCTCCAAGATAGTTCAGAGTCTTCAGACCATACTTCTTTAATTGTTTTTAGTCCATTTTAAAGGACAGGATCAATTCAGAAGCGACTAAGTATGCAAGACAGGACTGATGAACTTTCCCCTTTATTTTTGCAGCATAAACACTGTCTTCTACATGGCACCCTTTGCCACCATGATATTAGCTGTTCCTGCTCTTCTGTTAGAAGGTGCTGGCGTCCTGCACTGGCTGCAAACACATAACCAATTGGGATCATCTCTCATGATACTATTCAGCTCAGGCGTTTTTGCTTTCTGCCTCAATTTTTCCATCTTCTTTGTAATCCATTCCACAACGGCAGTGACTTTTAACGTTGCTGGCAACCTGAAGGTAGTTATTCTGTGTTTGAATTCTGTATTAGAAGAACTTCTTAGGGCATTTGCTGCCACACAGTAGCTGATGATGTAGTTTGTTATCCTGCTGCTGCTGATGCAGGTGGCAGTGGCGATAATGGTGTCTTGGCTGATCTTCCGGAATCCGATCTCAGCACTAAACATGTTTGGCTGTGCAATAACACTCATTGGCTGCACCTTCTATGGTTATGTGAGACACAAGCTGTCCCAAGGAGCAGCGCAGGTGCCTGTAACAATCAAAGCTGAGGATTTGGAGAAGCAAATGGAGGCGCTACCACTTGTAATGTCTGACAAAACGGAGAAGTCCTAGTTGTTTACTTTTTTCAAATTTATATCACCAATCAGTTGAACGATTAGCTTACAAATAGTATTTTTTGTGTGCTAAAATCAATTTATGTGCCTGAAAGAATCACCAATTGAAGAATTTTTTCAAGGAACACAAACAATTTTGACGGTAAAAAAGAAACCAACTTATGGAGAAGGTCATTTGTTACGTGGCCCTGTTCGGGTGCGTTTCATTGGATAAACAGCTCCTTTCACTCTCTCCACTAAAGAGACGTATCGCACAAATCGCACATGCGAACTCTGTGAACGCATCTGGGTTTCTCTTGGTAACTTTCTAGAGTTACCAACAAATACAAGGCCTGATTAATTTTGATGTGCAATAAATAATGCTTGTATAGTTATAGTTGAACGTACATATATCGTTTAGTATAGTTAAAGGAGGGAAATGTTAGCGGTGAGCTCAAAGCTGAGCTAACGGCAAGCAGTGAGTGTGTTTAATCATATAATAAAGAAAGTTAGCTGCCCCTTTTACCATCACCAAACCTTCGGGTGCGTTTTCAAGATTTCCTCAATTAATTTATCAAGAAGACCGGTTGTGTTCTCGGATCTTCAATCTTATGTGGATTTGAAATCCACAGTTGAAGTCAGACCTCCCCCCCTTCCAATTTATCGGGATCTAATTCTAACCGACAACATATTTCAGAAAACGCGTCACCAAGATGCCAAACTAACTTCACAAAAATTTGAAATCCCCAAACCCACGCACGCCTGTACTTGATTATTCTCTTTACCTCCTAATATCCTTTTAATCGAGAGAAAGAGAGGAGAGGGGAGCTTCACTTCTTAACCTTAATAATCTCGCTAATCTTTTTTTATCAAAGAGATATGAGGTCATAAATAAAAGCCAAAGGCGTCCACTCTCTCCTCTCTGTTGCTTATTTTTCTCTTTCTTCCTCTTATTTTTCTCTTTCTTCCTCTGTGCCTTAATTGATACACTCTACTTCCTTCACTTCTTTCCTTCACCAACTCTTTCATTCTTGGCCGTCGATTCTGCCTCGCCTTCGCGGTCTGTGACTCCATTTTCTTTCATTCCTTTCTTCCCACACCGTCGGTTCTTTCATCTCTTTCTGCCTGAGTCTTATGCTTTGTGGGGGCAGGAACGGGCGTATATGATGCTGGGTATGGCGGGAGAGCGTGGTGGATATGCAAGCTCATCGACCAGAAGCTTCGGATGTTAACGACGTTGAGAATGAAGGCGGTGGTGACGATGAACAACAAGAAGACGAAAGAGAAGATGATGATGATGATGATCTGTTTGATGTGCATGGACACGAGGAGATTGACCCAGATGAATTTGAAAGTGATGAGGCGTATGCAGGGGCGCTTCAGGATGCAGAGGAGAGGAAATTGGCTGTTCGATTGATGGCTTTTACGGGTATCCATGAGCGTAAGCAATTGCCCTCTTCCTGCAACTTTTCTTGGCTTCTGGTGGAGGGAACTGCGGCTCCTTTTTATGAATATTCCGTATGACCCAAGTAGAATTGGAGAAAAGTTGATGTTTGTCACTTTGCAGGAGAATCGAACGGCAGCGATGAAAATGGCACCAATTCTCAGGTATCCTCTGGAGTTCACCACTCTTTAATCCTCATCGTGTTTATCTGATTACGCAATAAATATAGATCAATAATAGAGGGATACGTGTGCGAGTCATATCTAGCTTGTTTAATTTTCTTTTGACGTACATTTCTGATCCTAACCTTTTCTTTCTCACCTGTCTCCTTATCTTGCCACCATGCGATTGTGCCTGCTTACCGATCACTATTTCTGTCTGTCTTTCTGATAGTTATATGCGATATTTGTTTCTTTAACGCTCTAAATTTGGATTCCGGTGTATGATTCTCAAGCAATGGGTGTAATTTGGTGACTTCTGTTCCTTAACAAATTTGACTGGATAACAAGTGTGCAGTCTTCAAAATTTTGTTTGTCCCTGTTCAGAATGGAACATTTCTCACCTCTTTATCGCCTGAGTTTCTAATTTCAAAATAGTAAAAGTATTAAAGAGTCAACCAAGATGACATGGTAGTTCAAAAGTCCAGGGCAGAAAACGTGGGACCATTGCTGGACACATACAAACATGCTGTCTTGGCTTAAGATTCTTCCCTTTTTTTTACAGAACCTAAGAATGCATTAGTGGAAATGTCGAAATGTCCATGAAGTGTTACTAAAAAAAAAAATCAATACAACACTTTTCATTGTATTTTTCAATATATGTCCTTCCTTTTTAGTATCCCATATAAGTTTCTCCTTTGTTCTTGAATGAGTAGTTAGAAAGAAGCTAATATTGTCTCTGTCATGATACGTGTTCATACATGTGTACCTATCCCTCTCTGAAGCGATGTAGGGACCATTATGGAGAACCTCAAATAACTCTTTCAAACCGATGGATGTCATGATGGAAGTGTTGTTAATATCAATATTGAACCTGCATCATTGTGTTGAATTTTGATGGTCTGGAATCAACAGAATAGAAAATAAGAGAGTCCATTTACCAGGAGGCAAGGTAGTGAGATGCTAGTACATAAGCCCTTCAAAACATGGCAAAGTAACCAGTATAAAATTATTCTAAGTCCTCACGTAAGAGGTGTTACAATTCTCCCTTAAGGCACACACATCCCCACGTGCGGAACCAAGGTGCGAATGCCACAACTTAGATCTGATGCTATCTTTAATTAGCTGACCCATGATCTGATTGCTTCTCATATCTGGCTTCATACGAGATTACTCGCAAGTCCTTACATATGAAGTCTACTGCATGATCCCAAGACTATGTTGAACGTGTGACCTTAATGGGCTGCCATTCATGTAACATGTATTGAGTGAAAATGGAAGCAATTTCTAACTAACCGTCCTCCTTTACCATCTTACTTCCTATTTGCATTGCCTACAATCCTTGAATCTACCAGTTAAAGACTTGGGACCTAGCTTCCTTTTGGTCTTATAAATATCAGTTTCCATCTAGTATGGGAAGCCAAATGATACGCCATGTCAGCTAATATGCATTGTCTTGTACAGTTGTATTTGGCTGTATTAGCCACAACAAATTAAGTAAAATTTAGTTCTGTCAGAGTTACTTTTTTGTGCTGAAGAGCGTCTATCAGCCACATTGTATTAAGAAAAAAAAAAGTCATTTATTGTTATTATTATTATTATTTCATTTCATCAATATGTTGCCTAATGTAGCGTCGTGTTGGTCTATGTAGGCTGATTTGGCCGATGCAGGCCTTAAGTTCGTCTATATTCTAAGGGGGGCAGTTTAAGCTTTGTTATCATTTTGTTTTTCCCCTAACTGGTGTGTGGTGGCGATTCAGGCTCATCAAGCCCGGGATTGATAAAACAACTTCCATACCGGTGCTTGTCTTATCGATCGTGAAATTTCATCATCATGACATTGATAATATCCATGAGCTATTATCTACCTTGTTTTCTTGTTTATAAATATGCATCAACTTTCTGCGTGCATCACAACACTCAGCATTACTGATTGTTTGGCACAATGTGGTCTGCATGTGCTTGTTTCCCGTTCTTGGATACACAATTCTTTCAACTTGCTCTTGTCTCGGACTCTCAAGGCAAAGCGACCGGTATTGTAGTTTTGCTTATTCATCATAAAAATGTATGAAATATAAACTAATGAAGAAGCTGCAGAACGAGGAACGGAATTTGTACCCTGGCCAAAGAATCATCTTCTTGCTTGGCTTAGTGATGGTGGAAATTTTGTTCTTCTGATATTTTTGATGCAGTGAGCTTTTTTTTCTACAACTCTTCAATAATCTTTGAGCTACGTGATCTTTACTTTTTGGAACTTGGTAAAACCAAAATTCTTACTTCGCGTTTATCATGATTCATTTTTTTTTCTCCTCTCATTTGATTGAACATCTGAAAGCTGAGTCGGGTGCCTTGAAAGTGCTGAACTTTCAGATAGCAAAAATGGACGTTGCTCAATTGATTAGTATCAAAAGACAGGTCACGTATATGGTACTTTCTGCCCCACTTCTTGCGTCCATGCAGTATAGGTCGATAGTTGTTAATTTCACTATTGAGAATGCTGTTATTTTGGACCAATTGACCAGAAGGCATTCTGGCAGTATGGCCGCACGGTTGTGTTTTTGTTTCTAACCCATTTCTTCAGCTGGTGGTAACCAAAGGGCGTCTGGACCAAACATTATCTATGCTGGCTTGTATTGCAGATAGTTGTCAGGCTTAGAGAGTTGCTAAATTATGAACTTTACCTGTAATTGATTATACAACTGATAATGCTAAGGATATTTGTATTTCTTAAAATTCGTTGCCTTCTCCAGAAGAGAGAAACTACCTTGTAGATGTCGAGCACCAGAAGTCACAACCTCTAACTGGTCCAGCTCATTGTAATTCGCGAACTGTTGCCTGTTCGTTAAATATGTCAAAATTGCAGTTTTGCTTCAATTTTTTACTTTTGTACCTCATGTCACAATAAAAACAATATTGACTTGGCTTCTCTATTGCTTACCTGATATCCTCACATTACAAAAGTAAAACTTTTAGTGCCGTTGTCCTTTTTTAGTCTGGTTGTTCGTTATTTTTAATTTACTACTAATGTCAATATCCACCTACTTTCACTAGCCAATTAAGATGCTGAGCAAGACGTGGATTTAGTTTCCCTTGATCTGGTAGATGAGCAATGAGCAGAAGAGGTGTTGAAAAGCATTTAACTTGTTTGGAGTTTTTTGTTTTTTCCTCTGTTTTCTACAGTTTGTATTTGCTGTTGATTTAGAACTCGAATCTCCTTCATGATTTCTGCATGAAAGAATGAGTTGTTGGTTCCGCTTTCCTTATGCTTGCATTACATGTATAGGATTCTTGTCTTCTGTTTCAGTATAATGAACAGTTTGATAAGACAATGTGTGAATCACCATTAGTTGTCCTGGCAAAAGGGTACAGTCTTAAAATTTTATAATGCATGCTAAAGTCAAAACTGGTTAAAAAAGGGTACAGTCTTAAAATTTTATAATGCATGCTAAAGTCAAAACTGTTTAAGAACTTCCTGGTTGCAACAGGCCTCAGCTTGTGTCATGCAATTGCAGAAATGGTCATCCCGGAAGACTTGAGATAATCTAGTTGAAGGCACTTTAATCCTGGAAGCTATTTGAAATTGCTGATGAAAAAAGTCCTTTTTGGCTGCAGGACGAGTGGCAGGAGGTTGACCTAGATTAGCTATCATACGAGGTTCGCCCTTGTAGCTTACGCTTTTAGCTAGTTTCCTTTTTCCTAACTAGTAACTGAGGTTTTTGTTTCATACCAAAAGGAATTGCTGGCGCTGGGTGAAGGTGTTGGTGCTCAGATCTGAGGACTGTCTGCCGATATGATTGCTTCCTTGCTTTCTTCTATTTATAGATCAACTAACTCACGTAAACAGGTAATTGCCTCGAAGTTGGGTTTCCGAAGAGAATTGATGGTTGTAAAGCCTAAACTCGTTCCTGCATTTGATGTGGTTTGTTTAAACCCTTGTCCCCACATGCTATTTGCGTGGTTAAGGTCCTGTGGAACCATTGATTTAGTTTCGGGTCGAGGCGGTAGAGGTTTATTAAGTAGCATTGCCATGAGACCAAATTTTGTAAGAAAGTTCTATTTTTCAGACATATATAAGGGGAATATTGAGAACCCATATTGAGTGGACTGTGAAATGAATCACTTGTCCACCCATAAAGGCTATGCCTAGTGTGGTGTGCTGGCCTTAAAAGTGATCTAACTGCCAGTTGAAAGTCGAGAGTTAAGATTTTGCTGGGGTTTAAATTTGAGCTCAAACCTGGTTCCCTCCTTATTCATAATCAAGAATTATATTTGAGAGAGTAGCTTTATTGGTTTATGAGGTGAGCACTATAACCATTATGTGTCCCTTGTATAGCGAGGATCCATCCCCGGTCGCTAAGGCCGGTATTCTAGGATAGAGAAGGCAGCGTGGGGCGGGTATAGCCAGCTATGGCGGTGGTAATTCTCGCCGTATTTACTATGACGGGGAACTATGGCACCGGTGGTAAGCAACGCCGCTACTGTTGGCTACAGCGGTGACTCTTCACCGGTATAGCCACTTCCACCGGTGATAGCTTTCGCCGGTACTATTACCGAACTATAGCGGTGACTCTTCTCACAGGTATAGATCTATAGCGGTGACTCTTCTATACCGGTGATCTTCAACACCGTTGTAATTCTAAGCGGTGGTCCGCCCATCGCCAGTTGAAACTAAGATTAGATTAAATTTGTTTGTTTGGATGTTGGATTGAGATAAGACATTGGTTGTGATTAGAAGCTGGGATAGTTTTTCTTATGTTTATATTCGATCTAAATCAGATTCGATATGATTTGTTGAATGTGATGCAATCGAGCTCATTTCACTCTAGAAATCAATTTTGTGTCAACTATTTTATGAAGTCTTCCCTGTGATAAGTCTCCTTAATTTGCTTCTTAGTCTCACATCGCCCTAAAAATAAATCCAATCGTGACCACACTAAACAAACAGCCTATCGCATACATTTAATGTGCCACATTTTTGACGAGTATGAAATTCCTTTCATCGCATTCATTGGCTTTGAACACATTCAGAGGAAAAATGCCAAACTTTTTTGGACTAACCAGAACGAATAAATGTGAAGTGAAAATAGAGAAAGTTCTTTGTTCTTATAAGTTTTCAAATCGTATAGACGAGATTTTATAACTTCTAGAATTTCAGAAAACTAGCTTTCAAAAGAAACTGGTTGACCGTTGACAGCTGCTTGAAAGCCTTTCTGTATCTAAAAATATAGAGCTTTTGGGGGTCTGTTTTTTCCAGTGAGCGGAAGGCATTAAAAGCTATATGATTTTTTTTTTTAAATGCATCCAAAAACTCAAAGAACGGTCTTCTTTTCCCTCTTGAATTTAAAATTGCCAAAAATCAAGGTTATTCACTCCCTTTCAAAAAATGGTAGTTGGTGTAAATGATTTTTTGGCAAAACTCATTTTTCTGGTCTTTCAAATGCTCATGAAACAGTGTTTTGGTCTTTCAAATGATTGATGAGACGCTACCTTCATCTGATGGTTAAAAGCTTCAACCATATGAAGAAATACATGCACACATCAGAACATTACGATGGAGATCAAATGATGAACATCCCGATAAAATGATGAACTGTTATCGTTTCTGTTATGTCAACTGTTAAAATGATATATTTGCGCTCTAAAATGTGACATGAAAAATAATGCGAACTCTGTGAACGCATCTGGGTTTCTCTTGGTAACTTTCTAGAGTTACCAACAAATAAAAGGCCTGATTAATTTTGATATGCAATAAATAATACTTGTATAGTTATAGTTGAACGTACATATATCGTTTAGTATGGTTTCTAATTAGTATTCCAAGTACTGATAAGTATGGAGATCATCATGAAGCGAGAATGGAACTTGGAAAATTGGAGAACGCCACCAAGCGGCGGGGATGGCTGGTGAAGAAGGCCCGTGAGCTCGCCATTCGCTACGATGACCAGATCGGACTCATAATATTTTCCAGCAGCGGGCAGATGTTCAAGTACTGCAGTCCCAACTACAGTCTCAAGATATGCCTAACCCCAATCTAAGTCAGATACAAACCACGACTTGTTCATGATGTGGCATAAAATCATCACCTAAACCCTGGCCACCCACCTACTGACTTAGAACAGTCTGCCTGTTCAGATGACCTGCAGACCCACATGCCAAACCCAGTACCGCCATATCCTCTACTTGATCATTGACTGGATCTGTGAGTTGGTTTTGCACGCATTTGACTATTCAAGGCCCACATGACAAACAACCAAATCCACTTAGGCTACCTGATTTGCCATCAAGTGTTAGCCATTTCTCACTCTAGGGTTGCAACAACCTGATCCATGACTGACCCAAGCCTGTATTGAGGAGCATGGAATAGCTGGTGCGGTGGCACATTCTCAAGGACGCTCTTTCTATGTACTTCAAATGATGGGTGCACAATGCTCCATTTGACAGACATGCAACATATTTGTAAGAATAACATCTATTGGAATCAAGATTAATAAAATCTGATAAAATTGAAAAATTGGGTGACATATACACGCACAGACTCAAACACACACAAAATTCTGTCAACTGCTCAAATACGGACACTTGATGGGCACTAACTTCTAATGATGTAGTCAATATGATATGAAAGTATGCAAACAGATACACATAAAGTAACTTTTCTAAAAGTTCACTTTTTGAACGGGACAACCTTTTTTTGTATTTGACGTTTCTTATCTCCATATTATATATAGCTACATTAGCAATTAAAGAAAATAGCTACACATATTGAACACTTTATTATATTTCATCTTGGATTTTGGCTGAATGCTAAAAAGTTTAAATACCAGTAGGTTGCCAGATGAGTTTGGTTTTCCGATTACGTAAAGCAGGCCATGCATTTTACCATTAATTTTGTTCCAACATGAATTAGAAAGCTGCTAATTCATCTTCGAGACTACTTGGCATCATAATTCTTTCAAATTTGGATGACATTCCAAAGGCAGAAAGAGCATGGTTGCTGATTCGATGAACACATGTGACAGCAATTACATTTACATCTAATTTTAGCCATCTTATGTCCCCATCAAACTTTCTCCATGGATCAAGAATGCATGTTCTGTACCTCTTTGTGATTTGGTTATGAAGCGTAGGACCATCTACAAGCATGATTGTTAGAAAAACTTTCCTGCCCATAATGAATGGTCAACTAAGTTGGTGTTTGATTTGATTTGAGAACTGAATCATAATTAGATTAGGTGTAAGACATAAATCAATGAAGCTCAATTTCTGTGGTCGATTTCTATTTTGACACGTGACAATGATATATGAACATGATCAAGTGAACTGAGACCACAATCAATACATCGCAAAATGACCACATCATGATCACCTCAACTTTTAGATGGAGAGAATATCAGTACTTGGAATAATTTATATGCGTCGTTTCACTTTCTTTCTAGTCTATTTTATTTCTTTTCCAAGCAAGAGATGATTAAAAGACCAGCGTCTACTTGATCTGTCCTCTTCACTCGAAGCACTTGCTTTTGCCTTTTATCATGTTTAAATGACAATATATTAAAGCAGACTGTTTGTTAAAATATTTCATGTGGAAAATATTTTACATAAATATGTATATATAATATAAATCATGATAAATATATATATTTCGATATTATATATATATATATATATATATATATATATATAAATATTTTAAGAAATGACATCTAATCGGATTCAATTTCAGAAATACATAAATATGTGGTTGGATTCAGATCAAATTTAGTTTAAAATAAATATCCTATAACCAAAACTCTTACATTTCTAAAATGGGTCAGATTCGGTAAAAAAATATGAATGTAAAAGCTTTTGTCTTAACTGTTGGACCCTCATCCATCCATGTGGAATACCCACACGGTCACACCAGACCCGAGTTAGTGCCCTACAGGCTAGGAATCCCCTAACTTAAGGAACAATAAGTGCCCTTTAGTCAAAATTTTTGCCACTTGGTCGGCTCCAATAGAGCCCCTCTAAGAGTTTATCTATTGATAAACAAATTAAAAATTTAACACGAAGAGAAGCGAACTTAATGCAAAATGTGAAGGTTATGGAACGTTATTAATTTCTTGTTAGAAAATGTTGAAAGACCGCGCGAGCCAAAGTGCTTTTGGCTCATCTGACTTCCATTGTTTGTCATATTATTCGCCGAGTAAGTGGTTGAGTTATCTAATTGAATTGTCCAAAAAAAAAATTGGATATGAAAAAAGAATTGCATCCTATTAAAAATTTGAATCAGACTTGGATTCGGATATTCATAAGTATTTGATTGGACTTGGATTTAGTTTTACATAAATATCCTATATCAAATGCACTTTATTGTGAAAGTCTGTTGGATTTGATTTAAAGTCCCGATACAAATTCAGATGTAAATTCAAATAGCAGATTTGGATTGGATTCAGATATGAATACAACTTGTCTTCGTTCCCATTTGAATCTGAACATCCAGAAAAGCATATATGGCTATGAGTACATTTTACTTTCACAAGTTTTCTCGTCAGCAAACTAAATTTGACTATAAATATGATCATGAAATTAGAAGAAATTCTAGTTGTATGGATAAATATGATCATGAAAGCATAAATATGATCATGAAATTCTAGTTGTATGGATAAAAGGATCGGCAAATCATTAAATTAGAAGAAATTAACGACAAAGTTTACAAGTGAGATTAATAAATTATTTTGAAGACTAATATTGGATTTTTTATTTTTATTTTTTGACAATATTATGTTGAAGAAATTATAAAAGACTGCTCAAAGATTAGAAAAATAACAAACAAGTGCGCACCTAACTTTTGAATTACAACAACGGGGACACTCAAAGTTTCAATCAGCAATTGAAATTCTAGTTGTATGGATAAAAGGATCGGCAAATCATTAAATTAGAAGAAATTAACGACACAGTCTACAAGTGAAATTAAATTCAAATTTCAAACGATCGGTGGAGCACACGGACACGGGACATGGAGGAAACTTCGAGACTGGAAGAGGAAAGTAACAGTCTCTTCTTGAAGTATTTTGCTTCAAGAAAAAGGTAACGGTCTGTTGCCTCTCCCGCTTTCCCGCGCTTCCACCACCATCGCTGCTCGCTCTCCAGCCGGAGGCCTCCATCACCAAGGTAAATGCCTCTTTTCTCTCTCTCTCTCTCTCTCTCTCTCTCTCTCTCTCTCTCTCTCCACTTTGCGTTGGCCATGGCGAGGGAAGAAGGCTTGCTCCGGAAGGGGATGGGTCGGGGGGAACTCTGACCCTAGGCAGCGTTGCCAAATCCATATACTGATCTTGACATCTTGACATGGTCATTGAATCTTTTGAGTCTTTGTGAATGTTGGGTTTCTCGTGCAAGCGACAGCGACACATAGGAAGGCATATAGGAATCATGTGACCCTAGACAGCATGCTGGATCACTCTCTCCATCTACCTCATCGCCCGTCGGAGTAGCAGATTGATCCCCTTGCCTTTCGCCTCCCTACCGTTTGGACCTTATATCTGATCAGCGTTGTTTTCCTTCCTATCGTTGTTCCATCTGACGCTTTCTAGGGTTTCAATACTTTGACCTAATATGTTTTGCATGAGAAAACTCACTTTTCTAGGTAAGTAATCTCTCTCGTTTGCTTTTCTTCTCTTCTTTCTTTCTAGGGTATCCTTCACTAGAAACATGTCGATTGGTGTTTTATCTGAGGCTCTCTCTACGTTTTGTGTACTTTGGCACAGAGAACGATGGAAGGGGGGAAGGCGAAGCTGAGCCGCAGGCCGTCGATCAACTCGTTGGACGACGGATGCCTTATGCACATCTTCAGTTTCTCGTTTCAGTCTTTGTGGATGTTGGGTTACTCGTGGGGGCGATATCGGCACATAGGGAGGCATATACGAATCATGTGGCCCTAGACAGCTTGCGGGATCATTCTCTCTATCTACCTCACCGCCCGTCGGAGTGGCAGATTGATCACCGTGCCTTTCACCTCCCTACTGTTTGGACCTCATATCTGATCAACGTTGCTTTCCTTCCTATCGTTGTTCTATCTAACGCTTTTTTGGGTTTCAATACTTTGACCTAATCAGTTTTCTAGGTAAGTAATCTCTCTCGATTGCTTTTTCTTCTCTCCTTGCTTTATAGGGTTTCCTTCACTAAAAATATAAAAACATGTCAATCTGCGTTTTATCTGAGTCTCTCTCTATGTTTTGTGTATTTTGACACAGAGAACGATGGAGGGGGGGACGAAGCTGAGCTGCCGGCCGTTGATCATCAACTCATTGGACGACGGGCACCTTATGCACATCTTCAGTTTCTTTCCTCCACTCTCTGGTACTTTATTGCTCTCGACTTTCCTTTGTTTTTCTTTTTTTGCCTTTCTCTTTTCTGGGGTTTGGTATTCCATGTTCAGAATGATGGTCGACTTGCCTCTTATGTGGGTCTAAGTTTTTGTGTCGACTCTAATTCCAATAATTGATTTGGCTAAGTAGTTATCAAGTGAAACGTGGGCTTTTAATAGTCAATGAGCATGATCGAGCTTGGGGATAGCACATATTTGGAGCCATGAGGCATGAACCATAAATTTGTTATTAAAATGCAACAGGACATGCCCCTACATCAACATCTCAAGCAAAAAAATACTTACATTTCAATTAAATTGTTTTTGTCTCTTATGTGAAAAATTAGGCAAAAACACGGGACCCCTAGGGTTAGGCTTTTTAAGCCTCTTGAAAAAACGGTTGTCATTCAGATACTAGATTGCTGGAGCAAGTTCTTATCAGCTTGAATGATCTGATCCCTTGAAGATTTTTATAATCTCCAATTAGCTTGGAGCGGGTTTTGAACAGTTGCATAGAGGGGAGGCCTGTATTGCAAATGGAGTATTTTGCTATCGATAGTTTTCTTTTCTTTAGTCTTCAGTAAGGAATGACCTTCGGCTGATGTTGCCTCCTAGTTTCTGTCTTTCAATCTAATATGTAATATGGGGAACATTTTGATTTTTTTCACAAAGAATATTCTTTGTACATACCATTTTTCCTTCATTAAAAGGAGGAAAGGGATCCAGCCATTAAGGCTGGAAGGAATCAGACTAACCTCCAATTTTTGTTTGTATGTATCATGAAAAATATATCCAGAGAAAACACAATAGAGCTTATACATGTATACATGAAGCAAGACATAAATGACCAAATGAAAATTGCTAATGCTGCCAACATTCTCACTTTTAATTGGACCTAGGAGCCTTTTCTTTTTTCTTTTTGCAAATGAACATCTCCAGTGTTGCTGCCTGCTGCTTTAGAAATGAATTTTTCGTAAACCTTATATTTGTCTGTTGCCAAACCAAGTTTTGGCCTCAAACAACTAATGCACTCTGATGGAGTTAAGAGAATTACTCAACTAACTTTTAGTTCAAATTACAAATAGATATACACAGATGGATGCAACACAGACACCTGGACTTGGTGGATGTAGATGAGCTCATCAAGCTGCTTTAATTGTTATAAGTAGCTGCTTGCTAATATAATCCATCAAATGAGCACTGACTTCAGAAGTGACAGGTTCTTTGTCATGATGAGCTAATGCAGTTAGAATATAGAATGGTGAGAACCTAACTATTTTCTTTTTTTTGTTAGTTAATAGAACCTTCATAATCTAAATAGACAAGCTTTACACACTCTCCACATAGTGACTATCAAGTTTCTACCTAACAATTTATGGTCAAAGTTTTCCGTTGATTCCACCACATATTGGAGATATTTGTTTTTGTCTATCTGGTCATATTTTATTTACTGCCTAGATTGTTGTAGTTTCAAAAGTGTTTTATGGTTTTTGCTATGCATTGCTATGCTAGGAAGTTGTCCTACACTACACTGTCAGTTTGTTTTGGTACCTGTTCTTTCTATTGTTTATTGTATCTTCCCGTCTAGTGTATAACTGTATGTATATCTTTCTCTTTTTTTTTTTTGTTGTCGATGTGTATATTTTTCTTTCCTCAAAACTGATGCTTCCATTGTTCTTTTAGCAGTTACATGCTGCTGAACCAATATTAGCAGGCTTGGAGAGACCAATTGCAGTTGCTTAAGTAAATGCTGACAAATGCAGGCATCTTGCTTCAAAATTTGATGGCAAGTATGGTGCTTCCAACCGATTGTTCATTACTGTTCTCAGCTGTTTTCATATTAAAATAGTTTCTTCTTCGTGTTCTAGATCTTTTTCTGAATTTTGTGTCATCAAAGAATTTTCCTGCTTTGAGGGACTGAGTTATTTGCATTGTTTTAGTGATTAGATTGAGGACAGGAGTGACTGCATCTAAAAAGTTTTCTTGTAATGCAGTGGGTTTCCAACTCTCAAGTTTTTTATTCATGGTGTGCCAGTGGATTATATTGGTCCAAGCCGGTCAGAGTTGCGTGTTGAGGGCTGCTAGTTGACCTCCTTATTCAGGTTAGAGGATTTATTTTGCTTTATTTAGTACAATTATACAGATATTAGCAGTTTGCAGATCATCATAAAGTGGTATGGTAGCGGTTACAACTTTCTTTTGTCTTTTAGACCAAAGAAAATACTATATCATATAAAAGGTTGGTAACTAAAACGGTTATGCTGCTAGCTCTCAATCTGAAAATGCTTTCAACTGCTTTTGTAGTTATATATCTTAGTGTTATTGATTGCAGCTTAACTTTTTCATTTTTGCTGCTTGAGCATTTGTTTGTTATTGTTGGTTGTTCATGCATCTTACGCTTTTGTTGTTTCATGAGCCGTTGAGGGATAGTTGGTGACAGAGCAGCTGCGTTATCATTGTTAATGCATGACTAATTGTGATAGTTAATAGCAATGAGTGCACCCTTCATTCCGTCATTATTTTTAATGGTGCCATTCGTGATGAAGAGTTAGGATCATTGATGACATTTATGACAGCATGTTGTACATCACTAAATGTCATTTGCTTGTAGTGAAGTTTTTTAATTGTTTGACAAGTGTCATAAATATTTAGAAACCTTGTGTATTTTGATATGGTTTCTTGAACATAGGTAAACACTTTTTAAAATTTTTTTATAAAACATTAGTAACTTTATTGTTGCTTCATACAATTTTATAGAGATTTTTAAAATTAATTTTTCACATTTATTCAAAAAAGTTGAAAGTAACAAATTGTTTATATAGATTTTGGCAAAGTCTTGTGCACATTTTTATGCTCATGAAACATTTTTGTTCTTTTAGATTTTCATGATTCTTTTAACCAATGTTTGCAAGCATTTTTTAGTCTCTTAGATTTTTTTTTCGAATTACCATAGACATCTATGATGACTTAAACCGATGATCATATATTATTATCTTGGATGACAATTTCCATATTTTTCTGAATTAGTACCTCTCTAATTTCTTTTTTATATTTGTACATAGTTTCCCAAACATATTTGTTGACCCTTCACACCCAAAATACCATGATTGTCAAAGATTGTTACTGTCATGTTGGAATTTTTTTTACAAAGATTCAAATGTTCTCTAACATAAACATTTGATGAACTTTCATGCGACAAAACGAAGTTTTTTTTTTTCAAACTTATTGCTATTTAAATGGCTTGCACAAGTTCTCATAGAAGTTTGAAAAGTGTTGTCAATTTTTTACAAATTTTCATGCATAGTTATGTGGTTTGATGAACACTTGCATAACATTTTTGAAAATTATATATACAGATTTTAAACATTTTTTATTGCCTTCATGATTCTAAATGAACTACAAATATTCATGCATCATTAAAAGGTGAATGCTGAACAAGTTGAAGCAAATTCATTACATAATTTTTGATAAACGCTTTTGGACATTTATAGACTCATGGAAAACAATGGTTTTTTATTACGTTTTCATGTCTTTCTTGATAGATGTTGGTTGCTTAAGGAAATTTGAGAAAAGTTAGTAGTTGGTGTAGAAGTAATTAATAGTTGGGTCGCGTCTTATGCCTATGGGAACCCTATTAATGACCATATAAATGTGTAGGGTGAGGTGATACCCAAGCGGGCTACAGTTAATGAGAAGTTAATGCCCTTGGATGCTTAACCCTAATTAAAGGAGTTGAGAGTTATTGGTAGTCTTAATTCTTGTTTGTCATCGTTTTCTCCTAGGGTAGTCCACTGCTACAATTGGGCCTCAAAGCAGATTCCAGAAGATCGAAAATCCGTGGTTGTGTGGATGGAAGTGGTTGAGAAGCAATACAACAAATTGATGAGTGTTTCGCCACAATAGATCAACATGTGCAATCTATGATTGCAAAATAACCATCTTAGGTTCTCTTACCTAACAACACTAGACCTCTTAGGTTGTTGGGAACTAAATCCCATTGCTAACAACCGAGTTAATTACACACTTGAAAATGCCTATGATAGAGACCACTCATTGTAGCTCCACAATATTCAGATCGGATATGACCACTGATCGTAGTTCAACAATATTCAGATAAATAAGACTACTAATCGAAGTTCAACAATATTTAGATCAAACAAGACCACTGATCGAAGTTCTACAATATTTAGATTAGACAAGACCACTGATCGAAGTTCTACAATATTCAGATGAGACAAGACCACTGATCGAAGTTCAACAATATTCAGATCAGATAAGACCGCTGATCGAAGTTCTACTATATTCGGATCTAACAAGACCACTCATCGAAGTTGTAGAATATTCAAATCAAACAAGACCATTGGTCGAAGTTGAACAATATTTAGATCAGATAAGACCTCTGATCGTAGTTCAACAATATTTGCTTCAGATAAGACCACTGATCGAAGTTCAACTATATTCTGATTAGATAAGCCCACTGATCGAAGTCCAACAACATACAAATTAGATAAGGTAGCTGTTCGAAGTTCCAGAATATTCATATCTGATAAGACCACTGATCGAAGTTCTACAACATTCAGATCACATATGACAACTGATCGAAGTTCAACAATATTTAGATTAGACAAGACCATTGACCCAAGTTCTACAATATTCATATCAGACAAGACCACTCATCGAAGTTCCAGAATATTCAAATCAAACAAGACCATTGATCGAAGTTCTACAATATTTAGATCGCATAAGACCTTCGATCGTAGTTCAACAATATTCGCTTTAGATATGACCATTGATCAAAGTTCAACTATATTCTGATTAGATAAGACCATTGATCGAAGTCGAACAACATTAAGATTAGATAAGGTAGCTCATCGAAGTTCCACAATATTCAGATTAGATAAAGTAGCTGATCGAAGTTCCACAATATTCATATCTGATAAGACCACTGATGAAAGTTCCACAACATTCAGATCAAATATGACAACTGATCGAAGTTCAACAATATTCTGATCAGACAAGACCATTGATCAAAGTTCTACAATATTCAGATCAAACAAGACCACTAATCGTAGTTCAACAATATTCGCATCACATAAAACCGCTGATTGAAATTCCAGACAAGACCACTGATCGAAGTTCTATAATATTCAGATCAAACAAGACCATTGATTGAAGTTCAACAATATTTAGATCAGATAAGACCTCTGATCGTAGTTCAACAATATTTGCATCAGATACGACCACTGATCGAAGTTCAACTATATTCTGATTAGATAAGACCACTGATCGAAGTCCAACACCATTTAGATTAGATAAGGTAGCTGATCGAAGTTCCACAATATTCAGATCAGACAAGACCACTGATCGAAGTTCAACTATATTCGGATCAGTCAAGACCACTGATCGAAGTTCTACAATATTCAGATCAAACAAGACCATTGATCGAAGTTCAACAATATTTAGATCAGATAACACCTCTGTTCGTAATTCAACAATATTCGCTTTATAATAGACCACTCATCGAAGTTCAACTATATTCTGATTAGATAAGACCACTAACCGGTATCCAACAACATTCAGATTAGATAAGGTAGTTGATCGAAGTACCACAATATTCAGATCTGATAAGACCACTGATAGACGTTCTACAACATTCAGATCACATATGACCACTGATCGAAGTTCTACAATATTCAGATCAGACAAGACCACTGATCGAAGTTCTACTACAATATTAAGATCACACAAGACCACTGATCGATGTTCAACAATATTCAGATCAAACAAGACCACTGATTGAAGTTCTACAACATTCAGATCACATATGACCGCTGATCGAAGTTCAACAATATTCAAATCACATATGACCACTGATCGAAGTTCTACAATATTCAGATCAGACAAGACCATTGATCGAAGATCTACAATATTTAGATCAGACAAGACCACTGATCGAAGTTCCACAATATTTAGGTCACCTAAAACCGTTGACCGAAGTTCAACTACATGCGTATCAGACAAGACCACTGATCGAAGTTCTACAATATTCAGATCAAACAAGACCATTGATCGAAGTTCAACAATATTTATATCAGAAAAGACCTCTAATCGTAGTTCAACAAT
>JAANDH010000004.1:4781-222956 GCA_011799765.1 Nymphaea thermarum | reverse complement strand
ATAACACCTCTGATCGTAATTCAACAATATTCACTTTATAATAGACCACTGATCGAAGTTCAACTATATTCTGATTAGATAAGACCACTAATCGGTATCCAACAACATTCAGATTAGATAAGGTAGTTGATCGAAGTTCCACAATATTCAGATCTGATAAGACCACTGATAGACGTTCTACAACATTCAGATCATATATAACCACTGATCGAAGTTCTACTACAATATTCAGATCAGACAAGACCACTGATCGAAGTTCAACAATATTCAGATCAGACAAGACCATTGATTGAAGTTCTACAACATTTAGATCACGTATGACCACTGATCGAAGTTCAACAATATTCAGATCACATATGACCACTGATCGAAGTTCTACAATATTCAGATCAGACAAGACCACTGATCGAAGTTCTACTACAATATTAAGATCAAACAAGAGCACTGATCGAAGTTCAACAATATTCAGATCAGACAAGACCACTGATTGAAGTTCTACAACATTCAGATCACGTATGACTGCTGATCGAAGTTCAACAATATTCAGATCATATATGACCACTGATCGAAGTTCTACAATATTCAGATCAGACAAGACCACTGATCGAAGTTCTACAATATTTAGATCAGACAAGACCACTGATCGAAGTTCCACAATATTTAGGTCACCTAAAATCGTTGACCGAAGTTCAACTATATGCGTATCAGACAAGACCACTGATCGAAGTTCTACAATATTCAGATCAAACAAGACCAGTGATCGAAGTTCAACAATATTTATATTAGAAAAGACCTCTAATCGTAGTTCAACAATATTCACATCAGATAGGACAACTGATTGAAGTTCAACTATATTCTGATTAGATAAGACCATTGATCGAAGTCCAAGGCCATTTAGATTAGATAAGGTAGCTGGTCGAAGCTCCACAATATTCAGATCAGATAAGACCATTGATCGAAGTTCAACTATATTCGGATAAGACAAGACCACTGATCGAAGTTCAACTATATTCGGATCAGTCAAGACCACTGATAGAAGTTCTACAATATTCAGATCAAACAAGACCATTGATCGAAGTTCAACAATATTTAGATCAGATAACACCTCTGATCGTAATTCAACAATATTCGCTTTATAGTAGACCACTGATCCATGTTCAACTATATTCTGATTAGATAAGACCACTAATCGGTATCCAACAACATTCAGATTAGATAAGGTAGTTGATCGAAGTTCCACAATATTCAGATCTGATAAGACCACTGATAGACGTTCTACAACATTCAAATCATATATGACCACTGATCGAAGTTCTACAATATTTAGATCAGACAAGACCACTGATCGAAGTTCAACAATATTCAGATCAGACAAGACCACTGATTGAAGTTCTACAACATTCAGATCACGTATTACCACTGATCGAAGTTCAACAATATTCAGATCACATATGACCACTGATCGAAGTTCTACAATATTCAGATCAGACAAGACCACTGATCGAAGTTCTACTACAATATTCCGATCAGACAAGAGCACTGATCGAAGTTCAACAATATTCAGATAAGACAAGACCACTGATTGAAGTTCTACAATATTCAGATCACGTATGACCACTGATCGAAGTTCAACAATATTCAGATCAGATATGACCACTGATCGAAGTTCTACAATATTTAGATCAGACAAGACCATTGATCGAAGTTCTACAATATTTAGATCAGACAAGACCACTGATCGAAGTTCCACAATATTTAGGTCACCTAAACCGTTGACCGAAGTTTAACTATATGCGTATCAGACAAGACCACTGATCGAAGTTCTGCAATATTCAGATCAAACAAGAACATTGATCGAAGTTCAACAATATTTATATTAGAAAAGACCTCTAATCGTAGTTCAACAATATTCACATCAGATAGGACCACTGATTGAAGTTCAACTATATTCTGATTAGATAAGACCATTGATCGAAGTCCAATGCCATTTAGATTAGATAAGGTAGCTGATCGAAGCTCCACAATATTAGATAAGACCACTGATCAAAGTTCAACTATATTCGGATCAGACAAGACCACTGATCGAAGTTCTACAATATTCAGATCAAACAAGAGCATTGATCGAAGTTCAAGAATATTTAGATTTGATAACACCTCTGATCGTAATTCAACAATATTCGCTTTATAATAGACCACTGATCGAAGTTCAACTATATTCTGATTAGATAAGACCACTAATCGGTATCCAACAACATTCAGATTAGATAAGGTAGTTGATCGAAGTTCCACAATATTCAGATCTGATAAGACCACTGATAGACGTTCTACAACATTCAAATCACATATGAGCACTGATCGAAGTTCTACAATATTCAGATCAGACAAGACCACTGATCGAAGTTCTACTACAATATTCAGATCAAACAAGACCACTGATTGAAGTTCTACAACATTCAGATCACATATGACCGCTGATCGAAGTTCAACAATATTCAGATCACATATGAGCACTGATCGAGGTTCAACAATGTTTAGATCAGACATGACCACTGATTGAAGTTCTACAACATTCGACGAGTGATCGAAGTTCGACAATGTTTGGATCAGATAAGATCACTGATCGAAGTTCAACAATATTCATATTATATAAGGCAGTTGATCGAAGCTCAATAATTTTCGGATTAGAGAAGGTAGCTGTTCGAAGCTCAATATTTTCATACTAGATAGGCCACTGATCGAAGTTCAGCAATTTTCTTATCAAATAAGACCACCGATCCAAGTTCAACGATTGCCTTGTCAAATAAGACCACTAATCGAAATTCAACAATTTTCAGAATTAGTAATACCACTAATTTTTGTTCAACAATATTCAGATGAGATACGACCATTTATATTCAATTTAGATAAGACCACTGATCGAAGTTCAGCAATATTCATATCGAATAAGACCATTGATTGAAGTTCAACAATATTCAGATTGGATATAACTATTGATCGTAGTTCAACAATATTCAGATCAGTTATAATCAGTGATCGTAGTTCAACAATATTTAGATCAGATAACACCACTAATTGATGTTCTACAATATTCAGATGCCATTGATTGAAGTTCAACAATATTTAGATAAGATAAGATCGCTGATCGTAGGTCAACAATATTCGGATCAGATAAGACTATTGACTGAATTTCAACAATTTTCATATCAGATGAGACCACTAATCAAAGTTCAACAATTTTCAGATTAGATAAGAGTAAGACCATTGGTCGTAGTTCAACAATTTTCAGACTAGATATGACGATTGATCGAAGTTCAACAATATTCCGATCAGATATGACAACTTATCGTTGTTCAACTGTCATCGGATTAGGTAATACCACTAATCGAAGAAGACTACTGATCGTAGTTCAACAGTATTCATAATGGATGGGGCATTTGATCGAAGTTCAACAATTTTTAGATTAGATAAGGTAGCTAGTCGAATTTCAACAATATTTTGATCTTATAAGACCACTGATCAAAGTTCAACAATTTTTAGATTAGATAAGGTAGCTAGTCGAATTTCAACAATATTTTGATCTTATAAGACCACTGATCATAGTTCAACAATATTCAGATCAGATAAGACCATTGATCGAAGTTCAACAATATTTAGATCAGATATGACCACTAATCGAAGTTCCACAATATTTGGATCACATAAAACCGTTGACCGAAGTTCAACTATATTTATATCGGACAAGACCACTGATCGAAGTTCTACAATATTCAGATCAAACTAGACCATTGATCGAAGTTCAACAATATTTATATCAGAAAAGACCTCTAATCGTAGTTCAACAATATTCAGATTAGATTGGACCTGATCGATGTGAAACAATTTTCAGATTTGGTTTGGCCACTGATTGAAGTTCAAAAATTTTTCAAGTTAATCAATATTCGGATCAGATAGGACCACTGATCGAACTTCAACAATTTTAGATAAGATACGACCACTGATCGAAGTTCAACGATATTCAGATTAGATTGGACCTGATCGATGTGAAACAATTTTCAGATTTGGTTTGGCCACTGATTGAAGTTCAAAAATTTTTCAAGTTCAACAATTTTATTCTCCGATAAGACCAATGATTGAAGTTCAACAATATTCATGTCAGATAAGATCCCTGGTCGAAGATCAACAATTTTTAGATGAGATAAGACCATTGATGGTAGTTCAATGCTTTTCATATCAAATAAGACTGCTTATCGAAGTTTAACAATTTTCAAATCTGATTAGACAACTAATCGATGATCGACAATTTTCATATCCGATAAGACCATTGATCAGATTAGACAATTCATCGAAGTTCAATATTTTTTTGATTAAATAAGGCTACTGATCGAAGTTCAACAATCTTCAGATCAGATAAGACTGCTGATCGAACTTCAAGAGTGTTTAGATCAGATGTTTTCAAATTAGATAAGACATATGATCAAACTTCAAGAATTTTTACATCTGGTATGACCACTAATTGGACTTCAACAATTTTCAGTCCGATAAGACCACTGATCGTAGTTCAATAATTTTCAGATCAGATAAGACCACTAATGAAAGTTCAACAATTTACGGTTCAGATGTGGCCAATGATTCAAGTTCAAGAATTTTGATATGAGATAAGACCTCTGATCAAAGTTCAACAATTTTCACATCAGATAAGCTCACTAATTAATGTTCAAGAATTGTGAGATAAGATGAGACAATCGATCGAAGATCAACAATTTTCTGATCAGATGAGACCGTTGATCGAACTTCAACAATTTTGAGATAAGATCATTGATCGAAGTTCAACAACTTTGAAATCAAATAACACCATTGATGTACACTCTCAAATATATTCCAATCCAACAATTTTTAGATTGTATACGGCCATGGATCCCAACCCACATCAGAACAATTTGTGAATATGAAGAATTGTACGTTTGGTCACTAATTGTTATCTTCAACTTCCAATTGTTTTTGTATTAGAGAAGACCCGTAGCTCAGACCCACAATCAATTCTAAATCCAGCAATCTATGAATTCATTTTGACCACTGATGAAGACTCGCAACTAGTACTAAATGCACAATTTTTGGATCAAAAAAGACCATTGATCCGAGCTCACAAATTGATCTAAATCCAACAATTTTGGATCACATAAGACCATTGATCTGAACCCACTGCCAAATCCAAATCCTACAATTTCTAGATACGTTAAAACTATTGATCTAAAACCACAATACACCCAAATTCGAATACTCTAGGATTAGATATGACCATTGATCAAAGTTTAGCACTTTTCAGGTTAGATAAGACCATTGATCGAAGTTCCGCAATATTTGAAACTCCCCTAGATATTTTTGAATTTGTGAAAAGTAATGCTCTTTTTTATACTTTCATGACTTTGCTTTTCTATTGTTCCTGTCATGGGCTGAACAGTTCCAATCTTTTTTTTTTTAATTTATCTCTCTATTGAAAATTTTCTTGGATTTTCATCAACATCTTTGAGATTTTTTGCCCATGATTCTATATTAGCTTTGGAAGAAAATTTGTATATTTTTCTCAAGCACTTGGTCTCGTAATTTTTTGTAGGATTTTGCCTAATTTCTTAAATTTTTTTTATTGTTTCTCAAGAAAATGCAAATTTTTACCACTGGTTGTTTAATTGTGGGGGAATTTTTCAAATTTTCAGTGTTTTCTTTGTTATTGTCATTCCAGCTGCATTTTGGGATGTTTTCTTTATATGCAAAATCCTGCATAATATGAAAATATCGAATGTTTTCGGATGTCAACATATACTTTTCATATCTTTTTTGCAGTTTTATGTGCAGTGTCATGAGTTACTTTTCAAGGAATGTAAATAATTATCTGATGTTCTATTATATTTCCTGTTAGAGCATGGGGAACACATTGTCATTTGACAGGTACACGGTCATGTCCACATGTCCAAAGCATTTAGTAGAATGTAACTTGATGAACCATAGAAAGTTCTCGTTTAGTCATGTCTGATCATTGGTTGTTGAATACCATGTTGGAACCTTGATTACTGAAAAACTTGCGTAGGTTTTTATTTTCTATATCATTTGTTTAAAATGGTTTGCACAAATCCATGTTTTTTAACGGACCCATGTTAGTTAAATCTCCTCTATAAACAGGAGGTTTTGGAAGTCAAAAATTTGCTTTTACAAGGATTAGCTAAGGATAAGGTCAACGGGAGGTTCTATTTTTGAGGAATTCAGAATCTAGTAGTTGGTTTGTCTTTTGCTTCTTGCTGGATATTCTTAACGTATTTGGTTGCTTTGTCTGGTCCATTTTTTTGGGTCATGCATTGCTCTTTACATTTTATGAAGCTGTCCTTGGGTGAGTGCAGCTTGTTATTTCATTGTCTTTTCTACTCATTGTTCTGTTTCACTTGTGTTTATGTTTCCATACAATTTTTATTTAAGTAGCTGTTTTATAATAGTATCATGTCTTTTTGTTTCCTGACATTTGACTTGGTACTTACCCTTGTTCTGCAAATCCAATATGTTGTGCAATGTCCCTCTAGGTGACATTTCATGGAACACAACTATGGTGTGTGTGGTTCAACGAACCAATTATGGCTAGCTTACTACTTAAGCAGGTGTTTATGTGGTAAAAGAACTAAAATTCTCTCATGTATTAGTTTTATAAGGGACCTAAAATTGCTCTCAAGTAAAACCAATTTTAAGTTCATTAATTTGTATTGATCTTTTGAAACGTACCCAATAATCAGTAGCTCAACTACACTCAATTTAGCTGTAATCTAGGAAATAGTAAAACTTCTCTGATTTAACAATAGTAAAACTTTTCTGATTTAACAATCATTTTGACAAAAATGCTCTTATTGACTTTTAATGGATATTAGAAGAACTTGTTTTCTTAACTATATTGAATATGTAGGTGTCTTTTGAATATCTGCTTTTTGTGTTTTTTAAACTTTATTAATATTTTTAGACAAGATTTAAGGCAGTCTAGTGATAGGCCCCGTCCGAACATACCTTATTATTTAATTGGCTCAAGTGCTAAGGGAAGATAAGATTATTATAGCAATTGGGAAGAACATACAACATGAAATGTACAAAGCAGCTCTCTGTGTCTCCCCCACACTCGTACATAAATTCAAACTCAATTGATCGTAAATTTTTCATATTGGATCGTCAAATCATTCATATAAGACACTCACATGCATCCGCAGTCAGCTTTCAATGAATTTTTTGGTTTTTTGTGGTAGCAGAAGTAGGATATTTTTGGTTAAAGGGCGCTTGAGTTATGTTTGGTGTGCACACACCACATAATTTATTGAATCTCATAGTGTTGTTTTTTTTAGAAAATCCTTTATTGCTCCAAGAATTTTTGACCACTGAGAAGAAACCAAGATGCCGTTCAAAGCTGTTGGTCTGACATCCACTAGTTGGGGGTCCAAGATCCTCGTCCCAAAATGTACCAAAGGTAATTTACCCAGCATTTTTTACTCTTTCTTTTATAAGACGAGTCTTGAGATCTTTTTTGCATAATCAGGATACAATTGATGTTTTCCTATTTATGCGAAAAAATGTACTTCAAGACCTGTTTAGATGAGGCAAAGTTAGTATTACCAGGAAAACATGAGAAGATGAATATTAGGGAAAATTTAGTATAAACTCCCATTTTTGAAGAGAGTATCAAATATGGGACGTATGTTTCTGATTTTTTTAAATACTTTGTTAGTTTTACTTACCAATGTTGTTAGAATCAGCTTAAAAGAATGGCACTGACGTTTTTTTGTTACAGCGTCGTTTAACTCAAGATGATAACGTTGAAGGGTATGGACTCATACGTTGCTCTGAGGTACCCTTCTATCTCTACTTTCTACAGAAAGTCAGAAACTACCACAGTATCGAACATTCCTTTTTTGTTTAGTTTTGCGGCAGCTTTGAAACTATTTTGAAGATAGTCAAAAGCGATATGAATAGGTTGTGGACTATAAATGATGGGGATAAGATCAACTCTTGCTTTCTGTTGGTATTGCCTTTAGAAAGTGCTAATAGTACTGCTAACTTTTCGTGAAGGGGCAGTAAGTAGCTCACCAATTTCTGTGCGCAAAAGAAAACAATTAATAATTTATAAAACGTTAATTTTCCCGTTAAAAGAAAGTTAGTAGCTCGCCAATTTCTTGTCCACAACACATTTATTCTTTTTGTACGGGGGAGGTTCCGATCAGAAGGCGACGTTTCTGCCCGCCCCTAGTATATGGTGGTTATTGTTCACTTTGGCGCTCCTTCTTGAGTCATGCCCGTCAAATATTGCTCAGCTCGTGGAGTCCCCATCACAAAACCTGAATATCGTTTAGGCAAGTTAGATGTGGGGTGTTGAACTTGTGCAAATTTAAGAACAATTTGTCTTGTTTACAAGTCCTACAAGAAGAACCCTGAAGCACCTTCGATGGATGTGATAGATCTTACTACATCTAAGTATCTCGTATGTGGTTAAAGTAGATAGGCTTGGCAGTCGGCTAAGTTGATTGCTTTAAAGTGTGCATTGTTTCTAGTATTTTCTTTCCAACTGTTCACCGAAAAAATTCTTTTCTTTCCAACTGATCTTACACAACCGTATTTGACAAGTGATGCCCGTCTTTTTGGGTCTTCTAAATTTATGCATGATCTATCCGCAATTGACGAATGCATCCACGGTTGGGTGATGTAGAATTTATCTTTGGAATGACTTATTTAGGGGGCTCATCTTTTGGGAACCTTCACTGTTATCTTCACTGATCCAGGTCCTCGCTTTATTATTTAACCGAGAAGATGAACAAACGAAATCCATAAGGTCAGACCGAAAGTTCTACTTCAATGCAAGCAAGATCTTCAATCATCACATGGTAGCACTTATAATTTCTCTCTCAACAGAAAAAATTTATCACCTGGTAGCATTTATAATTTATGTCTCAACAGAAAAAATACACCATGCTTTCTTTATTAGTCCGCCGCATTGCATGTCAAACATGCAGCTACTAGAACATCAGTTTTAATTTTAGCGGTCAAAGGAAGGCGAGGCCGTCGCTTCTGTCGTCACCAGTGAATTGCCGTCTGCCTTTGCACTGCGACAGACCGTCCTACGGCAAGGGTGGTCGGTCTCAGCCGGCCGGCGGCAATGGAGAAGCCGCAGCCTCCCCTACTTAACGCCCGCATTCAATTTTCTTTATTTTGCGATAAAATGAAATTGTGCGTGAAGCAAAACTGTCCGACCTTTGTTTATATGTAATGGAGATTGCTTGGAAGGGAGAACTCAAAGGCGCTTTTGCTTTTTTCTTCACAAATGTGGGTCCAAAGTGGGTAAAGAGGCGTGAATTTGGGGCCTTAAATTATGAAGAATCCGAGTGGTTACATTTTCAAGCTTTGAAAAACCTACTCGCTGCAATGATCACGTGTCATCTTTACTGGCCACCAACACAGACACTTTGGATGCAAAGTGTGTCTCTGTATATTCAATCGCATCCAAAGTGTGTCTGTGCATATTCAATCGCTTGTCTTGGATAGCCGTGCTCATCTTTTATTAAGAAACTTTGAATGACCAAGGAAATTGATATCCTAAACGTTCAATTCCAAATTATAGAGAACACTTGTGTTGCGTAGATCTAGTTCGGCGCTTGATATCGAGTTTTAACTACATGAGGGTGTTCAGACTTATGGATGATTTACATACCAATTCAGCAAGCTTAACCATCTCCAGTACTATGATTATAATATTAAAATAGTGACAATCAACAAGTTTCAGTTCATTTACCAAAGGCCGCTCAGTTACGTTGGTTGTATGAATCAAATGGAGTATAGTTTTAGGAAAAAATACATGCACACATAAGAACATTACGATGGAGATTAAATGATGAACATTCCGATAAAATGAAGAACTGTTATCGTTTCTATTATGTCAACTGTTAAAATGATATATTTGCGCTCTGAAATGTGACATGAAAAATAATGCGAACTCTTCTTGGTAACTTTCTAGAGTTACCAACAAATAAAAGGCCTGATTAATTTTGATATGCAATAAGTAATACTTGTATAGTTATAGTTGAACGTACATATATCGTTTAGTATAGTTAAAAGAGGGTAATGCTAGCGGTGAGCTCAAAATTGAGCTAACAGCAAGCCTTGAGTGTGTTTAATCATATAAAGAAAGTTAGCTGCCCCTTTTAGGCTTTTACCATCACCAAACCTTGGGGTGCGTTTTCAAGATTTCCTCAATTAATTTATTAAGAAGACCGCGGATTTCAGAACCTGGGACCTGAGAGTTGAGGTTTTAAATCTTATGTGGATTTGAAATCCACACTTGAAGTCAGACCTCCTCCCCTTCCAATTTATCGGGATCTAATTCTACTTGGGACAACATATTTCAGACGTTGCCGGAGTCCGTCGTTTGGCAGCCTGTCTTAGCCAGGTGGACGCCGACCTCGCCTTTGCGCGGACTCTGCTGGAACAGGGTCCCATTACAGGATAAGAACTCACTATTTTCCTTTCGGTTTCTTGTTGCCGTTTCTTTGCTTAGTCGGCGCTAGGGTGTCTTGGACCTACTTGTAAATTGTGTGGAGATGTTGAATTTAATTCTGGGGTATTGGCCATGGTATAGTTACTCATCTCTTTCTGTCTGAGTCTTATGCTTTGTGGGGGCAGGAACGGGCGTATATGATGCTGGGTGTGGCGGGAGAGCGTGGTGGATATGCAAGCTCATCGACCGGAAGCTTCGGATGTTAACGATGATAATGATGATCTGTTTGATGATAATGATGATCTGTTTGATGTGCATGGACACGAGGAGATTGACCCAGATGAATTTGGAAGTGATGAGGCGTATGCAGGGGCACCCGTTTTTATAATCTTATTCGGGGGGGTAGAAAACTTGGTTTCGGCTGAAAAATTGAGTGTAGACTTGTGACATAAGTTTTCTTCCTCTGTTTTCTACAGTTTGGATCTGTTGTTGAGATACAATCAGAATCATATTGATGATGTCTGCATGAAAGAATGAGTTGTTGATTCCGCTTCCTTCCCCTTGCAGTACATGTATAAGACAGACGTCTTATTTGAAATTATTTCTTTTAGGTCTTTGCTCCTGAAGTAGGTAATTTTTTGTATTTCACAATGAAGAGCTGAATCGTTTCTTGTCTTCTGTTTCAGTATAATGAACAGTTTAATAAGATAATGTGTGAATCACAGTTAGTTGTCTTGGCAAAGGGTAGAATGTCATTGTTTTTATACTGCATGCTCAAGGTAAGACTGTTTAAGAAATTCCTGGTTGCAATAGGCCTCAGCTTCTGTTATGCAATTGCGGAAATGGGTATCCGAGGAAGGCTTGAGATAATCCAGCTTAAGGCACTTTAAATTATTTTCCTGAAAACTATTTGAAATCTATGATGAAAAAAGTCCCTTTTGGCTATATATTCCTTTCTGCAGGTGCCGACTCTCGTAATGGCACATCAGAACAGTGAATCATCTGCTCGTCTTTAGCAAAAGTTTACTGGTCCGGCAACCATTGTTCATGTTGTGATCTTGCTGTGCCTTGCAGGTGCGTGATATTTTTCTCTGATATTAGCGACGTTGCCTCTGATGATGACACGCTGCACCTGACACTCTTCTCTGATATTTTTCTTGGGAGATTTTATGTCTGGATTGCTGCATTATTGTCAAATTTTAGATTCTAAAATTGGGTTTGACATATTTTCATGGATCAAAATCTTGGAGTTCTGATTTTCTATGGGGTGAGGGATGGGGCACTGATTTTATGATTTAAGTATAAATTTATTTGTACCTGATCATTGACGCAACTTAAAATCAAGAATAAGACTTCTATTGAAATGCTTGGATCTGAGATCCTGGTACCTAGTATCTCATGTTCTCAAATGACATTGATCTCAGATATGTAAGAGTTTGCTTCTTAAAAGGAGTCTAAATCGGATGATCTTTACCCTTAAGACATGATCCTTCAATCTTTATGGTAGGTTCATGAAAAACTATAAATATTGATAGAATGATCCCTTGATTCCCAAATAACCCAACAAGACGGTACAAGCCATAAATCGAGATGAACTAAGGTGATCTTTTGGATGGTGTGTATTTTCCATCCGTCAAATATGTAAAAACAATAACATTTTTTTTACTTTGTGGCTATTCATTTGAATATAGTTTCAAGGCATGTCTTCATTTTCATTTGAATATTGTTTCAAGCGTGCCTTCCTTTCCTTCTGAGGTGTACTCTCGTCTCCCTTTCCACTTTTTACCATAAAAGCATGTTTATAATGTTTTAAAGATTTCTTTTTTCAAGTTTTACTTTTGCTTTTATAGGAAAATCTTCACATTCTGATTATTTTTAGCCCCATAATACATAGTCATTTTTTAGAAGCAGGGGCGAAGAAGGTGGGGTCTAGGAAAGAAATGTTTTGTATGGGGTAACCCCACAAGATTTGAGTCCATCAATTAAAAATATATTTAATTCTTCATAAAATAAAAATTTCTGTGTTACTAGTCGCCCAGCTGAGCCGTTTTCTGAAACAAATTGAAGAAAAAAAAAATCATGCTTATCAAAATGACGTCCTTATATCCGAATTTGACAAAAAATAGGAGGTTAACGGAAAATTTTTAAATCGAGGCCGTTTTGTGTCATAGGACTAAATGTTTCTGTAAACTCTTCGCAAAATGCTACTCGAGCCGGTCTAGGTATAAATGAGGCGGAGGGAGAAGCGTGCGCTTTCAAGAAACGGAAAGCTTGCTGGTCTGGAGGGAAGAGGGGAGAGCAAGAAAAGAGAACAAGGGGGAGAGATGGCGGGAATGGGCGATGGGTACGTGGGCACGGCGCAGGACGCGGTGAGGATACGGAGGTTGGAGAAGCAGAGGGAGGCCGAGAGGAGGAAGATACAGGAGCTCAAGAACAAGTCTGCCTCCTCCGGCGGCCAGACCGGCCTTCTCCAGTTTGGCTCCGGAACCTCGGAGGTGAGCGCAGTCCTCACCCTCCTCCTCTTCGTCTCTATCTATTTGGACTAGGATGTTATATGTGTTGAGGTTAGGTCTTTTGTCTGCTTTTAAAATTATAATGTTTGCTGGACGTATTGATCAACGAAATTTTCTCGAGTTTGATGTTATCTAGAATCGTTTGGAGGTGTCGGTTTTTTGTAGGATCATTTCACCTTATTTCTGGAGAATAAGAGGTTTCAGATATATAGTTTTGGCGTTCAGCAGGCTCAAATTTCACGTTGTGTCCCCTTTTTTGGATCCTCTTCGTATCGCTGCTGAGTTTGTCCTTGAGACTAGGGTTTCTGAAGTTATGTTTCTTTTTCTTTTTTCTCTTTTTCGCTTGAAGGAAGTTCGGTCCTTTTTTGCATATTGTATTTGGTGAACGGAATATAGGTTTATGTCGGTCACTTTTATTCAAGAAAAAAGCTTCTCCTTATTTCCTTCAGACTTAGGAGAGGGTTTGCTCTGTTTTGACACGGCGCTTGTCGACAGTGTAAATCTGAGATAGAGAGCTTTCATGTCACTTTCGGATGTGGTAACCTATTAATTTTTTTTCCCCTATATTCTCTTGAATGTGGTTGCTGGTGGGTTATAACCCTTGCCCACTTTATCACCGTATTGATAAGCAACAAAAATTTGTCACCTAAACTGCAAACAACCTTTCCAATAGTCCTTGTTACGTTTAAAATGGTTTGCCAACGCAGATACTTGGGGGCTTTACTAACTTGATTGAGTTGTGGTTGGCAGATACGTGGGGTTTTACTAGCTAGATTGATTGTGGTTGGCAGACCCCTGGGGCTTTACTAACTTGATTAATTGCGGTTGGTTGATACTTGTCTTTGCTAACTTGTTTGATTGTGGTTGGCAGATACTTGAGACTGCCTTCAAAAAGGAAACTGTTGGACTCGTTACCAGGGAGCAGTATGTTGAGAAGGTAGGTGATTTTTTTTTTAAAGAATATATTATCTTTAATTTGTGTTGATTGCAGTTTTATGCATCTTTGATGATTATGTACGTTTTTTCAGAGGGTTAACATTCGAAATAAAATTGAGGAAGAAGAGAAAGAAAAACTTCAGAAGCTGCAGCAAGAGTAAGAGCAATTTTATTTGTTTCTGTATGTATTGTAATCATAATCCATAACATTTGGGATGTCTAGGTGTTGTCCTTTCCTTAAGCAACGATGAGCAAGATCTGAGTACAATTACCTTTTACCTTAGAGCACCAAGAAGGCAATTTCTTATGCAAATTAAGGAAACATTTGGTTATAGTTTTTCCAGAATAACTATCCTGATTATGTCGTGTAGTTTCAAACTTTCAATGCTTTCAAAAGCTTTACTTAATTCTTAAGATATTCACGCAGAGAAGAAGAGCTTCAAATGCAAAAAAGGAAGAAGAGGAGGGTAAAAGGGAATCCACGTCTTTCATTTACTGATGACATTGACAATGGAAGTGAAGAGGAAGAAGAATCTCGTATGTTTCCGTCTGCTGAAACTCAACTATATTCTTTTCAGGTTGATTATGTAGATGCTACTTATTACACATGTAGAAAACATTATGCAAGCTGAATGTTTTTACGACATTGCACAGGTGGACTAGTGGCATTTTCTTGGGTTGTTAGTGGCATCCTTAAGAGCATGATTTTGTAGCTTTTTATCATTGTTGAGCCATGTCAAAATATAGTTCACTCCATTCAGTTTTTTTTCTTGGTAGTTAGTATGCTGAATTCTCCCTCATCTGGACTTGGCTTCTTGTTTCAGTCCATTTTTGTAGCATTTCTTCTTTTGTGATTCCTTATATAAGGCAAATAATGATGTTTCTGAAAATTTATATTTCTGAAATGTATGCATGAAAGAAATGCGCATGTTCCATTAAGAATATAATATTTATCATGTTCTGTTAGATTTTGCACCAGCCTTTTTTTTCATATTGTTGATGAGGATCCAGATGGAATCAGGACTGATTTCTTGTTCCAATCAATGTCACATGGGTGTGGGTACGGTACGGGTTCGGACACGGCCATTTTGAAAATGGTGGGTACCCGGGTATGGCAAATGAAAAAAAAACATTAATAGTCTTATAATCTACAAAAAATCTCAAAATTAAAGAAAAATGAGTCTTAGTGGAAGGGAAATATAAAAGAAGGGAAAAATAAAAAATTAAAGAAAAAATTATGTTTGAAAATATAATTTTAAACTTTTTAAAATGCAGCCTTACCCAGCTGTACCCCATACCCGTGTCGCCGTACCCACGTACCGATACAGGTACCTGGGCAAAACTGGCGTACCCGTGTCACATAGGTTCCAATTCAGTTGATTCCGATCCTTATGACATGTTGATGCCCTTGTAGTGCAAAAAATGTGTCTGAGTAGTACAGAATTTCAGATTTTTCCAAAAGAAAAAGTGGAAGTGGATTAAATGCAATATCAGGCCCTGGCAAACTGGTTGGTTCACTTTTTTTGCATGTACCACTTTCAAAATTCAAAGTTGAAGTCTAGCCATAAGCTCAAGTGTGAAACAAATATGAGACTTTGAAAATAAATTTTTAATGTTCTGTCAGATTCGAATTGGAAGCCAGTTCCATCAATCAGTCAGATTTAGATCCTTTTTGTAGTTATTTCAAATCTGACTACCATAATCTCATTAGTGAAAGGTCTGATTAATCAGGTTTTGTATATCCTGTGCCATATCTGAATCTGAGCAAGTCATGTCCTTATGTTTTAGCCGTCGGAATTTGGACTTCGGGTGTAATTGCCTTTGAGATGCTAGCCTCAGCTTTGGCAGCTGTATGCAGCTGTCTTCATGTTGCATTCATGAGGCCAATATGCAAAGCATCAAAGCTTCGGCATATATAGATAGAGCTACACCATAAGATAGTATATATGATGGTACATGGCAACAGAATGGCTTAGAACGTATATTGGTTATTCCCCCATAAAAGTGCATGGTCTAGCCGTCTAAAATATATAATCCTTTCTTCTTCCTGCTGCCTTGAAAATCTTAGCTTGTAAGATATGGGATGGGTAGTGGAGGCTCATGTCAAATAATGTTTAGAGCATGGGAACATCTTTTCAGATAAATGGCGGAGCCTCACTGGTAGCTTGTAAATGATTAGAGCTGTGGAGCTGCTAACTTTATAATGCACATGTGCATGTCTTTGTATGCGAGTATGCATTGTGATGGTATAAAATTGTTTCTTATAAGAATATCACATGAATGAGTTATGTTTTAATGGCATTATTTAATGACTGAAAATAGCGGTGAGTTATTAACCGATAGGCTTCTTTATCTGTTGTGAGACCTTTGCCCATGTGTTAAGACCATTGGCTTCCCATAATTTTTTGCTCCTGTCTTGACTTACACTATTTACTGCTAAAACAGAAGGTAAAGAATATAAAAGACATGGAAAACTTGGCAAGGATCCTACAGTCGAGACTAGCTTTTTGCCTGACAGGTATTGTGTCTATATTTTCTTCTGTTGTTTTTGTTGAAGATGTGGAGGGAAGGAAATTATCTCTTGCCTCCCATTCCCCTCTTTTGGGATTTAATTTATTGGCTTAGGGGTGCTGAGGATGATACTTCAGTGAGAGGGAAGCTGAGGAACAAGCTGAACGTGAAAGATTGCGGAAGCAGTGGCTTCGTGAACAGGAGCAGATCCGAAGTATAGCTTAATCCGAAGTTGTTGCTTTGATTCCTAAACGAGTTTTATGGATGCTTGTCCTTATTCATGCTTTGGTGGATTTTTAGATGAACCACTTGAAATCACATACAGCTATTGGGATGGAGCTGGTCATAGGAGAGTTATACAGGCTAGTGAATTCCTTGCTCTTCATTGTCCAGCAGCATGACAAGGAAATATTTTTTCGCATATGGCTAATGCTACTAAAAGTTGTGGTTTTCAGGTTCGGAAGGGTGACACCATTGGAGAATTTTTACGGGCTGTTCAGCAGCAACTTGCACCTGAATTCAGGGAAATTAGAACAACATCCGTTGAGAATCTCCTGTACGTAAAAGAGGATCTAATCATCCCCCATGTGAGTCCTTGATACCATGAATCTATCAATGTAATCCTTACATTTGGTGGTAAGACTTAATGTTGCTTTCTTGTGTATTTGGCATCAGCAACATAGTTTCTATGAGCTAATCATCAACAAGGCAAGGGGCAAGAGTGGACCAGTATGTATACCTAATCTTTTCTTTGGATGCCTAGTGTAGTTTTTCAGTTGAAGTACAATGATTCTGGAATATCTTTTAAGGAAATCATGGACTTACTGTTCTTTATCGCATGAAATATTCCATTTAGTGGATACAATTTATGTGAAGAATAAGTGATCCTTTATTATTTCTTTAGGAGGCATTTGGCAACAGGAACACTAACATTGTGTTCCATTGTTCCATGAATCTATCGTAAAAGTTGGGGCTGATTCATGTAACACTGTGTTTTTTGTGTTCCATGAATCTGCCCCGATCTTTGGGACAGATTCATGCAAACATTATGTTAGTGTTCCTGTTGCCAAAACGTCTCCTTAGATGTTTTTACTACTGTTGCTTTTGCCTTCATGAGTGTGCATTGACTATCCTTCAAACTTGATTATGATCTTAGACTTGCTTCTCTGATTGGTTTCTGTGGTGCATGAACTGTATGATTGTATTGCTTTGTCAATAAAAATTCCAAATGCATTAAAAAGAACGATCAACTAATGAGAACCTATTGGAGGGTTATCTTCCATGAAGCAAGAATAGGAAGAGGAGGAAATGAATTATGGCTGAGGGATTTGACGCAACACAATTTTTGAAAACATGCCTTCAGTTGAATGATCATTGATTTATCATACCCGTGGTTGGCCTGTAAAGTTGAAATGCATTGATTTAGTTCATTACACATTCCCAGTTTCTGAAATACTTGTCCAATACGTTACATGCAGTGCTCTCTCTCTCTCTCTCTCTCTCTCTCTCTCTTTTCCCCCACCCCTTTTGCACCAAGAGTATTGCCAGTATTGGTCCTTGAAAGATTTAACAGTTATCATCCTTTGCAGCTGTTTCATTTTGATGTTCATGAAGACGTTAGAACAATTGCGGATGCAACCATAGAGAAAGATGAGGTGCACAATCCATCCTATCATGCTGAATTTTTTTATTGCTCTCAACTTCATTCTTAAAGCGTTTTCTCCAGTCTCATGCAGGAAAAGTGGTCGAAAGGCACTGGTATGAGAAGAATAAACATATTTTTCCTGCTTCAAGATGGGAGGTATGCTCATGAACTCGGAATTTGCATTTTTCGATTTATATTTCATTGAATTTTGAAAGCTAGAAGGCCAAAAGAACTGGAAATGTCGTTTTTTGTCTTCTTGTTTGGAATTTGTAAGAATCTCATGCTTCTAACTGTATCTGTGTTCAATGCTCTGCACTTCCCAGATATATGATCCGACGAAGAAATGGGAACGGTATACCATTCATGGGGATTGAGTGTGGGGTTCATCTGTGGCATCCTTTTTCATCTTTCATGATGAGGGTATCTTCTGAAATTCAGTACTTCTCTTTTTCTGTATTTTGGTTTACCTAGATGAAACAGTAAGTATTTGGCAGTGTATCCTCCTGCCCTACCTAGGAGATGCCTCGCGTGCTTTTTTTCCTTCCTTTCTAATTCGGTGGAAGTTCTTGTATCGTCTCGCATTATCTAGAGTCCTGGACATGGGAGCAGGGCAGACGTGATCTACGAAGTTTAATTTTTATATGTTTCCTAGACGCATGGAATCTGCATTTTTCTATTTCCTGAATTTCCAACACCAGGCCACACAAACTGCTTTTATTTATATATTAGTATCTCTTTATTTATATATGGGTGCTCTTTAAAGTTTAAAATTTAAATATTATAGCCAAAAATTTCTGGCTCTACCATTGCAATGTACCTCTCCAACCTCTTTTCTTCTGATCAATTGTACGAATCTAATGGCACCTCTGTAGGAATTGCAGTTGTCCTTTGCCACTCAGAATTTTTCGTAGACCTTGTTTTTCTGCCCCAGTGGATGTAATAAAATTGTGCAAATTTTCGCCACAGACGTCTTCGTCGTCGTTGTCCACGGTATCTGCGCGCCAGCAATTTCATCCACGACGCTTGATACGCCAGAACCCAACCTACTACGCCTTCGCCCTTTTTTCCTCAAGCAAAGAATATATGTGGCCGATTCACGTATATACGTTATAAGCAAATGAATTTAAGCATTTCATGTTCTTGGTAAATGCTCCGTTGAATTGTTTGTTGTCACAGTTAATCGTTGTTATTATTATTATTAACATGACATAGAAATTTTCATTTAAAGTTACCAGCTGCTCATGAGCTAGTGACAGTTTTATTGACCATTTACCTAAGAGGAACATCGGTGATGTGCCGAATCTGTTATTTTAGCTTGTTTAGACTATTTATTTACAAAAAATGATATTTTAATATTGTTATTAGAAAAATCATTATGAAATGGATTTAAGCTCATTCCTCCGAAGTACGGGGTAAGGAGGCTCAATTCTTTTTACCTTTCCGTGATTACTTTGGCAGCATTTGATTTTCTATTTTACCTTTCTCTCTCTCTCTCTCTCTCTCTCTCTCTCTCTATTGAAGGAGATGAGACTCTTCTCTTTTCCCTGCCTTCAGATTTGTTTGTGCAAGGGGTTGACGCCGGCCGGCAACGTGACTGGCAGCTTATCAGTGACTCGTCCGACCAGCTAAGCCAGCCAGACTCGTTAGTGTGTAAGCGTGACTATGGTTTCTAATTTTGACCTTGCCTTGGCTTAGTCAAATTCAATTTCCTACATCTCCGATTGTCTTGAATTTGGATCAACCAGATGCTTGAATAGTTCAAAGACGAATGGAATTTGGCAATACAAAAATGCCAAGACAGTAAATCCATTTCAGAAACATTCAAATCCCTGGTTAAATGCCCTCCCGTAACGCATAGCAATCCCATTGAGCAAATAGTTAGACATAGTTTTCTCCTAGGGTTCTTAATAAATAGGTAATGTTTGGTCTAGCCTCAACTTGCCATCATATAAGGAAATATTTTTGTTGTTACTTAAAATTTAGAAGATAAATTTTTGTCATATATCTGGTTAGTTTCTCTTTTTAATTTTAAGGGTGTCAACTGTCTGTGTTGCAAAAGCAGGTGCAACTGTCTGTGTTGCAAAAGCAAGTAAGACATGGAAAACAGACCTGATATTTTTGAGAGATCATAGAACGGTGAAAGCTTCTGTTGGGGGGTAGAATAACTTTTATTCCTCGGCCAACAAACTCTGCCTCACTGGTGTAATAAAAATCGATTAAATTCCTCTACCAAATCCCGTCCATGGAATTAGTTGCATCTTAGATTCCAATCCACATGAAGAAAAAGTCAGGCCACGTCCGATCTGATCCAGAATCCAAATCTTGTGGTAGTTCTCCGATTCATCGTACTGCATTGCATACGATAGTTAAGACGAGATTCTAAAAGTTGAAATTAATGTGAATATTAGAAACGTTAACAGTGCATGTCCGATAGATATTTATGTAAAACCAGGTCCGAACTTGGGTTAAGTTGGATATCGTTTCCGAACACCGAAGTCATTCGGGTTATCAGAAGTTATACCCTTATCAAATTAACGATGTCAAATGTACATGATTCAGATGTAATAAACTTTGAATATCAAATCTAACTTAAAATTTCCTAGTATTGGCCGTGCAAAAGCCAACCAAATCTCAGATTTGGGTGAAAATCTGGATCAATACATAATCGATATCCCATTATTAACTGGATCATAACCTTCCCCAGTCAAAGTCAAACTTGTGCTAAAATTAAAAACAAAAAATAAACGTTTCTGCGTGTGTGTGAATGCGCGTGCGCGCGTGCTTGTGCATGTTGCCTAGTAGTGACTTGTGGGCGCGTCTTCTACTTTGTGCGGTGGCGGGTGGGTGAGGGTTTTTGGATCTGCAAGGGGGAGCAGACCGTAAACATGGCATCCGATCGTCGTCTCTGCGCCTTCCTCGTTCTCGCCCTCTTTCTCTTCTCCTGTGCTTTCCTTCAAGGTAATTCTCTGGCCCGTCGCTCTCCCCCTCGCACAATTCTGATTCTCTTCCGTCTTTCTTCTTGAGATTTGCTCGCCTCCGTCTTCTTTCATAGATCCATCTGCTCTGGTTTACTTTTTTGCCTTCCTTGGTTGATGGATCTTCAAGACGATGATGGAAGCAGAAGGTTTTTCCGGGAAATATCGTTTTGGGCTGGAAGGGATGTGACTTTTGCCGTATTTTGTCGATTCTGAATATATTTGCTGTATTTTGTCGATTCTGAATATGTCTTGTCTAAGAAAAATATGATACATTGCATCTGATTGTTGATATGGATGATACTGTTAAAAATTTCTTCCGAACATGTGGAAATGGCTTTGAAAACTGTAAGGATTGGGGTTCTTTCGTGTATGGATGGAAGTGGAACTTTGATCTCTTTATGTAGAACCTTTACACGTTTAGGCGTGATCTTTGATTATTGTAGTAGTTTTCGTTGTTCCTCTAGATCTTCCATTTGGTCAAACGGGTCTTTCCCTAGGGCATCGAGTAGTACATCCGAGAGGTTTTCTCCTGCTTTTGTTGGTTTAAATAATTGAAAATTTTCAGGTTGGACGCGATAATATTCTTCTTTGTTCTGCTTGGCTTTGCAGTTTTAACCAACTCCTTCCGATTATGGGATTTTTTTTTTCTTCACATTTTTCTCTTACCAAATTTTTGATTAGCCTTACTAGCTTTATCCTTGGAAAAATATTTCATTAATAGAGGGGACACTTGAGTATGTTGGATAATTGGATTCCAAGATTTGATACATGGGTGGCTGAGTTTGGTGTTTCATGTTTGACCCGTCCCTAGTTATTTCTCTCCTTGCTTAAATAATGAACATTCCTTTTATGCTAAATATTTAAATTAAGTTTGAGTTAGCAGTAGACTGTGGCTTCGCATATTCAAACTGAATTTGGGAACTATCTAATCATTCTCTTTGTTGAAGCTTGAAATTTTGAAGATATAACATCTTCTAACATGCTAGAAAATTTTGGTGCTTACTCATCGTCTATTGTTTTTTCAGTTGTCAGGTGTCAAGAAGATCCTGAAACAGATGTGAATGACGTCGTAGTGGGAGATGATGTTGGGATTGTTGGTGATGATATCCAAGATGTATCTGACATTGTTTATGGTTCTGCCCCTGGAGTGGATGCAAAATGTCTCTTCCCAAAGAATTCTGGGCGACGTCAGTCCATTTTTCTTGCTCTTGTACTGTTATTTGAAAGTTTAAAAGGCTGGACTCCTATAGATTGCTAACATGACAATGCTAATGCAGTTGTTCCAGCAGGAGAAGAAACTGAACTACTGGTTGGTTTGAACAATGGAGGTAATTGTGCTTGTTGTTCTTTACCTACTATCCTCCTCTTTGACTTTGGTTTTATTCCTTTGTTACTTTCCTGTTTCTTTCTTCCTTTTTTCATAATGATGCTTGTATGTTTGCACAATTTATAGGTGAGGCATCTTTGAAGGTTCAAGCCATAAGTGCCACTGTCCATCTGCCCTTTGATCATAAACTATTAGTGCAGAATCTAACACTTCAGGTAAATCCCATGTCGAGTACCTATCTGTAATATTTTGACAAAATACATTGAGCAATAGTCGCACATGAAGAGTACATGTGGTTGCACGTCTATCCATACACTCGTATGTACAGAAGTAGGTCGCTGCAGTAAAATAGCGACACGATGCTGGTTGGTTGAGCATGAGCACCATCTATCTGCTTAAGATCCAGCTATTTGTTGTAGTCTTCTTTGGTGATTTTTTTATATTAGCTTGGTATTAGGGTTTGTTTCATCTTTTTTGGTTTTGTTGGGTGTACCATGCCTGCAAAACGGATGGAAGTTTTTTTTCCTTTTTTTTTTGGGTTGGGGGGAGGGTGTCATTTGGTGCTGCAAACTTAACACTGTATGCTTTTCTTTTGAGCCATGGAGTGCATATTATCTTTAACAAATATCTTAGTCCTACGCTCCCATTCTTTCACTATCTTGCTTATCAATCTTCTTCAATCATTCAGAGATTTTTCAATGCATCAGTTCCACAGTCAGTTCAGGCTACATTCCCATACATATTTGCTGTGAGCAAATATTTGCAGGTATTTAGTTGCTGAGTTTTATTTCTTTAATTATGAAATGAGATATGGAATGGGAAGCCTTCTCGCTATTGGCTAATCCATCATGTATTTGTCTTGCAGCCTGGAACATTTGATCTTGTGGGTACGATTGTATATGAAGCAGATGAGCAACAGTACAATAGTGTATTCTACAATGGTACAATTGAAGTCACTGAATCTGGTGGTTTTCTTAGCGTTGAATCCGTTTTCTTGGTTACACTTGGAATTGCCCTTACTGGACTCTTGGGCCTTTGGATATATGGTCAAATACAGAACTTATCCAAGGTAATAAATGCACAAAACCTAAATGTTTACCTTCCTTTTCCACCTTTTGTTTGTGCTTAAATCCTGATGCATATTTTGTATGTGTATGTCTGGTCAGAGCATGCCCAACCCTAAGCTCATGCATGTGCATGTGCATGTGCATGTGCATGTGCATGTGTGTGTGTGTGTGTGTGTGTACATGATCCAAGTATTTACATGTGTCTCACCATTATAGAAACGTGAATACAAAATAAGGTTTCAAGCCATTCCATGTATGTCATTTTGAATGTTATATCCAACAACATGCATGTGTGGTATTGACCTTTTTATTTCTGCTTATTCTATAGAAAACCAAGAGGACAACAAAGGTGGAGGTTGGAACTGGAACTACTGATGGTGCGCTGGATGAATGGTTGAAGGTGGTGTTCTCTCTCTCTTTCTCTCTAGTGTGATACACATTCATGGAATTAGGACGTGGGGCAATTGTAAAGCCATGTTAAATTTTCCTGTGCATGTCTTATCAATTTCTAAAAGTTAACTAATTTGGCATTGAATTTGCTAATGGCGCTCTTGAGGTGACAATATTTGAGCCATCTGATTTATTTGATTATGTGGCTCATAGTGGTTGTCATGGATTTCAAACACCTGTCTATTTGCTTAATGAGTTCGTAATAGTTAATGTTCTTACCTAGCGTCCACATGAAGTGGTCATCTTTCTACTTTCTCACGTTCTGAGACACTGAAATGTCACTGTGTTTGCCAATTTTTACTTTCTTGGATTACCTTTCTCATACCGGTTTGCATTTTAAGCTTACTTAATCACTCTTTAAAGAAAATAGCACGTCCTTTCACTACTAAGAGTCGAAGGGGTGTTTCTCGGTGACGTACCTACCCATTATATATGAAGGATTTTGTTTTGTGTCATTGGTCAAAATTGCTGTGGCATCAGTAGCACCATGACATTACGCATGGATAATTTGCTTATTTATGGGCACCATGCTAATCTATTATATTGAGCTATCTATCGAATGTCTTACTAAAATTGAATGTACATTTACCTTCTAGGTAGAGTTCTCGTAATAATCTATTTAATTCCCCAACGATGTTACCATGTGAAACAAAAACATGTTTAAAAATCTTACCCCTTTGGTTTGTTTGAGCAGGGAACATCCTTTGATCGGAGTCAGTCCAAGTCCAAGAAAAAGAAGTAGGAGATATGGTGGGCCGTTGGAGGAAAGGATGTGCAAACATCTAATCTATAATGACCGGATGGCTTCGTTTGGAGCTGGGACGAAAGGTAGCTAACATGTTTCACGAGAGGAGCCATTGTTTTTTTTAATACAACTCTGCTTGCGGTTGGCGATGTTGAGTTGATTTGTACTTGCTAGTAGACTGATATCAGGCTTACTTCCTGAGACTGACAAAAAACAATTTTGTTTTCTTTACATAGATTTTGCATTTGTCATTTTCACGAGGAAAGATCGGCATTCATTTTTTTACCACAATACCTCAACAGGTGAAGGTCGTGTTGAATCTGCCCTCGAGGGCAACCGTCCATTTAAGTAATTTAACACAGACAGTGCCTTTCTTGCTTAATTTTCATGTTGCATTAGATACTTTTGCCACATAAACACTGCTTTTGTGGTGCATAGATATTGGACTAGGATGATGCATCTGAAAGATCGCAGGAAGATCGGATTTGGTAAAGCAGAGTTGTAAAACGCTAACCCGTATGGTCGCTTACGTGGTCCTATTTCTTAAAATTCCAGGGCCCAATATTTATACAAACCTGGTGTAGTCGGCCTCCAAATCTTTATTAAGATAAGCCCAAAGTGAACGACCACCACCACAAAAAAGTATGTAAAATCAAGCCAAAAAAACATAGCAGCATAACAAAAAACATCTTTTAGTTGTAATCTTTTAGCCAAACTGTCCACTCCAACAAAAATTCCTTAAATAACTGAAATATCAAAACTCTTGAGTACAATTTCCTGCAGCAGTCGAGTGCCAGGGATGGGGGATAACAAGTGCTGATACAAGGCCTCATTCCTTATCAACGTGTTTGGACCTCCACATCTACCTACTGCAACCCATCTGCTGTCATGTATGTTGGGCTAAGCTAATTGTAGACACATTTGATTATCACTCAGATTAGGCCAATGCCAGTAGCTCTCCATTTGAAATCTTGTGATTTCAGTTGCATGTTCAGTAGAATAATACAGAAATGCTCCAGACAATCGAGTCTATCAGCTGCCTGACCTCCTCATGCACATGCTTATTTCGAGTTCTCCAAATGCCCCCAAACACGCTTGCTGGGCGTAAGCCAGCCTCTTTTAAAGCTATAAAAGCTTGCGAATAAACCAACGCAGTAAGTGTAGTTTTCTTCACTTCGGTGGCAAATGAAACATCTGTTTGTCGTGGCAACTCCTCTCCTCTGAATCCGACACAAAGTGGGAAGACGCCCTTCGGATGCACATGAACGTTTGGTCTTCTATTGACTTAGAACGTGCCGCCGGGGTCCAAATGTTCTTTGAAGAGGTGATTTAAATTTTTTTCCACTAAATTTTTCCATGTTTGATAAACACCTGAAATGTTTTGTAGAAATATTCTCTGGACTTACCAAACACATTCAGGATCCATGGGGAAAAAATTTCCTTTCGCCTTATTTCAGAAATTTTTTCTAACAAAAATAATTCGAGGTACAAAAATCCAGAGAATTTTTTTTCACATGATTCAAACACAAAATTTTTCCATGTTCACCAAACATTTGAAAAAAATATTATCCGGACTTATCAAATGTAATCAGAATTCATGGAAAAAAAATTTCCATTCACCTGATTTCAGAATTTTTTCTATGGAAAAAAAATCCAAGGTACAAAAATCCATAGATTTTCTTTTGGTGCATCGAACACAAAATTTTTCCATGTTTACCAAAAATTTGAAAATGTAGAAAACATTTTCTGGACATACCAAAAGCAACCTGAATTGCTGGAGGAACATTTGGTTGATTTGAGCAGGGATTGGAACGTCCGTTGATTGGAATCAGTCCAAGTTGAAGAAAAGGAAGACCGAGATATGTTGGGCCGCTGGAGGAAAGGAGGTGGTGACATCTTCTCTTACAATGACCAGAAGGTTTCTTTCGGAAGGTGCTACGCCCGAGAGGAGCCGTTGTTGAGCACATTTCACCGGGTGGGACGAAACGAACCCCCGGAAGCTTTCTTCTCCCCGTTAGGGCTGGGTAGAGAGAGAACACCGAGCCACCCTCGTTCCTCTGCAGCTCGTCCCCAATCTGTCCCCAGGCCTCTGGAGATCTCCGTGAGAGGCGGGTCGTCATCTCGTCTGCAGCAGCAAGCCCTTCCTGAAGTTCGCCAAATCAGGTGTCTCTCTCTCTCCCCTCTCCCCGCAAATCCCTTTCATGGATCAAATGCTTCTGTTTTTTAGGCTATTTTGCTTTTCTTTCCTTCTGGATGGTCTGGCACTCGATTGCGCAGCGAATTCTGGACCCTTTTATCTCTTGTAGGCCACGTTGATGTTCGAGTCGGAGAAGGCTGTGAGCATTGAATCCGCGGCTTGTTTCTGTGTCATTCTTGTGAAACTCGATGGCTAAGTTTTTGATCTGTTTTGACCGGAAGAAACTACGCGCACTATACGATTTTTAGTCTAAGAAGATTAGGGTTTTTTTCTTTTTCTGTATGTACTCTTTCTGGAATATTTTTTTTTATGTAGGCTTGGTTTAATAAGTCGAAAAGAAAAGACAAAAGCGCTGAACATGTGACCATGAAAAATTGATTTATCTTGTAGTACCGAATTCTATTGAATCTTCAATTTCTCGCAAGATGTAGAACGTTCCATTTTATTTGAAGTTCTCGTTAAGTATTTGAGCACCATGGCGGACAACAGCTTCACAACCATCTGATTCATACTGTGTTGACTAAAATTTTAAGGGAGTGGTGATTATTTGAATGGAATACTGAATAATATGAAGAACCTCTTGCCTTTTGGTGCCTTGCAGTGGAAGGCGAATAAAATTGTCTGCAATGCTGGAAAGGTAAGGGCCATATGCAAATGATTGGTAGATATTATTTGTTTGTTTATTTCTCAATTTTAATGCTTTGATAGTATGCTGAATTGCTGGAATAAGTAATGGATGAAACTAACATTTAGCTTTGATTGTTTTTCTAGTATGTGTCTGATGTATGACATTTCCACACGCATGCACCAATACCTAGACCTACTACCACTCTTCCATGTAAAGGTCTGTCAGGTAGGCAGTCTCCATTCTATTGCTGCTGAATTATATTCATTTATTTCTGTGGATTTACGATGGTGATTTGTTTCTTTTTACTTCACCTGGTGTAATGGCTTTGTGGTTAATATGATATGAGTTTAATAGGTTGTTTCTTCATTGTTTTCTGGCAGATTTAATTTTCTTTGAGAGGTGCTGCCAACAATTTAATTATGTTCGGCTTGTTATGTGAGATCTTCAAGCATGACTTGTTATTTATTTGACTCCATTTTGTTTAGGATTAGGATTGAATACAGATTAGTGATGAACTATAAGGGGTTACTGTGGAAAAAACACTCATATCACACGTCGCTGGCACGACGCCAGAGCGCAAGAGATGGATTAATCTCTGCTGCTATATTAGCGCAAGAGATGGCTCGATCTCTGCCGCTTTACCCTTTTTGTCCATGTAATAATACAGCTATAGCGCTTCGACCTCTGGTGCCAGAGGTGATAACTTTTGTCGTATGATGAAAACAAAATAATAAACAATCACTTTGATCTCTGGATTTCTCCACTAGCACAAACGTATGTTTGAATGGTGTTAATGTTCCTTTGGAAAATTAATTTTCTAACTAATTTATTTCCTAATGGCCCTGTTTTTTTACCTATATTTCACACTAAAAGCTAAAAACAATATGCAAATCATGTCACATATATATATATATATATATATATATTATAATCTGTTTTAACCTAAAGTAAGTGTCCTCCTGTTCAAATTTTGTCAGTGTGTTTATCTATAGTTTTCTTGTTGTCTGTAGAATGCATTTGAAATAGTGACATTCATCTAGTCCCTAGTAAATTTCTAAGCCAGCATATAGCACCATGTGCGCCTGGTCAGTCCACATTCTTCTTTTAGTGGACAACATATACGCCTGGTTATTCTTCCTTCATGTGCGCCCGTGCACACTAGAATAAACATTGCATAGCAATGGCAATATGACTCAGCTAGACCATGACCATCAACACACTAAGGGATCTACCTTCACGCTATATGTGTACCGGAAAGCAGTTGATATTTCGACTATTTTATATGTTTTTAAATTCATTAAAATTAATTTTATTGCAATTCATTTTTTTTACTTTTTTTATTTCAGGCATGATTTATGTACAAGGACATGCCCTTTCCTAACCAAAAAAGTAAACGAAAAAACGAAAATATGACTGTATGGCCTTAATTACAAGAGAGAGAGAGAGTCAGAGAAGCTGGCACCTGAGGTGCCGTGCGCTTCAAGCTGCACATGCAGCATGGCAGATTGCCTTTATACTGTGGTATAGCGGTGCTGAATTGCTCCGTTATAGATCTATAGCGGTGATATTTATAGCAGTGGCATAGGTCACCGGTATAAATCAAGTATAGCGGGGAAAGTTATCACCGCTACATGTATGTTTAGCGACGATTAAAATCACCGGTGTACATGTATACTGGTCGATGGTCTCACCGCTATTGACCTATAACGGCGGTTTTTACCAACCATGTTTTCCTTTCTTCTCATGCTTGTGAATGAATCGCATTATGTTTAGAGAATTCCGAACGGATGGGATGAGGATTTGAAATCGCTGCAACAAACCTGTTGTCTAAATGGCTATTTGGAGTGCTCGACTTCCCTTTTTTATCTGAAACTGTGTAAGATCCTCCCATTCTTACGAAGTTCCTCGTGTCCTCTGTAATTTATCTTCCTTTTTGCTCGTCTTAGATGTTATTCTTGGCCGTGCAGTCCTCGAACCTCGAGCTGAATCCACAGCGGAGGTCATGTTAAAAATTACCATTAACAAATAATCTATGAAGAGTATAAATAGTTTTATGAATAATTAAAAACATTATATATATTGAGGACACAAATTAAACGAAACAATATTTAGCACAGTTTAACGCTTCGAAAATTTAAGATGAATAAAAAGAGAGTAAGCATCTGAGACATGTGGAAGTCTAGATCATTGAGAGTCCATTACCAAGTATTGTGCTGGAATATCGCAGAATATTCAAAAGAGCGATGGAATATTTATCCCGATGGGACCTTGAACATCCAGCTCATGCCTTATTGAGTTCGTATGCATATCTTAAACTTATGGCCGCCATTCATGTGGAGGATTCAAATAGGTCCAGTGGTTCAAAATTAAGAATTCGTCGCAATGAATACTACAACTTTTTGCTAGTTAAACGTGGACTGTATTTTTTTAGTGATAGATCTTAGGTATTAGCTATCCGGCAACGTCCACACTACAAAAAACTAGACATCATCGACGGCCAGAAAATGTCAACGAAACACAGACATGTGTCGGTAAAGGTTTTATTTGACGCTTCGTGCCATTGTTAGTGAAACAAATATCAGTAAGAATCTTCACCAACACACAAGAGCAGTGCGTCAGTCTAGGCCATCACCCACGTAGTCAACATGTAGGTATATATTGATGATTACTGATGTCCTATCACGTTGGTAATAGTCTATTATTTCTGAATCTTAGCAGACGTCGGTAAAAACCTTATATTGACAATGGTCCTGGATGTCGGTAAAATTTTTTACTCACAATTAACTAGACATTGGGAAACTTTTATCTTTTTTATTACAAACCCATTATACAAGAATGTTGTGGTATACATACCTTAGACTTATTTTCAGCACAATACTTGGTAATGGACTCTCAATGATCTTGTGGGATATTGTGCTAAACAATACTTGATATTTAGGGTTCCGGAAGTAGCAGAATACATTGGTGTCTTCATTTGAATTTGAAGTCTTTTATTTTGAAAATCTTGGGTTTTCACGCATTTATCTTCTGTTTATGTTTGGCCCCCCATTTCCAACATTTTAAATTGAATGGTTAATTGCAGTCAGAATGTTACAGCAAGGAGGAAAATTCAGAAAGAGAAGGGTGTTGATCCTTCTGTGTTTGAGCCTTGAGAAGACAGGTGCACGGGTCAAGAATATGAACTGTGTGGCTACTTTAGGGCATGACTTGAAGCATTCTAACTATCAGCTGTAAGCCTGTAACCATTTCTCACCTTGCTGGTTTTTTTTGACCTTGACAATGCCAACCAGGAACTGAAAAGTGATATGAATTGTCTGTTCATCAACTCAGCTGCGTCTCATGTTTGTCTCTGCTTTATATCCTTGATGAAAGCCTTTTTACTGGTATCAAGTTACAAAATTTTCATCTTCATGTGGAATATCACCCGCTTGGCCTTCACAAGGGTATGACTGTTATCATAGTTTCACATACTCTTCAACAAAATATGACTGTTATTTGTTTTTTTATTTCTCAATTCTATGCTTTGATAGCTTCATACTGAATTGCTGGAACAAGTAATGGATGAAACTAATGTTTAACGTTGATTGTTGTTCTAGTCTGTGTCTAATGTATGGCATTACCACAAGAATGCACCAATACTTAGGGCTACCACTCTTCTATGTAAAAGTCTGTCAGGTAAGCAGTCTCCATTCTATTTTTGCTGCATTATATTCATTTATTTCTATGGATTTACGATGGTAATTTGTTTCTTTTTTACTTCACTCGGGGTAATGGGTTTTTTACTAATAGGATATGAGTTTAATGGGTTGTTTCTTCAATGTTTTCTGGCAGATTTAATTTTCTTTGAGAGGTGCTGCCAACAATTTATTTTATTATGTTCAGCTTGTTATGTGAGATCTTCAAGCATGACTTGTTATTTGACTGGATTTTGTTTAGGATTAGGATTGAATACAGATCAGTGATAAACTATAAAAGGTTACTGTGGAAAAAACACTTGTAAGTTGTATCACACGTCGCTGGCATGACACTAGAGTGCAAAAGATGAATTAATCTCTGCTGCTATATTAGCACAAGAGATGGCTCGATCTCTGCCGCTTTAGCCTTTTTGTCCATATAATAATACAGCTATGGCACTTCGACCTCCGGTGCCAGAGGAGATTACATTTGTCGTACGATGGAAACAAAATAATAAACAATCACTTCGATCTCTGGATATTTCCACCAGCACAAACATATGATTGAATGGTGTTAATGTTCCTGTGGAAAATTAATTTTCTAACTTATTGATTCCAAATGGCCCTGTTTTTTGACCTATATTTCACTTAAACAACATGCAAATCATGTCAATATATATATATATATATATATATATATATATATATTTATTTATTTATAATCTGTTTTAACCTAAAGTAAGTGTCCTGTTCAAATTTTGTCAGTGTGTTTATCCATAGTTTTCTTGTTGTGTGTAGAATGCATTTGAAAATGGTGACATTCATCTGGTCCCTGTGGTTTCTTGTACCATAACTGCTTCTAGATTCATGTGCAGCTCTGTAAGAAAAAACAAAGATGTGAGGTCCATATTTGATCATGGACCTTAGGTTTTTATTAACTCATTGTTTTGTTGCTTTTCATCGTTACTGGTTTTGGATCCGAGGGTTATAACGGCGGTTTTTGCCAACCATGTTTTCCGAGTTGATAAATTGAAATTATTTGAAAAAATGCAGATGCAAGTGGCTACCATTCTTAGCCTTGCAGCCTTCGAAGCTCAAGCTGAATCGACAGCGGAGATCATGTTAAACTTTGCCATTAAAAAATAATCTATGAAAAGTATAAATTGTTTTATGAATAATTAAAAATATTATGTATGTCCAAAAATGAAACGAAACTATATTTAGCACAGTTTAACGCTTAAGAAATTTAAAATCAATAAAAAGAGAGTAAGCGTCTGAGACGTGTGGAAGTCTCCGCATTGATAGGCGAATGGCGTCAATCAACAACTATATCAAACCCATTTTTATTATAAGTGGAAGTGGAAGCGGGCAGATTGATTTTCTGAAAAATTATAAAGTTGCCGTTTAAATATACACATATCCTCCTGATGATATACATATATACACGTAATCTCTTTTTCTTTTTTTTATATGTCTCCTATCCTTTCTGTTTTTCTTTTCTTTTATTTTAACTGCATTTCGTCATTTTGGACCTCTGTTCTTCCATTGAATTTAACTGCATTTCGGGCGATGCCAGTTACTGTTTCATAGCATTTGTTCTAACCTAGCGCTTGCTCAGAGCTTGATCTACACATGATTTGGAGATTCAAAGATTAAACAATTTTTTCTATGGCATTGTTAGAAGAAAAGAAATAGTATGTTTTGCACAGTATTCAACATATAACTAATATAGGTTCTTTTTGTATCTTTAAAATTTAACAGAGATGAACATGACATATCATAATTTTACTCTCGAAGCATGAGACCATTCTTGCACATTGAATTTCTTCATTGAAGAAACTAAAAGAGGGAAGAGACCTTCTATTTTGGATCTTTGTTTACTAAATTCAGGGGAGCTTCATCATGGTCACTTTTTTCCCCTTTTTCTTTATTTGGATTGCGGGCATAAATAGAATTAAATTGTAGCGTTGGATTTCCAAACTTTTTTTTTTTGGGAGAATGTTATCATTTCTCATTTCCAACCCACATTTGGAATTTCTTAAATCAGTATACTTTTTATGTGGGAATGTATCTTAAGTTTTAGAGCGTCATGCACTACTGCTATTTGTTTGGTCACGTCAAATTTTGCTCGCATAGGTGAGACTTGTGTTGGAGGGATAAGGTGAACACAGTGATGTCCTTTCGCCTTATTTCAGAAACTTTTTATAAGAAAAAAAAATTCAAGGTACAAAAATCCAGAGAATTGTTGGAGGAACATTTGGCTTGCTTGAGAAGGGATAGGAATTAGGAACGCCCTTTGATTGGAATCCGTCCAAGTTCAAGAAAAGGGAGTACGAGATATGATGGGTCGCTGGAGGAAAGGATGTAATGACCAGATGGCTTCTTTTGGAAAGGTGCTAAGCACGAGAGGAGCCATTGTTGAGCACATTTCATAAAAAGGTTTCCGCGTGGGACAAACCTCCCGGAAACTTTTTTACAGTTCTCCCAGAAGCTTCGCCGCAGCCACCCTCATTCCTCCACAGTTTGTCCCCAATCTGTCCCCAGCGCTCTGTTGATCTCCGTGAGAGGCGTGTCGCTCCTCCTATGTCATCTTCTCTTCTTATTTTGAGGCCGAGCCGGAGTGCGTAGTCGTCATCTAGTCTGCAGCAGCTAACCCTGCCTGAAGTTCGCCAAATCAGGTGTCTCTCTCTCTCTCCCCCCTCCCCGCATTGCCCTTTTATGGATCAAATGCTTCTGTTTTTTAGGTTATTTGGTTTTCTTTCCTTCGATTGCGTAGCGAATTCTGGACCCTTTTATCTCTTGTAGGCCACGTTGACGTCCGAGTCAGAGAAGGCTGTGAGCATAGAATCCACGGCTTGTTTCTGGGTCATCCTTATGAAACTCGATGGCTAAGTTTTTGATCTGCTTTGACCGAAGAAACTATGGGCACTATACGATTTTTAGTCTAAGAAGATTAGGGTTCTTTTTTTTTCTTTGTATGTACTCTTTCTGGAATAATTTTTTGTGCAGGCTTGGTTTAATCAGTCGAAAAGAAAGAAAAAGACGCTGAACATGTCACCATGAAAAATTGATTCATCTTGTAGAAGTTCTCGTTAAGTATTTGATCACCATGGCGGACCCTTTTCCAATCAAAAGCTTCACATACTGATAAGAGCTTCACAACAATCTGGTTATTACTGTTTTGACGAAAAATTCAGGGACTGGTGATTATTTGAATGGAATACTGAAGAATATGAAGAACCTGTTGCCTTTTGGTGCCTTGCAGTGGATTTTGGTTTTTTATATTTAGCCTTCCTGAAGTAGTAGAACACATTGGTGTCTTCATTTGAATTTGAAGTGACTTTTATTTTGAAAATCTTGGGTTTTTCAGGGCATTTATCTTTTGTTTTTATGTTTAGCCCTCATTCCCAATGTTCTAAATTGAATGGTTAATTGCAGTCAGAAATGTATTCAGCAAGGAGGAAAATTCAGAAAGACAAGGGTGTTGATCCTGCTGTGTTTGAGCCTTGAGGAGACAGTTGGACGTGTTAAGAATGTGAACTGTGTGGCTACTTTAAGGCATGACTTGAAGCTTTCTATCTATCAGCTGTAACCATTTCTCACCTTGCTGGCTTTTTTTGACTTTGACAACACCAACTAGTAACTGAAAAGTGATTTGAAGGATTTGTTCATCAACTCAGCTGTGTAAGAAGTTCATGTTTGTCTCTGCTTTATATCCTTGACGAAAGCCTTTTCACAAAAGGGATTTAATGGGGAAGGTGAGGCCTGCGTCAACATCCGGAATGACAAGATCATCCCTGGCTACGAGGTGAGGCCGAGAGTTATTCTTCTTTTGAGGGGTGGGGCAGTGGGGCCAACACTTTTCTCAAGGCCGACGGCCTCGTCGATGAGAACACAAACGAGGATTGTGAGTCAAGATCAGCATCAAGGGTGAGGACGAGATCGGGAGATGGACCAAGGAGGCGTTCGTCGCCACTGGCATGCCGATCTTGCTCGAGAAGATGAAGCAGTACATGAAGGCGATGAAGCAAGCACCAAAGAAGGAAGGTTTTGATTATCTGCTTTTTCCATTAACGATAACATCAGTAATTAACTGTATGAATCGTCTAAATTTTTAGGTGTTTTCACTTCCATTTTTTGCTCTGAAAGGCGAATAAAATTGTCTTAAATGCTGCTAAGCTAAGGGCCATATGCAAATGATTGGTAGATACTATTTGTTTGTTTATTTCTCAATTCTATGCTTTGATAGCTTTAAGCTGAATTGCTTGAATAAGTAATGGATGAAACTAACATTTGGCTTTGGTTGTTTTTCTAGTCTATGTCTGATGTATGGCATTTCCACACGAATGCACCAATACCTAGACCTACCACTTTTCCATGTAAAAGTCTGTCAGGTAAGCAGTCTCCATTCTTTTGCTGCTGCATTATATTCATTTATTTCTATGGATTTAAGATGGTAATTTGTTTCTTTTTTACTTCACTTGGGGTAATGGGTTTTTTACTAATAGGATATGAAGTTAATGGGTTGTTTCTTCAATGTTTTCTGGCAGATTTAATTTTCTTTGAGAGGTGCTGCCAACAATTTATTTTATTATGTTCAGCTTGTTATGTGAGATCTTCAAGCATGACTTGTTATTTGACTGGATTTTGTTTAGGATTAGGATTGAATACAGATCAGTGATGAACTATAAAAGGTTACTGTGGAAACAACACTTGTATCACACGTCGCTGGCATGACACTAGAGTGCAAGAGATGGATTAATCTCTGCCGCTATATTAGCGCAAGAGATGACTCGATCTCTGCCGCTTTAGCCTTTTTGTCCATATAATAATACAGCTATGGCACTTCGACCTCCGGTGCCAGAGGCGATTACATTTGTCGTATGATGGAAACAAAATAATAAAAAATCACTTCGATCTCTGGATATTTCCACCCGCACAAACATACTATTGAATGGTGTTAATGTTCCTATGGAAAATTAATTTTCTAACTAATTGATTCCAAATGGCCCTGTTTTTTTACCTATATATCACTTAAACAACATGCAAATCATGTCATATATATATATATATATATATATATATATATATATATATATATATATTTATGTGTGTGTATTTATTTATTTATAATCTGTTTTAACTTAAAGTAAGTGTCCTGTTCAAATTTTGTCAGTGTGTTTATCCATAGTTTTCTTGTTGTGTGTAGAATGCATTTGAAAATGGTGACATTCATCTGGTCCCTAGTAAATTTCTAAGCCAGCAAATAGCAACAAGAGCTTCTGGATATTCTCACAAGAGGGAGAGAGAGAGAGACAAAGAGGGAGGAAGAAGCTGCTGGCACCTGAGATACCATGCGCTTCAAACAACATAGGCAGCATTTTTTTGGCGGCGTTCGAAGCGGTGGTAGTGGGGTATACCGGTGCTGAAATGCCCCGTTATAGATCTATAGCGGTGATGATTTATACCGGTGACTGAAAGCACCGATATGAATGACGTATAGCGGTAAGGAATTCACCTTTATAGCCATATTTAACAACGGAAAATATCACCGGTGTAGACGATTACCGGTTTCTTATCTCACCGGTATAGACTTATAACGGTGGTTTTTGCCAGCCTGTTTTCCGTTCTTCTCATGCTTGTGAAGGAATGAGACAGGGAAGGACGTATGAGGATTTGAAATTGCTGCAACAAGGAGAATGTTGTCTAGATGGCTATTGGGAGTGCTCGATTTCCCTCTCTGATTTGAGGCCGTGTAAGATCCTCCAATTCTTGCGAAGTTCCTCGTCTATTCTACAATTTCCTTCCTTTTGGCTCTTCTTAGATGCTACGGAAGTTTCTCAGAGAGAAGGCTTTTCCATTATATCTTCTGTTTCTTGCTTATTGAGCCTTGGATATGCTCTTCAAGCCGGTGGATGCAATCTTTTTGAATTGGCAGTGGATGGGAAAAGGAAATTCATTTATGAGTGGATGGGAAAGTGGATTATGTGCTTTCGTGGGTTTCAGGTGATCTCTCAGGGAGATGAAGAAATCGACTTGCTCATTACCACTGCCTCGGCTATGTACTTTTTTGTCTCCTGCTTCTTCCTCCTCCGGTTGGCTCTGTGCCTTCCTTCAAGTCCGTGGCTATCCTTCTTTATTGTGGTGCCTCCTCTAACATTGTTGATGCATTCTGCAGTCCCTTATGAAATCGCTCTCGGGTCTTCACTTCTGCTTCCTATTATAGCTTCATCGGACCCTCAGATGCTCAATGGCCCGGACCCTGAGGACGCCTTCTTTTCTGTCACAACTGGGCCTTACACTCTTCTCAGCAACTTCAGCCCCGCCATCACCACCTCTACCATCTCACAAGCCCTTCATCATGAGTGAGTTCTTCGTCACTGTCTCCTTCTTTGGCTTCCTCATTCTCACCTTCACTCCCTCACTAAGCACCGTTGTTTGGTTCGGCTTCATCAGTGGCGCCTTCAATCCCAAAGAAAAATGTTGTCAAAGTTAATAAATTAAATTATTTGAAAAAATACAGATGCGAGTTGCTACCAGACGTGATTACTTATTCTTAGCCGTGCACCCCTTGAGCCTCAAGCTGAATCCACAGCGGAGTTCATGTTAAAAATTACCATTAAAAAATAATATATGAAAAGTATAAATAGTTTTATGAATAATTAAAAACATTATATATATTGAGTCCACAAATTAACGAAACAACAATATTTAGTACAGTTTAAAGCTTAAAATTTTAAAATTTAGAAAACAAAGAGTAAGCGTCTGTGAGACATGTGGAAGTCTCTGCATTGATAGACGAATGGCATCAATCAACAGCTATATCAAGCAGCCGCTGATGGTGCCATCTTCTCTCTCCCTCTATATTTTTATGTGTTCTTCGAGGGGAAAGAAAGAAACAGAGGAAAATAAAGGGAAAGAGAGAGAGAGAAACCTCTTCCTTGGCAAAAAAGAAAGGAGGAGGCTTGGGGTTTTGGCTTAGTAGCGACTTGAAAGGGGAGGTTGAGCTCCTCCTTACGCAGGGAAGCGACAACCACCTGAATGAATTACATGATATTTACTAAAACTTATGCGATATTAAAAGCAAAGAAAGCAAAGTTACTAATAATGTTGAGGGTATGGTTTCATGGGCGTTGAGGGTACGGTTTGCTTGGTAGCATGACAAGCGACCTTGCTTCCTAAAAATGAACACCGTGTAGTGGGAGTACACATCCCACGGATTTAATTCCCAAACAAGGCCACCACTAACAACTTGCACACTTGAACGTGACGAAAAGGCTCCTTATACGCACCCACTCTCACCTCCTTTATCTGTAGTGGGCGCGTNAGTGGGCGCGTGCTGCACCTAAAAGAGGTGAGAATGGATGCGTATAGATGCGAGCTCACTCACAAGCAGGTGTAGGTGTGAGCTCGCATCTATACGCATCCATTCTCACCTCTTTTAGGTGCAGCACGCGCCCACTACAGATAAAGGAGGTGAGAGTGGGTGCGTATAAGGAGCCCTTTCATCACGTTCAAGTGTGCAAGTTGTTAGTGGTGGCCTTGTTTGGAAATTAAATCCGTGGGATGTGTACTGCCACTACACGGTGTTCATTTTTAGGAAGAAAGGTCGCTTGTTCAAGACAAGTCCCTTATGGCACATTAATTGTGGTTTCTATTATACGTCTCCTTTTCACAGCACCAGTTAAAACCACGTGCTGTGAAACATGTGGAAGTCTCTATTGACTTGACTTAGAACGTGCAGCTGGTGTCCAGCTGAGGCGGAGGGATTGGTCCTGTTGGGGCAAAAAAAATAGTTAAAAATTCTTTACTGCTTGATATTTTCATAGTAGTTTTTTGGTGGTAAGAATTCAATCTCGTTATTAAGGTAAATGTAGTTACATGTTAATTATATTTAACCACTTAAATAATAGATTAGTTCGGTCCATATTAGATATATGCAGAGATAAGAAACCCTTGGGGTTTGTTGTGACTTTGGGGTATGCTTTTTCATGTACCATCGTTTGTGCAAACTGTACAAGCTGAAGCTTTAGGTATTGAAGACATTGCTGAAGTTGTTTCACTGCTAATCCGGAAAGCCTTCAATTTTCGGATTTTGCTTCGATTTCATTGCAGAGGAAGTCTCATTCGTGAAAATGTCGGCAGTTAGATTTACAAAAAAATGGATCTCGTCCCAGCCTGACCTTGTGCCCATTGATATGCGTTTAGGTGCAAAACCACAAGATGGTCCTGGAATAATGTCGGCAGTTAGATTTACAAAAAAATAGATCGAGCAATAATGAAGTGGGTCCAAATCAATCAAGATAAATCTGGAGAAAGAACCAGCATCTATATAGGAAGTGAAAAACAAACTTAAAATGAACAGAAAATAGTAACCGATACAAGGACATCTCTCCTCTGGCTAAAAAAGAAACATTAAGGATGGCCACTGACTTAACGACCCAAAAGCAGCACCAATTACTTCTGCAATGGCTAGTATAGCCATGAAGAAATATTGTCCTGACGTGATAAAACAGAAAGCTACGTAAGCATGTTGAGGATGATTCTCAACAGGGATTATTCTTATGTCCACTCATGTTCATCACTTGCCAACAATCTGTCCTGGTTTTTACCCAGATTTTGGAACACATGCTGCAGAAACAAAAGGTAATCCTTTCGTTTCAATCTCAATTAACCTTAATGCATGCCGTAGTATTCTGGTCGGATTACAAAATCCTGAGTTCGCTAGGGTTTCCGCCATGGCCAATCCCAAGAAATCCCGAACATTGTCCGACGAGGAGGAGGAAGAAACCTTCCTGCGATGGATCCAATGGCGGATCATCCGAGGGAGAGGACTCGGAGAGGAAGAGCGAGGAGGAGGAGGAAGCCGCGGTCGCGGAAGAAGAGGACGAGGAGGAGCTCGATGTGGTGGGTGGGACGGCTGGTCTCCGTGAGAACGAAGACGAGGAGACGGTCAATGAATCGGTCGAGAGAGAGGATGGGCATGCAGATGGCAAGAGGAGCGAGACGGAGGACGACGGGGAGGGAGAAGAGGTGATCATTCATCTTCGAGGTTTTCTCCTTTTCCTTGTTGCATGACGTCAAAAATTAGTCAAGTAAGGCTGAATTCAATATACATAATGACTGATATAGTTAATTGAGATAGATATGCAACTGATGTAGATAAATTAGTTTATGTATGATCAATCGTCAGATCAACCAAGATGAATCTGGAGAAAGAACCAGCATCTATATTAGGAAGTGAAAAACAAACTTATAATGAACATAAAATAGTAACCGATACAAGGACATCTCTCCTCTTGCTAAAAAAGAATCATTAAGGATTGGCCACTGACTTAACGACCCAAAAGCAGCACCAATTACTTCTGCAATGGCTAGTATGGCCATGAAGAAATATTGTCCTGACGTGATAAAACAGAAAGCTACGTAAGCATGTTGAGGATGATTCTCAACAGGGATTATTCTTACGTCCACTCATGTTCATCGCTTGCCAACAGTCTGTCCTGATTTTTACCCAGATTTTGGAACACAGGCTGCAGAAACAAAAGGTAATATTAATTCGTTTCGTTTCAATCTCAATTAACCCTAATGCATGCCCTAGTATTCTGGTCGGATTACAAAATCTTGAGTTCGCTAGGGTTTCCGCCATGGCCAATCCCAAGAAATCCCGACCATTGTCCGACGAGGAGGAGGAAGAAACCTTCCTGCGATGGATCCAACGGCGGATCATTCGAGGGAGAGGACTCGGAGAGGAAGAGCGAGGAGGAGGAGGAAGCCGCGGTAGCGGAAGAAGAGGACGAGGAGGAGCTCGATGCGGTGGGTGGGACGGCTGGTCCCCGTGAGGACGAAGACGAGGAGACGGTCAATGAATCGGTCGAGAGAGAGGATGGGCATGCAGATGGCAAGAGGAGCGAGACGGAGGACGACGGGGAGGGAGAAAAGGTGATCATTCATCTTCGAGGTTTTCCCCTTTCCGTTGTTGCATGACGTCAAAAATTAGTCAAGTAAGGCTGAATTCAGTATACATAATGACTGATATAGTTAATTGAGATAGATATGCAACTGATGTAGATAAATTAGTTTATGTATGATCAATCGAGATAGCTGTATATGTGATATGCCAGATCAACCAAGATGAATCTGGAGAAAGAACCAGCATCTATATTAGGAAGTGAAAAGCAAACTTAAAATGAACAGAAAATAGTAACCGATACAAGGACATCTCTCCTCTAGCTAAAAATGAAACATTAAGGATTGACCACTGACTTAACGACCCAAAAGCAACAACAATTACTTCTGCAATGGCCAGTATGGCCATGAAGAAATATTGTCCTGACGTGATAAAACAGAAAGCTACGTAAGCATGTTGAGGATGATTCTCAACAGGGATTATTCTTACGTCCACTCATGTTCATCACTTGCCAACAGTCTGTCCTGGTTTTTACCCAAATTTTAGAACACAGGCTGCAGAAAGAAAAGGTAATATTAGTTCCTTTCATTTCAATCTCAATTAACCCTAATGCATGCCCTAGTATTCTGGTTGGATTACAGAATCTTGAGTTCGCTAGGGTTTCCGCCATGGCCAATCCCAAGAAATCCCGGCCATTGTCCGACGAGGAGGAGGAAGAAACCTTCCTGCGATGGATCCAATGGCGGATCATCCGAGGGAGAGGACTCAGAGAGGAAGAGCGAGGAGGAGGAAGCCACGGTCACGGAAGAAGAGGACGAGGAGGAGCTCGATGCGGTGGGTGGGACGGCTGGTCCCCGTGAGGACGAAGACGAGGAGACGGTCAATGAATCGGTCGAGAGAGAGGATGGGCATGCAGATGGCAAGAGGAGCGAGACGGAGGACGACGGGGAGGTTGAAGAGGTGATCATTCATCTTCGAGGTTTTCCCCTTTTCATTGTTACATGACGTCAAAAATTAGTCAAGTAAGGCTGAATTCAGTATACATAATGACTGATATAGTTAATTGAGATAGATATGCAACTGATGTAGATAAATTAGTTTGTGTATGATCAATCGAGATAGCTGTATATGTGATATGCCAGATCAACCAAGATGAATCTGGAGAATGAACCAGCATCTATATTAGGAAGTGAAAAGCAAACTTAAAATGAACAGAAAATAGTAACCGATACAAGGACATCTCTCCTCTGGCTAAAAAAGAAACATTAAGGATTGGCCACTGACTTAACGACCCAAAAGCAGCACCAATTACTTCTGCAATGGCCAGTATGGCCATGAAGAAATATTGTCCTGACGTGATAAAACAGAAAGCTACGTAAGCATGTTGAGGATGATTCTCAAGAGGGATTATTCTTACGTCCACTCATGTTCATCACTTGCCAACAGTCTGTCCTGGTTTTTACCCAGATTTTGGAACACAGGCTGCAGAAAGAAAAGGTAATATTAGATGAAAGTGGCAACTAAACCTAGGTGCAGACAGATGAATGTTGAAAAGCTTATTTCCTGTTAAGCAACATCAATAAGGTTTAATATGTGTTATGGAACATTTGAAGTGCTTTTTTCTGTTTCATACCACCATTTTAATAAATATCCACTCCGTAACAATTATTTTTCAGGATAAGTGTTTGGAGCACCAAAATATATGTTTGTAGCTTATGTGAATATTCAGGATGGTGCATGTGTATAAAATTGTAAGCTACATGTGTATTATATTACACAGTTGATTACTGCTAGTGACTTGCCTTTCTTGCCAGTTGTGCTGGGACAATTTTCAAAATTCTGGAGTACATGAGCGCTTTTGAATGTTCTTTTAAACAATTGATTTGGCGACTCTTTATTTAGTGCTGCCTTTCACAACAAATCTAACTGCTTGGACTGTGCAACGTATAAAATTCATATGATAAAGCAAATAATCAAAATCAGATGTATAAATTGGATTGTACAAGGTTCAAAAATTAATGCTCTTGCCTTTCTTGAATCCTAAAATCCAATATAGACTTTGGATTCTGTGATTCTTTTGGTTTTCTTTTTTTTTTTTTTTCCATTTCACATCCACCTATATGGTTGACCTTTTAAATGAGGACTTGAACACCAAGTGATGCACGTGGAAAGTATACTTAAGTTTTTTCTTTCATTTTGCATCCACCTATATGGTTGAATTTTTAAATGAGGACTTGAACAACAAGTGATGCACATGAGTAAAATTTGTATTATATAGATGCAGTATGGTGTCTGATATATATTTACTCAAGCATTGACATGCCAAAATCCAACTTGCAATAAAGAACCTAAAGGCAGGATTCATAACCTTAACAAAAGGATATATGGTCTATGTTGAATTGAGTGAAACATGTTATTATACTGTTCATCATGCAATGGGTCATTCCATCAATTGTTGTATTATATATGTACAACACCAACTCCAGTAAAAAAAACTCACTTTTAAGAGTGGAAGGGATAATGTCGTTTCATTAGCCAGACCTAATTCTTTCTCGTTATAGCTGTTATCTTGACACTTTAATTACTCGTTTTATATGCTCGAACTTATTATAAATGACAAGTATGCACTATGAAAAGTTTCCACTAGGTTTTCATCTTCACTTTTACTATTTTTTGCAGATTTCTCGTTCATCTATTCAAGAATTTTAATAGTGAATGTCACATGCCGCAACCCCCAAACAACTTTTGCATGAAGGTGTAAGTGCTTCTTTTGTACAATACAATTATTTTGTATGTAGTTCATGATCAAATTGGTAAGTTCAGAATCCAAGCGATTGAGAGTATATCTAACAGGTAATTGTGTTGGTTGAGTACTTCTAACTCACTTTTATCACTCCTTAGAGCACAGCCATCAGATCGCATGAACTGAAGCATTTCTTCCATGCTTGCTTTGAGCATCTTTTGTGAAAATATTATTTCATTAGAATGTTTTTGTTTATGTCTGCGATAAGCATATTGACATGTTTTGTCTTTGTGTTTGAATTATGAGTTTCAGATTTGTCTCCTGTTAAATATTAGATATTGCAATAAAATCCTCCCATGGGTTTTGAAAGTTTTTCTTCTTGGCACTACTTAGAAGCAGTTAGAGGGCGGGCAGATGATCATCTTCTAATTTTCATCCTTTGCTTCTAAATTCTTTTTTCATTCTTGTGGACATAATTCAGAACACTACATGAGAACTTGGGGGCATATAAGAATAATAGGTCGATTTGGCAGGTCGGACTAGACCAGACCTCTGATCTACATGAGAACACTACATGAGAACTTGTCATTATCATTCACTAGATGATTTTACAAAACCCACCACATAGGATTGGTTTATCCGGGGCTTCCTTTGGGAAAAGATAAGAGCTTAACCTAAACAATTTGTAAAACTTCCAATAAGTTGATGACTCAACATTTATGGAAAACTGTCACCATTAAACTGACCTTTTGTATATAAATCCCTACTTTTATAGGAGAATTGGCGAAGTTCATTTTTCTACCCAACCAACCTATGTTGTTTTGCATTCACCTTCTACTTTAGAGTAGAATTCCTTCCTGGTGATATACCATTTGATGTCAAGCATTTTTTGTAAAAATGAAAATTTTCAGTTTTGCTTAAAAACATTTTAAAAGTGTCTTCTCACACAATGATGTGGCTTTGCTTTATTCTTAGTACCTTTTTGAGTAGAAAGATAAAATTTCAAGTTTTTGTTGCCAAACAATGGAAGAGAGGAAAATTGAAAAAATCTTGGATATGAGCAATAAGGAAAAGTCCTATGAAGTTGAGAAAGTCATGACTAGTTGACTCTGGTAATCCAGCATCTGCAAGGATTTAGTAGGAAAATGTCTTGAGAGAGAAGCCAAAATGCTCTGTAAGATCTTGGCAGGTAGCAAAATGAGAGTTAAGAGATGGGCTCGGGGCTTGTGTAGTTGTTCCTCTGAGTCAGTAATCAAGAGTACTGGGTAGGCATATAGGTGATTTATGTCTATACCGCGAAGATAACGACTTATGAACCTTTGGCTCGTCGAAAACCAACAAGGTGAAGCGGGTTGGATACGCGACAAAGCTACACATAACCACCAAAGCGGTGGAGCTTTGTAGTAGCCTTTGGGGTAGTGAGGTATTTCCTCAAAGGTGAAGGTCGGCCTAAAAAAATCAAAGAAAAAAAAATCAAAAGGCAAAAGCCATATGCAAGAGAAAGAAAAAAGAAAAAAGAAAAAGGTGTCTGCCAAGAGATGAAAAGCATGAAGGCTGAACTCGCAGGAATTGAATGTGACAATCTTTGGTAGATGGTGCGATTCGAGGGTCAATATCTTCTCCTAGTTTTGGTTACCTAAGATGCTGAGGATGATTCCTTTATGTTCATATTTTGGAAATTGAAAGACTTCTCTTCCAAGGATTTGATGACATTGATGCGAAATGAGTCCTGATGCTTGTACGGTACTATGTGTAAATGAAGGTCATATTATTTGCACAACACGAGCACTCATGCTTATTAGTTAAATTGATTGTTTTGTACTATTTCAAAGTAAAAACTTGACATCTCTAGTCGTAGGAGGGACTAACCAATCTCCTTTGGCCTTGAAAGATGTTTGTCATTTCATTACCAATCCCCTTTGGCCTTGAAAGAAGTTGACCATTCCATTGTCAAACCATTAGTCCATTCATGGAATAGATGAAACTCCTCAAACCTAGTCAACTCATGCTGAGTGTGACAAATTTCATTTTCTTTGTCTCAAGAGATGCATATCATTTGGGATAAGTGACCTTATTCCATCTTAACTGAAGTTGCATGGGTTGTGGGTTTTATGTCCTCAGGTCCTTCATGGTTTTAGACCAGGTTAGCACTTTGTTTCTCTTCTTGTGTCACGGTGTCAAGTTAGTTGAATAGATCCTTTAGTTGGCTATTGCACATGTCGAACATAGGTTAAGGTCATTGGCTTAATTTGTTTTCAGTAGGATCCTATTTTGGTTTAGTTTGATTATTTAGTTTTGTAGAGTTGGGCATTGTTGGTTTGATTTTGTAGTAGTTCAATCTTTTTTATTTCTGCTTTAACGGTTTTTCAGTGTAGTGTCATGTTTAGTTTTCACTTTCATTGTGACATGGGTTGTTTAGGAGCTTTATTGTTTTAGTTGCTTGGTTTTTCATGTTTCAATGCCTTCACTTCTGTTGCAAACCGACTATCCCTCAGTGCCACGAGGGCCAAATAGGCCTTAAAATGTTAGCCCGTGACAACTTGATTCTTTTGATAAATATTATCTTATCAAGTTCATGGGTGTGTTGGTTGTGTCACATTCGAATATAGTCTTTGAATAACATATCGTACATTGCTTAAGTTTGTCGGTTGCTTGACTGAATATCTATAACTACAACTTTGCATCTCGCATCCAACTTGTTTATGATATAGTCATGTGTTTGTTAACATGGAAGCCTACATTTTAAAAATATGCCAAGCTTTGTCTCTAGAGTACTAGAAAAGTTTTGTTTTGTCAGAATGCAGTTGTTCCAGCAGGAGAAGAAACTGAACTACTGGTTGGATTGAACAACGGAGGTAATTGTGTTTGAATTATTCTTTGCCTACTATCATATCCTTGGACTTTGGTTTTATTCCTTTCTCAATTTCCTGTTCCTTTATTTTTTTCCATAATGATTACTGTTACTTTGCACAGCTTAGAGGAGGAAACTTTGGAGGTTCAAGCCATAAGTGCCAGTGTCCATCTGTCCTTTGATCATAAACTATTTGTGCAGAATCTAGCTCTTCAGGAAAAAAAAAAGTGTTCTACAATGGTATAATTGAACTTGTTGAATCTGGTGGTCTTCTTAGTGTTGAATCTATTTTCTGGTTACACTTAGAATTGCCGGTAGCCCTTACTGGACTTTTGGGTCTTTGGATATGTGGTCAAATACAGAACTTATCCAAGGTAATAAATGCACAAAACTTGAATGATTATTCTCCTTTTCCACATTTTGTTCTCGATGCATGTTTTGCATGTGTCTGGTCGGAGCATGCACATCCATGAGTTCGTGCATGTGTGTGTGTTATTGTGTGCACGATCGAAGTATTTAGACGTGTCCAGCGATTGTAAAACAATGAACACCAAATAAGGTTTCAAGCCATTCAGTGTATGCCATTTTGCTTGTTATATCCAACAACAAGCATGTGTGGTGATGACTTTTTTTTTTGGGCATGTTCTCTAGAAATCAAGGGGACAGCAATGCTGGTGGCAGGAATGGTGCATTGGATGAATGGTAACCAAGAGGACAAAAAAGATAGAGTTAGGAATTGGAACTGCTGGTGCACTGGATGAATGGTTGAAGGTGCTCTCTCTCTCTCTCATATGATACACATTGATGGGATTAGGATGTGGGTTAATTGTGGAGCTATGTTAAATTTTCCAATGCAGGTCAGTTTAACCTAACAAGAAGTCAGTTTTGTTGTTTAGGTGCTTGTCCATATGTTTAAGGAATGGTTGCACCATTCGTGCGAGATAGTTATTATAAAAATGGGGCACCCGTCTCTTCAGACCTAAGCTTACTCACGTCAAATTCAAATCGAGGAGGACGAAGAGGAGGAGACAGTCAATGAATCGGTTGAGAGAGAGGATGGGCATGGAGATGGCAAGAGGAGCGAGAGGAGGTGATCATTCATCTTCGAGGTTTTCCCATTTCTGTTGTTGCATGACGTCAAAAATTAGTCAAGGCTGAATTCAGTATATACTGATATAGTTAATTGAGATAGATATGCAACTAATGTAGATAAATTAGTTTATGTATGATCAGTCAAGATAGCTGCATATGTCAGATCAACCAAGATGTAACTGACTTAAGAACCAGTGTATATATTAGGAAGTGAAAAACAAACTTAAAATGAACAAAAAATACTAACTGATACAAGGACATCTCTCCTCTGGTTAAAAAAGAAACATTAAGGATTGGCCACTGACTTAAGGACCCAAAAGCAGCACCAATTACTTCTGCCTATTTTTGAGAGCACTTCAGTAGTTACATATTATTGTTGGAGTTTACCATTCCAGGACACTGTTCAACATCATTCACGAGGGATTCTTATTTGCATCTGTTCTATAAAATCATACGTTTCAAAACATTTTAACCTCACATTTTGGCAGCAAATAGGAGTTCATCTGATTGCAATCCTGCAAACAAGGTCCTCGTGTAAAAGTTCTTATTTTGTTGTTTTCTGTTTCTTACTGAATTGGTACTCAGGGATGGGGTGAGTGAGTCACAATTCAGTCAAGTTCTGAACATTGAGTTGGAACAAATAATTCAGGTGATCTTCTGTGTTTCTTACATTTACAATTTGTACTATCACAAGTGTGTGAGATATTCTGTAATTTGCTAATGAAATGTTTTTGCAGGGATGTGATTTCCTTGAACAAGGCTATAGGCACACGATTACCATTATCATTGCTAAGAAGAACCATTACAACAAGGCTTTTTCAATTCTGCCTGGTAGGTGTCTTGAACAATCATGGTTCAATTTTGATTTTATCCTGCTAGAGGTTGATTTCAGTTTAAACTAGTAGAAGTGCTTGGACACTGGTCTCTCTCTCTTTTGATATAATACAATATATAAATACAACACACACCCACACTGTTAGATATGAGGTACAAGCTTGCCGTTCGGGTCCACGGGACTGACCCAAGACATCTATTAATAAGGCCGATGGCCAGAATAATGGGGATCGCGACCTTGAGAGTGTCTTACCTCTGGAAGGAAGAAGCCCAAATCTGGGATACTGGTGTAATTGGTATAGATGTTGGGGTAGAGAAACTGTTGGTCTGAGGGCTAGGGAGCCATCCAGTCGAAGCCGCAATCCGACGGCGTCAAGGAAGTGGAGTCGACACACACCACACAAGTGCTGGAAAACTGGGTAGGGTACATTAGGATGACAGGTTGTGCCTGTGAAACTTCAGGTAGGGGGCTCCGATGGGATCAATATTGTGCTTGCTCGAAAGGTAACTGAAAGTCAGCCTGAAAGTGATGCCTGAGTGCTCTCGGAAGTTAACTCCGCTATTCTTGTGGCGCACCATAGCTCATTGGATACGGTATTTCGACAAGCTTTATACTGGATTTAAGGTCAGATGGGGTCGGATCCATGGAATTTTATTCCTAAAGTTAGGAAAGGGTCAAATAATATTGACCGAGCCACTATTTCAGATCGAGCAGGGTGGAGGAGGGATTTCAGACACAACCTAAACCTAGATCACTGTGGTGAAACAAACACAGCCTAACCTAAATGGCAAGCACAACCTACAAGAGAACAACCTAAATGGGCGAGAGATTCTCTAATTGTTGGTTTGCCGGAAAGAGGTGAGAACGGTGGTGTAGTGAAATGTCGGGCTGATTTTAAGTAGGGTGTTGGAGAGAAATGCGGTGCCAGAATTGGATTTTCCTGTAGACTCGCTGGAGCTCGCATGAAAAGGTCCAAAACTGAATATAATATTAGAAGTGCTCATAGGGGTAGCTGTGGTTCTTGGCCAGAATCTAATGGTTTTCCAGGAAAAAACCAGGAATGAAAATTCAAGTTTTAGATTTCATCCACTGGGGATAGATAGAAAATCAAGGGATAGAAAATCTGTAGACTGATTCCCGACTCTGTATCGATGGTCTGCACCGGAAAACCATCTACACGTCGGAGGTCAGAGAGACAAAGAAAGGCCGCTGATGAGTTGCCCTGGTGGCATGGTGGCCTCCACTCTGTGGGCCAATATTGTGTTGGGATTGTTGGTGATGATGCACATCTCACATTTTTTATGGTTATGGCCGTTGGAATGGATGCAAAATGTCTCTCCTAAGTAATCCTGGGCTTCCGAAAGATATGCTGGGCGATGTCAGTCCATTTTTCTTGTTCTTTTACTGTTATTTTCGAAAGTTTAAATGGCAGGACTCCTATAGATTGCTAGTTCCATCTGATGAAGAAACTAAAAACGACTAGTTAGTTTGAACAGTTGAAGTAATTGTGCTTTTGCTTACTAGCCTCCTTTGGCTTTATTCCTTTTCCACTTTTCCATTTCTTTTCTTTTCTTTTCATAATGGTACCTGTTATGTTTGCATAATCTATAGGTGAGGCATCTTTGAAGGTTCAAGCCGTAAGTGCCCGCGCCCATCTGCCCTTTGATCATAAACTACTAATGCGGAATCCAACACTTCAGGTAAAATCCCATACTGAGCACCTATCTGTAATATTTTGACAAAATTCATTGATTGATGATCGCACGTAAAGAGTAGTAGAGTACACGCGGTTACCTGTTTATCCATACATTCGTATGTGCAGAAGTAGGTTGGTGCAGTAAAACAGCCACAGGATGGTGGTTGGTTGAGCAGGAGCGGCATCTATCTGCTTAAGCTTCAAACCATGCTTATTTCAGAATCTGAAGGGCATAAATTCTTAGAACCATCATTGAAGTGCGCTTTTATACCATGAGCTGTTGCAAGTGGATGGGATTTCATGTTAGCAGATTTTAGGTCCTTTTTGTTGGTTCTCTTGCTTTCTCAACAAGGTATGTTCACTGGCGTATTGGATACTTCAGTTGGGTTTCTTGAAGTAGTTCAGAAGTGTCTAGTAGATGGGACATGGTCTTCACTGCTGATCAACTGCTGCAGAAGCTGCTGCACTGCCTTCGATTCTCTCGGTACCAGAGCTTCGTTTTCCTGAGTACAAGGTATAGAAAAGAGTGAGTGGCTGCTTCTTTCGTATGCGTCAAACACGTCCTAAATATTTTTTCCATGGTGGATTTTTTTTCGGGAGCATCAAACGGGTCCTAAAAGATATTCTTGGAAAATTTTTCTACCGTAAAAGAAAAAAATTATGGATTTTTTTTTCAGTTTATCAAACACACCCATATATCCACGAAAGATTTTTTACATGGTGGAAAAATCTTTGGTAAAAGGTTCGTAGACTTTTTTTTTTTCTGGTGCATCAAACATGCCCTAAAAGGATATCTACGAATTTTTTGTCTAAGGTGGACTTATTAAAGACAACCTGAATCAGTAAAAAAAAAAAATCCTTACACCTTATTCCAAATATTTTTTTTTTCATGATGAAACAAAATGCATGGATTCTTTTTCTGGGTGCATCAAACACAAGTTTTTCCATATTTATTAAACATTTGAAATATTTTGTAGAAATATTTTCTCGACCTACCAAACGTAATCTGAACCAGTGGAGAAATTTTTCCCTTCACACCCAAAGACCATTCAAAACTAGAAAACACTTCCTCTCTCCCCCCGACATCTGAACGGTCATCAAGAATGATCTTTCTCCCTCTCTCTGTAGCTTCCAATGAAAGTTTCCTCACTTTCTCTCTCTGTGTTTCCATTTTTATGTGCAAACAGACGACAAAAACCCAGTAGCTCGGAAGCGCATGTATTCGATCGCCCAGTCGGAATCGCTCTTCATACATATTCCATTTTATTTTGTAGAATAAACTTCACAAATTCACCAAACAATCGAAACGTCAATGTTTCGGGTTGGGTCTGCATGTCCTACTTCATCACGTTACATCAGCAGGATGGATTAGCTTCTCAAATCCAAATGAAATTTAAAATGGTCGCCTAAGTGACTTTGACAACATAAATTATCAATAGTTGGGATTTATAAAAAGGTAGAGTGTTAGAAGGATGACAAACAGAATGTTGAATACCAAGTTATTAATCACTCGGCAATTATGAACAATAGAACAAATAAAGGCTCAGTTAATTCCCCAACTTACAACAAATGGAAAAATAAAGGTAAAGAATTCGGGATAGGAACCAACCTGCACAAAGGGAAATCAAAATTGACCTTTATTTTGCCGTCCCCACCAAAGTAATGTTTTAAGCCAATAAGCAGTGTATTCAGTGTTTATATTTATGAAATATTTATTAATAAACAGAAAGCACCAAAATATATTTTGCCGTCCCCACTAGCCGCTCCCTGTCCATGCATGTTAACGCTGGTGCAACACTGACTTTGGTGTGTCCATGTGACATAGCTGTAATGACAAGTAAACATGCCTTTAAAGACTGGCTCTCATTAGTTGGAGTGGTCCCTATCTTACACTTTCTTGATCATTTTCCAGAAAAATGAGTTGGTCCTTAAGATTTCCATTGTCACAGACATTGTCAGAGGTGCAATTCTGGCAAATATTATGCCAGTTAAGGAGTCTGAGGAAGTTCTTTCTACTACTTATCCAGTGTACTAAGCTAGTGATTTTCTGTTCTTTTTTTATTTTTAGACTGACTGACTTTGCTCTACCCGTTTCTTTGTTATTCACCAATTCTTGCAAATGTCAACAACCCTTAAAAAAATTGTTTCATCTGTCAATTTTATTGGTGGAGCAAATGTTCTGCCAGTTAAGGGTTATGAGGCTGGTCTTCTGGTTTCTACTACTTATGCAGTGTATGAAACATTGAAACTATGAAGTTTCTGTTTTTTTCTGTTAGCCTGTCTGAGTTTCTTTCTTCGTTCATTGCATTTTGTAAATGTCAATGCTAATACTCCTAAAAAGAAAACTGATTCATCTGTAAGTTTGATTGGTTGAGGTTTCATTTTTGTTCCTTCTCACTACTGGCTAGCTCCAATTATGTGAATTTGTTATAGTGAACTCAGTCACAGCCTGGAAGTTTTGGTCTTGTGGGAACTATGAAGCATCTGAGCAACAATACAACAGTGTATTCTACAATACAAGGTAATAAGTGCATACAACATGAATGTTTACCTTCCTTTTCTACCTTCTGTTCATGTTTATTTCGTCATGCATATTTGTATGTGTGTGTCTGGTCGGAGCATACACGCCCATCAACTTGCGCATGTACATGTGTATGTATGAGTGTGTGCATGATCTAAGTAGTTTTAGAAAACTGAATACCAAATATGGTTTCAAGCCATTCTGTGTATGTCATTTTGAATATTATATCCAACAACATGCATGTGTGGTATTGACCCTTTTATTGGGCTTATTCTGTAGAAAACCAGAGGACAACAAAGCTTGAGTTGGGAGTTGAAACTGGACGAATGGTTGGAGGTGCTCTCTCTCTCTCTCTCACGCGTGGTACACATTCATGGGATTAAGATGTGGGCAATTGTAGAGCCATGTTTAATTTTCCCATACAGATCATAGCAATTTCCAAAACTAATTTGGCATTCAAATTTCTAATGGCAGTTTCGAGGTGACCATATTTGAGCCATATGATTTATTTGATTGTGTGGCTCCTAGTGGTGGCCATGGTGGTCATCCTTTCTACTTTCTTAAGTTCCAAGACACAGTAAATCTTATTGAAAATTTACAAAATTTTACTCTCTTGGATTACCTCTCTCATAGCGCCAACTAAATCACTCAGTTAAACAAAAATAGCACGCCTTTCACGCGATAATATTCTCTGTTTTACTTAGCTTTTCTGGTTTAACCATCGCGTTGCAACTATGGGATTTCTTTCCTCTACATTTTTCTCTTGCATTTTGATTAGTACAGGGGTCATTTGACCATGTTGGATTCCAAGATTACAATTGAACGTCCAGGAAACAAGTTGATATCAACGGATTGGTCGGGTATCCACTTGAATGCTTAAAGAAAATCCGGATATGGAAAAAAAATCCACATTTGATCAAATAACCAAGTCGGATTCAGTTTTAAGAAAATGGCATTTGATTGGAATCAAATTTTGATTTAAGGTAGATAGCTGATGGGATTCATTTAATATTATATTTCTCATTCAGTTTCAAATAAATATTCGACACTCAATATTTATTAACTTTGAAGGCCAGATCCTAACATATTACAAAAGGCGCAGATTCAGTTGTACATTTCAAAGAACATTTGAAGGTTGATTGGGATCCAGGCGTGTAAAAGTTGATCTCGATTAACATATTGTAGTACGGCGCAGAATCAGTTGCATATTTTTGGGATCCGACTCTGTAAAAGTTAGATTCGGCTGAGTTATTCCTGTTAAATTAAATCCGATTCAAACCTGATCAGCCAACAACCGTAATAATGATTAACATTATCAGCCTATCAAATAAATAATTCCGACCATAGTAGATTTCTGTTGTGGATAATATACGACCGATGATATGGATGGGGCCAAAATTTTCAAGAACAAGCTGGCACAGGACGACAGGCACTTGTACAAGCAAACCTAGAGCATTCACTGCGCGGGTACAGAATCTGCTCTCGCAGGAATGGTCCAAGGTTCAAAACCCAACTCAGAGTAGCTAGGACCGAGTCTCACGGAAATGTATAGAAGAAGAGAGCCCTAGACCTCAACATTTTGCGGGCAAACGGGCAGTTGGAATGTCGCTGCAGCCAAACGTGTGCTAGCACATGGTTCGGAAATCGATGACAGACGATAAAATGAACAGGATGTCAAATTACGCATCAGAACATTGAGCAGAACTCCCCCCATGGGCGAACTACCTTTGGTGTTCTCTTTGTCAGACAAGGAGCGTCAGCCGTCGACAAAGAGTGTCAATTATTAGGCAAGAAGCCTTAAAATAGTCACATTTAAAAAGACGCCCGAGAAATCAGCTGCAAAATACATCTTGAAGGCTTGTTCATAATCTCTATTTGCGGCATTGAAGTATCAAAGGTGGAGCAATCATTCTCAATAAAAACTCCAAAAAAAGTCGAAATTTCCATAGAGAAGCAACTTTTTTAACAAGACACAGTAGCATCTAAATCAAAATGTAATAAATGCATACTTCCTTGTAACAAGCCAGATAAGATAAACCTCAAGTTTTTAAAAAGCAGTATGCAAACTAAGATGGCCTTAACCAAAATTGATCTGAGGTGCTCACATCCCTGTGAATGCTTTCTTGCCCCCACCAGTTGAACCAGCCGGAGTGACCTTCAACACATTGAATCTAACTGTCTTCGACAATGGCCTAGTTGTGGAAATTAAAATAACCATTAGAAAAGAAGCTTGCCAATTGACAATCCTGATTTCACTAAGTGAGGCTGGATGTGCGGTTCAAGGTATCATACCTGCACTGACCAATGGTTACATGATCGCCCTCCTTCACGCGGAAACATGGTGATACATGAGCAGGAGTGTTGGAATGCCGCTTTTCAAATCTGTATTTCAGAATCACGACCAAGTAAACAATTTGCATTAACTAAACAGTAAACAGCAAACTAATATGCTGATCATTTTTTGTTCTCACCTTTGATACTTCTTAACATAATGAAGAGAATCCCTTCGAACAATGATGGTTCTCATCATCTTGGCTTTATAGACAGTTCCCTGCAATATTCGACCCCTAATGGAAATAGTTCCAGTGAAAGGGCACTTTTTGTCGATGTATGTTCCTGCAGACCGAACCACAAAAAAAAAAATCAAACTTGACAGCAACATATGGAATGGACATCTTGAAACATGATGAGAAGTCAAGACAGGGGGGCCTGATGGCCAAGGAATTAGTTCTCTACCTGCAAGGCTGTAACAAAGTATATTACCAATTGAAACAACCCCCCCTCCAAAAAAAAACGCCACTTTTTTTCTGAATGCAACAACAAAACCAATCATGGTTTCTCTACACACAGGCAATCGTATGAATTCATAAAAGTCATCAAACAATTCAAAAATGGTTTCTTTGGTTGATCAGCACCCCCATGGAATTGGACAGGCTAAAAGTAGGAGATTTTGCCAAAGTTTGTAGCATGAACCATGAAAGATTCATACAATCTTCAATCTGGCAAGTTCCTGTTGGCTCCATGCGGCAGTCAGGATGCTAGGGAAGACAGTACCTGCTGTGACTCAAAGAAGGAGCCGTGAATGTAGACAAGATAATTGGTGACCAAAAGGTTAGGAATTCGTTCAAATTTTGACGTTATTTATATATTGTCCAGATCACCCCCTGCATGAAAAGAGGGACAACAGATGGGGAAAAATGATCTTGCAGCTATCCCAGCTGTCCAGAACAATTAAAAGGTTCTATCAGAGGCAACCGGCAACTTTCTGGCATGATCATTTGACAGTAATTCCTTGCTACAGTTTTGTAAATAATATCTTGAAGCAAAACAAAAGGAAATACCATCTTGAAGCAAATCAAGAGTAAGACGTGATGAATGCCTGAAACCAAAGTCTGTCTTGAAGGTTAAAAATAAATGCAACAAATAACAATGTGTAGTATATAACCAATGAAGGTCTGAAGGACAGGGTAACTCTTATCACGAAAAAAATTTACATTATATTGAGAATAAACAGATTGCTTGAACGGGTAGATTTCTTACTCAAACAAAAAATCATATACAGGATATATATACCAGGCTAACTAAACACCTTTCCTTCCTATTAAAGATTAAACTCAATTCATCAAAACATCATTTTCTTACTCATTATACTATGGATACAAATTTTACAGCATGTACAGATTAAATAGATCACTTGAATGGACGGATAACTGATGCAAAGTAAGATTACATACAGAGGATAACTACTAGGCTAACTTTTGTCGATCCCTTCTTATCAAAAACTTGTTGTCACATATTATATTGTAGATTTTTGCATGTTATTCAAATATAGAACATATAATCAGAGTAATTGAGCAATCAGCCCAACTATAGGTGATTCGCAAGAGGCTTCTTTTTACTATACATGCAAACCCATCAGTCTAAAATTTAAAAGAAAAGAAGACATAGTATGTGTGTGTGTGTGTGTGAAAAACAGAAGAAATTAAAAAAAAAAAAAATCAGCATCAAAGACACTTCAAGACAGAGAAGTGCAGAAGATTAGACCTTCAATGGCCTCCCTTGGCGTCTTTATCTTCAGCCCAATGTTCTTCCAGAAACGGTTACCACCTTTCCCCGGACCCTTTCCTTTGCCAGATTTTTTGGAGCTGCAATAATTAGTTCCGTGTCATTTCATAATACACCTCAACTTAGACTGAATAAGACCTAAACCCAGGTATGAGCTTTACCTTAGAAAGACTTTAGGTTGCTTAAGAAATGCCTTCTCAGTCTGAAAATCAGGAACAACAATCAATATTCTGACCGGTACCAGAAAGAAATTATTTGTAAACGACGCTTGAGAAAATAAAAGCATACAAGTTTTTTAAAATTTAACTTCTTTTACTGTTCTATAGATGCTCATAAATATATGTGCTTCCAATGTATCGTTAAACCTCATTTACACACTAGACGATGAAGGATCCAACATGTTTACCGAAATCAATCGAATTGACAATCCATTAATCCCTACGGACCTATAACAGATAAAATCTCAAAGATTTCATGGATATTATTCCCGTTACGGATCATCGGAAAGAAGAAAAGGAATGCAGCAGTCCATTTTTCAACTGAAATTACACCCTCTGGAAGCATAAAGGGAAATCCCGATTGTTTCTTTCTCAACAAGCAAGTATAGATTAGCATTCAGATGGACCCGCTTGTCTACGGAAAGACAGATAAACACAAGGAAACAAGCATTGTTATTCTACTTCCCCGGGCAAAGTAATGTATGCCACACGTCGTTTAAACGGATCCTACACCTACACGAAATTCTACTTCTCAAATGGAAAGAGCTGTAATTGAACATAAAATATACAACACAAAAACTAAGACAAGACGAAGGTCATAACTTAAGAACAACCCATTGATCTTCAAAAATCCCGATAAAATGAATAAACCCTAGCGGATACCACAACTAGCAAATGAGGGGCACCGAGGGTAACAGTTCGAGATGCCAAGAGAACTGAGATAAACAGCATGAATCAGCGAATGCAGGAGATGTAATGAGAAGGACAGAGATCATAGCGAAGGTCTAACCTGCTCAGCCATGGCCGCGGAAAAGGGATCTTCAGCTGCGACCAGAAGAAGATGATGGCGCGAAGAGGGAAGACGGGCACGAGAAAGTGGCTCGTATACGAAAAAACCCTAACCCTAAAATCTCTTTAGGATGGATTTCTTGTCTTTTATAAAGGGTTTCGCAAATCTCAAAATACGGACTCTATCTTCCCATAATTACGCCGTCGTCCCAAAATTTTTGGCCTTTTTCTAGTAAATGATTTAAGTTCCGACCTTGTAACAGGCAAAGCATGGTGTAAAATTTTGATCCGCGAAAACAGATTAAAACCTTCGCCGAAAAGAATCATATAAAATTAAATTATCATGTTTGAGCAATATGTAGTCACGTAATTTTGTGCATTTTTGGTATTTCACTGATTCAAAAGAAAAACAAAAGTCATAAAAAGTGAAAGAGCCATATGGATGCCTACATCCTTTAAACTTGATCGTAGAGATTCTTATGTGATTTTTTTTCTTTTAGCTGTTGAATACTTCATATGATTTTTATATGTGCCTCACATAATCAACTTCTACTGAAATTAATCACGTTTTATGCAGCCTACAAATATTTATTTGATCGATGATTATCAGATTTATCAAAGGAAAAGAGATGCACAATCGCATCAAAGGTAGGGTGGGCAAGTGCTGACGCATTCGATCCTCGTCCCTGCAGGGAAGGCAAGGAGCGACCCTTTTATACCCTCAAGTCTCCAGCGTGAAGGAAGCAGTTGGACCCCACAGCAGACCTCGGCTCATCTGCTTCGTGACTCTCTCTCTCTCCCTGTCTCTTCCTTTTCCTTTCTCTGATAAAAACCCTAAAATGCGACCACCAATCTCTCCAAACAAAACACGTGGCAGCGGCCAACCGAACTAAGCTTCTTGCCTTCCAACTCTCGCCCCCAAATCTATGATACCTCTCCGCTATACTCTCTCTTTCCCTGGCGTTCTTTCTCCTACCAAATCTCTCTCTCTCTCTTTCTTGTCTCTCTCAGCGTGTCAGCCATGGAATGCTGTTTCGATGAAGAAGAGATGGAGGCTTGCAGTGCCCTGTTGGAGCTCTCCTGCTCTGCGATCTTTCGCTGGAACTCCGGTCTTCTCCCCCTGCGGTGGGGCGCCAAAAGGAGGCGCCACTCTCCTCCTCTGACTCAGCGTCCTCACCTTTCTCCTCCTATTTTTCTTCATGATTCCGACGATGGAGGCCGAGGGGGGAGAGAAGGAGGAGGAGACGAGGCAACTCCGTCTTCTCCAGCCCCAACCGACCAGTTTGAAGCAAGAAGGAAGCCCAGAAGAACCAGAAAGCAAGTCCCCAAGAAGAAGGTGTCGTTGGTTCTCTCCTTTCAGATCTCTCTCTCTCTTTGATCAGTCCTTCATTTTATTCTCTTGAAAACTTATTTTCTTCTGCGTCTTGCTTCTTGTTCTTCTGGACAATCTTTGGTTTCAAGACTTCCTTTTGTTTTTATACGTTTTTTTTTTAAAAAAAAGTTCCAGAATTTGTCTTGATTTCGCTGTCTTCTAGCTTGGTCTTCCTTTTTTTCTCTTCCCGTTTTCCTGCAAAATTATTTTTCCCTGTTACTGAACGAAGAAGATGAAGGCTAGAAAAATAAAGAAATAAACCGACTGCTTCAAGATTCCTATTTATTCCTAGAATAAAAATGGAAGGCCGCCAGAAAACACTCGATTTTTCCTTCCCCTTGAAAATCTCTCCCCTATCCATAATTTTGTATCAACTTATTACTTTTTATACTGCTTATCATGTTTATTTGGTATTGGAGATGCTAAAGGTGGAAAACATGAATTTGCAGACCCACAAAGAATTGAAGGAACTTGTGGCTGAGTTGCTGGCGGAACAAGAGGAGCTTAGATTGGTACGTTACGTTCATTGGTGTTTTGAAAGGTCAAAATCATCAGCGCCTCTTTCCTTTAATACGCCACAACAGACTTCGGTATGCTCGGTCCTCCTAGGCCGAGCCATCACTTTGGACCCATTAGCTTGACCTAAGTTCACTCTGCTGGTGGTCGGGTCGATATTTTTTTATATACATGAGTTTCAGATCCGAACCCAAAAGCAGCTGTAAATTCTAACGTATTTGCTTTTTCCTTTCCATCTTGCGTGCCAACTGATAAGTGGTGCCCACAGAATTCCAACCATGCTGAATTGGATCGCGGGTTTGGTACCATATGGGTTTTGTATTAGATCCGATTATTGTATTGAGTCATTTCCTTTCTTTCTTGTTTGTCTCGGGTCCCGGGTCCGACGCCTTTGCGTGCTTGGTCCGGACGATGCTGGCATAACGCGTTTTGTGGCTGTCGGCTTACAGTTTTAAATTAATCCAATGACCCTTCACAACGTTCTGCTTTTCACTTTCTGTCCTTTTGGATAATTATATATCAAACCCTTGTTTTTTTTTCTTAATCTCCAAAACCGTCTCCATCTTAATGCCTGGGTTAATTTGATTCCTATTAATAATTTGTTTATTCTTTTAACCACATCCCAAATGGTTTTTTTGGCCTCTGGTTGGAGGGCAATCTGCCTGACCAACTTTCGACTGACCTCTCTGTGTTGCTAACCAAATTTTACCTAACATCCAAATAATTGTCCTTTATTTGAAGTTGTTATTCTTTTTAAGTTGTTGGAAAAGAGGACCATTAGAAAATGCATCTTCGCTGTCCTTGTAAAAATGCAGACTTGCATACTCGATGCGAACACTTCTTATTTTAGCTCAACAAGAGAGAGTAGAAGAAAGATTAATGTTTATTTGTGGCTTGTCGTTGCAGTACTAAGTGCATAATAGTATTACTGTATTGTTGCTTGCTTTTAGGATATCTTGGAAGCCACCAAGCTTTTGAAGGAGTTGAAGGATCGAAATTTAGAGCTTAAAGCTAAGGTAATTTTAACTTGTGGTTTTGGTTGATTGGGTTTTCCATTTAACCCAAGATGTCAGTTGGTTAGGCCATGAAAGTGTTTCTAATTTTGCAATTCCTAAAATGAGTTGTATTCCTTACACCTCTAAAATAGCATACCGTTTGCTAAATTTTAAAAAAAAAATTAACAAGTTTGCATGTTTCATAAAATGCCATTATGTTTTTTCCCCCGAAAACATTGCTTATGTTGAGAGTGCTTCCAATATCTACCTAAAAATCCCACTTCCAGATTTCTTGGATATTTTAACCATTCATGCTGTTATGTATTTTGCTTCTATGTACCTTGTTTTTTTCTCGATTGCCAAAGTTCTTCTGACAAAAAAAGGACGACAGAACTTTTCTCTTTCTATGTGATCTTTAGTGAGTTTCCTCTCACAGAAAATCATGCCAATGAATTAAAAAGCGTTTTTTATGAAGAAATTTTTACTTTTTAGTACCTGTGTTTTTAATTTTGTATGCAATCTAATAAAATCTCACGATCGTCAAAGACATGCTCAATTCAGCATCTTTCTTTAAGACTGCAACTGAGATTTGCTTTTCCTTTGGATTGTAGGAGTGTCTAAATTTGAAGGAGAGACAGCATCAACCGGAAGAGGAGAGTGACAGATGCAATCAGATTCCTGACATTAACACAGAGCCACCGTCTATGTTGCCCCAACAATCTCCGACTGACCAACTATTGCATGATGATGGTCCGCACATCGTCGACTCGGAAGCTCTTGAGAAGCCTTTGTTTCTTTTCCAATCCCCGCTGCCTTCTTTAGAAGGGAGGCATTTGATCTCAATACCTGCCACCGTTCTCTGTCAATACTTGCAAAGTGCGGAGGTGAATGCTTCCACTAATTGTGTGGAAGATGATAACGGTTTGTGTTTTTCTACCTTGGATGTAGCAAGTAGAGCTGCCATTGCTGCTCAAGCCAGGAAGAGGAGGATAGAAATGAATAGAATGAAGAGTACCCAGTGCTTTAAAATAAGAACAAGATGATGTATTCAAGTTGTGTTTCATTAACAAATAATTGGGTAAAGAGAGAGAGAGAGAGGGTGGGGGAGGGAGATTGTAATGGTTACAGAAGCGTTCTTTATTTTTTGGTGATGTATTTTATTAGGTATATCTGATAAGAGAATATTGTGAAGAAATCGAAGACTCGAAGTTTTGAGCATCTGTGTGTGTGCGCATGCGCTGCCAAACCACAATTTCGTCTGCCCAACAAAGCTTCATGAAAGGAAGTTGATTACAGGTGTAACTTGTTCTGTCTTCAGATAAGTTTCTGTCAGTATCTGCTTTGGAAGGCGAAGATGAATTTCCCTTTTAGTTTGAGGGAAATTACATAAACACAAACTGAATGGATGGAAAAAAATTTCTTGCCACCTTATTCCAGAAAATTTTCCATGGTAAAAATATCTATGGTAAAAAGGTCCGTAGATTTATTTTCGGGGTGATTAGATTCTCGGATTCTTTTAATTTCAGTTTTTTCAATTGAACATTCGGATTAATCTGTCCTTCCAGCGGCACCATTAGAGAACCTAACGTTTTAACTAAAGTTTGATTTTGCTCATCAATTTCACGCTTTTTCGCTAAAAAAATGACGCTTACCACGCAGTTAAAAGGCAAAGTGCAAAAGTTTGAAACTCCAAAATTTTAAGATATCGCTAATGGCTAATGTAGTAGGGACAATAACAAGAGAAACTCTTAATAATAATAAAACCCAAAAGGAAAAATTATAAAAACAAATTATAAAAACGGCTGGCATTGAAGGAAAAGCACATTCATTATCGCCCGTTTCAGGTGTCCTTCATGGCCTCAACCCACCTTCTCCGGCGTTCCTCAGCCCCTGATCTCCTTGTCGTCGGGGTGTCTCTTGATACTGATATCTTGGGGGAGAGGGGGTTTTTGAGTTAGAGGGATGCGAAAACGGTCATGGCAGACATCGGTCTTTTGTACGCGGAGCAGTACAGGTGCAAAGTAAGACAACGCGCTGGTGCCAGCCGCCGACAGCGAGTCTGTCCGCGCCAGAATCGCCCAGTTCACAGTTGGTTGGAGCAAGCTGTCGATCGTAGGATGTAGAAGTTTATGGAGGCTGAGAGAGCGGTCTGACCCTTTCGCCCTTGCGATCATAAAAGGATGCTTTTCTTGTTGATCTTGAATTCGTGATGCCGTGGAAGGTGTTGATCTTGAATCCGTGATGCCGTGGAAGGATGCTTTCCGATCAGATTCATTGACGTTTCCATTGTTCTGTGAATTCGTGAAGTTTATCATACAAAAATGAATAGAAAATGTATGAAGAAGCGATTCCAAGTTCCTAAGTGGGCGATCGAAGACAAGCGCTTCCGAGCTATTGGGTTTTGTGATCTGTTTCTACATAAAAACGGAGAGAGAGAGAGGGAGATCATTTTGGATGGAAGTCCGGATGAGAGAGAGAGAGAGAGAGAGAGAGCCGATAAAATGAGAATATATAACAAAATTTGGGGACAAGAGGTCCCCTAAATACAAAACCATCCGCAAAAAAGTCATACCGCAAAAACATAAGCAGAAAGAAGAAATATATACATACAAAGTATAGAAAAATAAGAGACAAGATGAAAGACGAAGTGGCACAGTCACCCAACCGCAGACTGGCAGCGGCGCTTTAACTGAATGGCAAACTGGACATCCCCTTGCACAAGACGAGCCACAGAATCTGGCGAAGAGAAGGTATCCCTGAAGACCTTGTTGTTACGCTCCGCCCAAATGCGCCACCAAGCTGAAATGAGCTACGGCTTCCAGACATGATCCCAAGAAGCAGTCAGGTGGGGGGAAGGACAAAAGAGGAAGAGAAGACGAATGGATGGTGGGTTTGGAAGACTACTAACTAGGGAAGGCCAAGTAGAAGCAAAGACACTAGAGAAAAAAGGGCAAGAAGTAAAAAGGTGGACCCGAGACTCAGTCGCGACAAGACATAGGGGACACTGGTTAGCCAAACTGATGCCAAGGCGCTGGAGGTGATCAAAAGTGTTGATATTGCCAGTCAGAAGAAGCCAGGCAAAAGCAATGGCACGAGGAGATGGGCCCGGAGACCAAAGAGACCGAGGGGGAAGTGAAGCAACAGAAGGACCAAAAGAGGCCAGGTAGCAAGAAGAAAAAGTGAACTCACGAGTAGGTGAAAGAGGCCAGGATGGGGACGTGGATGATGAGAGGTCAGCAAGGCGGAGGAAAAGAGGAAGGACAGAAAGCATGTCGGACCAAAAGTGAGAGGGGGAGGTGTGAGAGATAGAACTATGCCAGACGCTAGGTGAAGGCAAGTCAAATTTTGAACTAATGAATTGGGTGATGGGAGAATGTTCAGTTGCTAACCGCCACCACCAAGAACACAGAGAAGACTCGCAAGCCCGACTAAGGATGGTAACCCCAGCACCCTCAAGAAGACGTGGAAAGGCAACCACATCCCAATGCGCAAGGCGATCTGAAGGTCGATCTCCGTCCCAAATAATCTTACGAATAAGCTTATCAAACCTACGCAAAACAGCCACTGGAGGCCGAAAGACAGACAAAGCATGGAGAGGGACCGACGCGAGACAGTGCTTAGCTAGAGTAATCCTACCTGATAGAGAAAGCAGCTTTCCCTGCCAACACTGAAGGCGATCAGTAAGCTTCTGCTCTACCCCATCCCAAAAAGAAGGAGCAGGAGACGACAACGTAATTTGAAGCCCCAAATAGTCCATGGGCAGGCCAGTAGCCTTACACCCAAAGCAAGCTTCCGCGAGAAGTACCGTGGCCGGATCCGCGTGAATGAGGGAAAGGTGACACTTGGCGGAATTGATAGAAAGACCAGAGATGAGCTCAAAAACTCGAAGGATGAGCCACGTTCTCACAACCTGCTGGCGGGAAGCACTGCCGAACAGGAGAAAATCATCAGCGTACTGAAGGGTGGAGAATGACGATAAATGGAAGAGCGAATGGGGTGTGAGGAAGCCAACGACCGTTGCGTGATGGAAAAGCGCAGAAAAGCTTTTAGCAACCATGTTGAAAAGCAAGAGAGAGAGGGCCTGTTTTCTAACTTTGAGTTAAAAATTTAGTGGATACCTTTTAGGGTGCATTTGACGCACACACTGTAAAAAAACCTTCCATGGGTAAAACTTTCGTTGTTATCTTTTAAACGTTTGATGCTTTTTTTTACCATGGAAGAAACTTTTACTGGATTATTTGATGCATCCGGGGATTTTTTTTTTTACCAGGATAAAAATTTTTCGTGGGCATTACTGAGGGTGCGTTGCACTGACAAGAAAAAAATTTTCTTGGATTTTTAGGATAGAACTTTTTTAAGGAAAAAAAACTTTTCATGGATTTTAGGACGGAATTTTTTTCATGGAAAAAACTTTTCGTGGATTTTTAATCATGGAAAAATTTTTCGGGGATCTTTTATCATAGAAAAATTTTTCATGGATTTTTAATCATGGAAAAAAAATTCGTGGATTCATGGAAAAATTTCCCGTGGATTTTTAATCATAGAAAATTTTTTCGTGGATTTTTAATCATGGAAAAATTTTTTGGGGATTTTTTATCATGGAAAAAATTTTCGTGGATTTTTAGGATGGATTTTTAATCGTGGAAAAAAAATTCGTGGATTTTATTGGTTACATTGTAAATATATCATTCCTGAAAATTGTTTATATTCAGTTAATTGAACATTCGAATTGTTATATATTTTATTTTTCACCTTTTTTTTACATCATTTGAGTTTTCTTAATCTTTTTTCGTGTTTTACATTTCTGCATTAGAAAGAAAAGTATACTCCTAATTTTCCAATTCGATTTCGTCCAGTCAATTTTCTGAAACTTTTTGAAAGAACGACTCAAACCAAAAATCACAATTGACAGAGTTGTTCCCAGAAATATGAATTTTGTAAGGGTTAGAGAACAAGGCCATCCATAAGAGAAGACCCCTTAACCCTAACGAGAACTCTTGTTGTTTTATTTCAGGTGGCCGAGGCCAGAAACGCAAACGAGTTCTATTCTTTGGAGTGATTCCTCTGGTGGCAGTTCTATGCATTGCTGTAGGAGCATATTTGTTTTGGAGGCGGAATGCCAAACGGGGAGGTAATCATCCCTCTGACCAATTATGATTCTGGAATAGCACAAATTGCTAATTTTCTTGTCATCGTCGCCAATCTAGTAAGTTGTTTCTCTTGTTAACTAGCTGGCTGACATGAGAGCGCTCGCGCAACCTTGCTAATTTTGCTTGTTTGATTGTTTCTTTGCAGTTTGCCCTAAAAAAATTTCCTCGCCATGAAGTTCTTTCTTTCTTTTTCTTTTTTTTTTTTTGAAGAATTTTAGTGCTTCTTTTCTTTCTTGGTCGTAATGTGAACTCTTAAATCTTCTTCTTGTCACAACCATCTTTATCAGGAGGGATGCAAAGCCCAAGCCTAAGCTCTGTCTCCCTGGTAGAAGGGCCAAGATCGTCTCTGAACCTGCCATCAACAGCTTTGAGGTCGAAACCGGTGGTTTTATCAGCATCTTTTTCCTCTGCTTTTGTCATGATGCCGGGCCATTCCTAGTTACGGTGTAAGATCATCGAGTCAATGACGAAATAGGAAGAGAAAAATGTTGTTTACTGAAGCCGTGGGACGATGAAGGCCTCACTGCTAGATTCTGTTCATATTCTAATGATTTTTCCTGCGCAGCAGCACAGGCATTTATTCATTGCACTGTTGTAGATTTGGGGATTTTATAATTCTATTGTCATGCGTGAATTACGTAGGATTTAGGGATTTTCTGTTATTGCAGATTTAGGGGTTTTAATATTGCAGGTTTGGTGTTTCTTCTTAGTTGCATATAGTGAGTTAGAAACTAAGTCAGGTTTAATGTTACCGTGGCTGCATGCTTGTGTGAAAGGAAACCACCATATACGCAAGAAAATGTTTTAAGCTAGCCTACGCAGTACAATTTTTTTCACAAAACTGACCTTGTGGTTGTGAACTCCATGTTACAAAACTTTCTTGTATTTGTGAAGACAACATTCTGGCGTATAACACTTGTAGTGATAATTATCTAGAGAAAGAGCTCTGCATCAGAAAAAAATCAAAACGTAGTTTTCCCTCTTCTAGTCTCTAGCCTTATACATGTTTGTTATGGATTATCTTATTTATGTTTTATACTTTCACCTTTGCTTTCCAAGTCTTTCTGTTGGTATGAAAATTTTATTTTTGGTGTTTGATCAAATAGAAATGAGAAACATTGTGACATGGCTGCCATTCATCTGGAATTTTGATGTTTGTGGAGGGACTTGTGATAGACACAAGGAGCTTTGCTAAACGTTCTTATTTTCCTTTTTTTTTTTTCCCTTCTGGTTCAGGATAGATTAATGTGGGAGTAGCATAAACGAGGAAGCTGGCAATGGGCGATTCAGTAGACAAGTTCAGAAAAGGAGGTTCAACTCCTAATGACTTAAGATGTCGTCACTGCGCAGGACCACTTTCCAAGGATATGGTTGGTCCTCTACTTCTTGCCATTTAATTTTAATTTTACCATTTCCCCACCTTTAACTAGCAAGAAAATCAGTTTTGTTGTGTTACCTACGCGTCCACCTTTTGAATGTTTCAGGAGACAAGTAGTTGGACAGTTGCACCATTCGTGAGAGATAGCTTCTCTATGGTATTAAATAGTTTGTCTTTCTTTTTGTATGGTCATGTTCTTGGTTATATACTGGTAAATTCTGAATGCAGATTGGTTCGGCTGTTGGTGGGACTGCAAGTGCATTTTATGGCTTTAATCATGGTATTTGGTGAACTTTTTTTCCTTTTCCCTAAACTGGATGTCCGTTGTGTTTATGGTTCTTTGTACTCACTACATGTTTAAAAATGATGAAGCAATGAGAAAGTGGTTACACCTTCTGTATTTTACAAAGTTGAGAATGAATTTATGAAATCAATCTTAAACATCTTGCTTGAGTGGGATACTTACCTGATTAAAGTTGTGTTTGTCTGACAACTGCTTGATCTATGATGGTCTTGCTTGATTTATTTGATAACTGCTTGTCCTACAACACTTAAGACTGTTTATTTGATATGGCTAGCACCCAGGCTGGAATGCTCTTTGGTTCTTGACCTCCTTTTTATTGTATAATAGTTTGTGGAAGAGAGATTGCTTGGATCAAGTTGATGAGGAGAACTTTTTAGTAGTTACCTCTTGTATGTAAAAGAAGTACATAAGCAGTCTAACAATGTCACATCTCTAATCATCAGACTCTAGAATGTTTTCTCTTCAATATATTTTGAACCATAGTGTGTAACTATGCTCCATTCAATGAAATGTTCCACAAAAGAAATTGTGAATCTCAGTTATAGAATCGTGTGTAAGGCATGTGATTCTTAACTGACAAAAAGAATTACAAAATGTAAACAGTAGACAGTTTGCTTCTTATGTGAGGTTACCCAAATGATTGATATTTAGATGGGTAAATGAATATTGTTAAATGCAAAAGCTGGTTGTTCCATGTGATATGAGTGCAACGTGGGTGTGGGGGCTTATAAATGCAAAACTGTTGCATAGCACCTTTTTTTTTTCTTAGGATGTTGGATTCTCTCGGCTTTGGATTGTGATGGCTAAATGTTGACTTTTGAATTGCAAACAATCTTGTGGTTGTTATGAATTATGTAGAAAGCTGTAAAACTGGCATTTGCAGGCTCACCTTACAATTTGTGTGTAACTTTTATTTTGTGCCTTGTCTTTTTCTGCTTGTTGATGTTGATCTGTTCTCTGCATGTGTGCTTGCAGCAATGCCTGTTATTAGAAGATGGGTAAAGGGGCCGATGTGGTTGCATTTCTTTATTGGTGTAAGTTATTTACTGCCTTTCATGTTCTTAATCCCATCCATGGCACTTTTAAGACCCCATTTAGTTGCTGTTCACTGGTTCTATTCCTTGAATAGCACATCTTGGACATGCTTTAGTTTAGTATATTTTATTTTGTAGTCTTATAGCCAAAAATGTCTTGAATCTGATAAAGGGGACATGATGGAGTAGCAAAAGGTTTTGCAAAATTGAATAGAGGACGGAAGAGTAGCACTATTGGATATCAAGAGACACTACTTATAAAGGAGAAATGAGGGGCACATACGTTTATTACTTTTAAGAAACTTTTAAAATGATATGATAATTATGTTATGGTTAAATGTCCTTTAGGATGCCTCCTCATTTTTTTTTTCTTTATGAGGAACTAGGGAAGTAGGTTTGACAAACTTCTTATTTCGGAATAGAAATATTATATTGTTACGAAGAATGATAAGAGGAAAAGTAGGAAGTATGTGAGGAATTTTAAATTTGTGCATGTGTTATTGTGCCCATTCCTTAAGGCCGCTGGTTTTCTATCGTGTCTGTGTATTTATGTGTATAAATTTGTTCTTTTATGTGCATGCCTGAAATGGTCTTCCCTTCCCTTTTATGTGTATGTGCAAGTGCTTTCCTTCGTAAAGTGAGAGGCAATAACTTGGATCTTGATTGTGAATTTCGTGGCTGATAAAGCCAAGAAGCTACTTATTTTTACATTTCCTCAAAATATACATGCAACATGGTGCATTTATTACAAGATGACATTGGTACTGTTTATAACCTTTATTGCACGCCAAGGAACTGTTTCATGGTATCTAGATTTCTAGACTTCTCAAAACTTACTCGTAGGAGGTTTGATACTTGTACCATTGAATGAGGATTCTGCCTCTCAGTAATCAAAATTTCTTGTAGAATAGCACAGTTCGTAGTGGCTATTTCAGTGAAAACAAAAAATCATGTTTTTATGCTTCTTGTTTGTTTTGCAAATAGCAGCTTGGGGTGCATGCATTAGTTATGGTGCTCCCACTTCATGCCATGAATAGCTTAGAAATTTTAAGAATCCCAGAGTGCTTTATTATTATCTTATTTTAATAATAAATTCCATAACTTGAGGACTTTACGTGGACGTTGTGTTTGAATTGGCAGTACTAGTTATTAGCTTTCAAACAAGTCCTAGAATCAGTTCTTGTTTGCATCTTGTGGATTTGGTACAATTATCTTGTTAAGGTATTTTGCAATCCACACTTTAGGAGTTTTATCCATCATGCAATACGTATCGTGTAGGTTTAAGAAACTTATACAATACGCCTACGATACATGATACACTTGTGTATCGTAGGCGTATCGTGCGATACGGCCGATATGCCCCCGTATTTTATGATGCAGGGACAAAACGCAAAAAAATCTTGTTTTTTGTGTGTTTTTTTTAAAGATAGTTCCTCCCTTCCACTTTCTAAACTTCTGTAAGAACTGTGGGAGGGGGAGGTTTTACTAGTTTTCTAAACAAATTAATCATATGTTGATGAAGACATTCCAGTTGAAGGCATTGAAAATTAAAATTTAAAACATTTAACAAAGAAAATGAGGATGAATAAGAAGATGATGATGATTATCATTGACTAATGGTAATCATAATATTTGGTACTTGGCGATAACGAATTATATGGTGTGGACTTGTGATATATTCTAAAATATTTCAAACTTGTGATTGATGCTTATTATGTTATTCTGAATCTATGATTTCTCATTTCTGAATGTGTTGTTGATATATTATAGCTTATGAAAGATGAATCATGAACATTCTTTATGTGAAATGGTTTTGATATGGAATACATATTTCCTTATTTTTTTATCTATTTTTTCTAATTTTTTGTATTAGTTTGAATTAAAAATTTAATTTTATGATATGCTACGCTACATTTACGATACATTACGATCCAACGTATACGTCGACTCACTTGTGATATAATCTAAAATATTTCAAACTTGTGATTGATGCTTATTATGTTATTCTGAATCTATGATTTCTCATTTCTGAATGTGTTGTTGATATATTATAGCTTATGAATGATGAATCATGAACATTCTTTATGTGAAATGTTTTTTTATATGGGATACATTTTTCCTGATTTTTTAATCTATTTTTTCTAATTTTTTGTATTTTTTTGAATTAAAAATTTAATTTTATGATACGCTACGCTACATTTACGATACATTGCGATCCAGCATATACGTCGACCCAACCAATATACGTTACGATACACCTTTTACAACATTGCTCTGGTCTGTAATATTATTTACCTTCTTGTTTCACTCAGTTGTTAGTAGTCTGAACTATTCATGAATTCATTCATTATATGCGTGAAGGAGAATAGAAAAAAGAGGATGTTGCTTTTAATGCCTTCTCAGATTCTTTAAGGTTTTACTTTAGAGATCCGATTTCATGGCATCTGGCCTTTCAGAAATAAGAAATAAAATCTGTCGTCCTGATCTCTTTGCAGGCTCCACCTGTGATAATCTTTTCTTCAGCATGTGCTGGATTAGCAGGTTAGTCAGTTACATCCCAATTGCATACTTAGTGAGTTTGTGGCTGATGTGAGTTCCTTTGCTTCATGTTGGTCTTTAAGGATGCACTTCTGTGCATACATGTGCAAGGTTAATATGATTAGTCATGGATGGTACTAATTCAGGAAAACGTGGCTTGACCGATCCGAGGAACTTATGCTGCAACGTTTTCCTCCTCGCATCAATATCTTCTGTCAATGATTCTTAATCTTTACTGCTTCTTCCGTTTCTGCAGGTGGTGCTGTGCCAGCATTAGCACAACTTGCTTCCTCGTCATACCATGCAGCATTCTCAGCTTCCTCAACCCCAAACTCTTCTTCTAGAGGCGACAAAATAAAGAAATCAACCACTGCAACGACCCTGTAGTATTTTTCTTAATTTGGGCAACATGTTTTCCTGCAGAAATATGCTTTAGATTGTTTATTTCTTGTACACAAGATAAAAAGGAAAAAAAAAAACCTCTGGTTCGTGCATCAGTTTGTGCTTTTAAATGGTGAAACTATGTCAGTACTTTGTTCAATTGTGGCATTTACTCCACTGCTCCTTTCGTCTGGCTTTGCTGTTTCTAGTGATTTGTGGTGGTATAAGCTGGTAAATTGTGAGTGTTTGTGTGTGAACGTGCAGCTTGCAGTTTTTCATCTTCCAGGAACTGGTAGTGCGGCTTACTTACGTAATGGTGTAGATTTACTGTTACCCTGTATTCATGCAAACCTAGTCCAGGTGGATGACATTGTCAGGGAAAAAACACCTGAAAATTTTAGATAGTGCTTTCTGATCCTTCTTTGATCGGAAATTTCTGAGGCTAAATAAATACGAAACATCATCTATGCAAACAAAAATTATGAATAATACTATAACCAAAAGCCTCTCTTTTGTGCGGATACGATGAAAATGTCGTCTTCTGAAGATTAGCGGATCTGGGAATTATATTAAGCCTTCACAACATTGTTACAAGGTTATTGATTTGTTACAGGTTTTGGGCGGTGTCATGTCTAAGATTTGTAGCCTACCATATTCGAATTTCTTTTCTTAGAACAATTTGGTTACGATCAATGTGAAATTCAATGTCATCGAAGGTATCTGACTTGTACTTTGCATGAAGCAAGAGAGAGAGAGACTCTTGGTTATACCCGATCAGTGGTAGGATGGTGGCTGCAGCGAGCTTATATAGTTTTGGGATGCATTTGACCGCGAAGGATCTCGAGTTTACGAACCTGTTAGTGTCAAATAGTTATGCTGTTGTGACAAACAATCCAGACCAAAATAGATGGTTTTACCAGGCAAATAAGCTCTTTCGGGATCTATTTATTTATTGAAATCGACAGTCGAGTTCCAAGATTAAGGTCTAGATCCCAACGTGTTACGCTATTGAAAGGTTTTAAGTTTTAAATCCATTATACAAAAACCTAATGTTCTTTGCAGCCTGATTATATCTCAAGTAATTGTACTTTCTAATTGGCCTTTTCATTCTTCTTCTTAATCAACAAGCTAGCTTGTTTGTTTATCAAATCTACTTTGGTAAGCTTTATGTAAATATGTAAATAAGCAAATGATTATAGACAAAGCAAAAATTGATCACTTGCTAACCCATGCTCGATCCCATTGTGCCAACCACTTTGGGAATTTAGGTTCACACGCAATCAACACTTATATTGATGCATTGCCATGAGTTATCGTGATGTGGAGATTAATTGACATAATAAATATTGCTGAATATTATTTCAAAAATATCGTACACATAATAATCATATTTAAAAATTTTGCATATGAGTCCTGATTAATCAACAAAGGTAACCCTTAGAAAACATAGAGTTATCATGTTCGGAACGAATGCAACACATGTACTAAGAAGAAGAATATTGTATCCTTAGAACACATATTTCAAAAACACATAGTTCAATGACACTATGTTTTTATTTCAGGAAACATGTGTTATAATTATATCTGGTGCTTGATTGTTCAATTTAGCAACAAAATTTGGAATTAAATTATGTTTGCTTAAACAAGAAGATGATAGAAGAATACAATCTTCTTGTTGTCACCTGAAACGGATGACCCGTTTTCTGGACTTGGGTTGTTTATCCGAACTCCACAACCGATCCGAATCAGCCGCAATTGATCGACGGGGCCCCGGGCGAGCGGGATGGTAGCATTGAAATTTGCGCATAATATCGGGCCAATCTGAAGGTCGGGGGGCCTGCCCCAGAAGAGATTTCATTTCATCGGTGCAGCGTCCAGATGGACGGTCGTGATTGGGAAGAAAGAAACCCTATCGTCGATCTGGATAGATCGGACGGTCAGGATGGTGGCTCTCCAGTCCTCAACATGATCTCAGGAGGAGGAGAGAGAAAAAAGCCACTTTCTCTTTTTTCTCTTTTCTTTTCTCCAGCGTCCATTGTTCTTACCAATTTCACCTTCGTGGTGTGGGGACAGTTTCGTGATATTGTCCAAGAACTCGGGCAAAGAACCGATAAGGTAAACCCTCTTTGGTCATTTTCAAATTCGAATTGCATACTCTCCCTCCCGAACCACGGGACGCCGGGATGGTCGCTTCTCCACCTGGCAGGAGAGAGAGCGAGGGAGAAACATAGGACTAGGAGAGAGGTTTCTGTGACGCCCTCGTCCTTTTTATCGCCTCTCTTCTTCCTCATTCAGAGGAGTTAAGAGAGAACGAGGAAAACGGTGCGAGGGAGAGAACGAGAGACGAAGAGAGGGAGATAGAGAATGAAAAAGTGAGGAAGGGAGCACGAGAGAGCAGAAAGGAGGTCGGAAGAGAAGAGGAGAGAGAAGAACGTGAGGAACAAGAAGGACACAGCAGCAGTGGGTAAAATCGTTTGAGATTTCCAATTTTCTCTTTTGATCTTTATTTTTTATTTTTTGAATTAATGGTTTTGACGATTAGCTTGCCACTGGAATTATGGGATTCGAGCTTCTAATAATTCATCGCATGAGTTTTATGTTGTAGTGTCTTTTCTTGGTTTAGGATTGCTTCAAGGGCAGTTATGTTGGGTAAATTTTGGGGGTTTCCATAAATTTCGATATGAATTTGATTGGACAGGGAAAAATTGAGTGAACTGAGTGTGGAGGAGTCGATCTTCAGCATGTTTTAGAATGATTTTAGGAGGGGCATTTTCTTGGACTCACAAGAGAGCTGTGGTGCATACGGTCCCCTCTTGCATTCTAGTTGAAGTTGATATTTGAATGCAAATAGGAAAAACTGTTTGACTGTCACTTGATTAGGCCTGGTTCTCGCATTATGTTGAAATGCAAGAAACTTTTATGGTTATGTATGGACTGAACTTGGAGAGTTCATATGATTGAGGATTTGACTACATTTCTATAACTACAGGGAGATGTTGACATGTACGGGTGGAGTTTTTGGGTGCTTATAACAATTACAATCTTAATTGGTTATCAAGGGATGAATTTAGGAAGTTATGGCAACATAGTGGGTTTTGAAAATGGTGGGAATATCGTGGGTGTTGTAGGTTTGGGTTATGACCTATGATTAAGTTTTATAATTAATCATATTACTGAACCATAACTAGGTGGGCTGGCATGCGAAACTGCACCCAAGGACATGCTGGAGATCATACTAACCAGAGCTTTCGATTCTTGGTGAGCAGATTCTGCATCGTTTGATACTTGCTCAATTTTAAATTCGTGATTTGTGTTTTGTATGTTGTACAATTCATGAATTTAGATGTGCATAGTTAGTTTGTGATTGCACAAACTTATTTATAACTATGTCATGTTTAAGAAAAGTTATTTGGAAATTTTGCATAAATAGTCTATGCTTAATTTGATTAGTTTATGCACAATAGAGATGTGGTATAAGAATGCATTGTTGAAAACAATTCAGCTTATTAATAATTTGCTTATTATGGCTATGTCTCAATTAAGAAAGGTTATCTGGAGCTTTATATAAGCAGCTTATGCGTTTTATCTTATGCATGATTGATCTACTCTTAGAAAGGATTACTGTTGCAAGATAGATCCTACTTCTATTTCATATGCCAGTTATACTGTATAATAGTCATTTCTTTTTTGAGACCAAAAGAACTGATGGTTGAAAACTTGAAATAGATGTACAATAATTCAGTTGGATATTGAGTTTCTATACCAGAATTATGGCATGAAGAAAAATCTATATGAATTAATAATAAAAATTTCAAGCAAGTTTCTATTACAACTGGCTGCGAGGGCTGCCTAAGGGCAGTGATCAAATAAAAACTGCCCGCAAGGGGCAGAGCCTGCGAGAAGCAAGTCCTATAAGCTGTCCCTGATTAGTTAACTTGTTGACAACTCTGGAAATCCACCAAAGAAAAGAATCCCTAAAAAGCAGCAATTGTAACTTCTTGGGGAAGATTGATTACAGATGGTCACTAGTCACAAGATTCCATGAAGGATTGAGTCCTTCAAGAGTGGAATCTCATTGTGAAGCGCAAGTCTTCCTATGAGGTGTTAGAGCGAACACTGAGAGAGATATGTGCAATAAATGCCAATTTACAAGAAAGAAACTCAAGAATAAATTGAAAACAAATGCAAATGTATAAGAAAGTAATGAATAAAAAAATAAGAAATCAACAACAAACAGAAAGGAACCAAGTTCAGTCTAACTTAATAGTTAACCAGGTCGGATTGTGATGGTTTTATGTAGGCTGCTCTTATTATGCTTGATTATGCAAAGCGTGATTGAATTATGTGAATTATGTTATTGATATGCTCACTGAGTCATGTGGATTCATTTTTACGTACTTCCCTTCAGTTGAACAAGATAGAACTCTTAAACCAGGCGGCTAAGTAATAGGTAATTGGTTGAGCCATCCAAGTTCCCATTGTGGATAGTAGAACATAGATTTGTCTTTCGTATAGTTATGTATTTGCATGGCATGTAGAAAGGCCATGGATGTACTCTCTCCTGTAGAGAATAAAAATATATGTATTTTTGGTCGAAAAATGAGAAAACAGACATTACATTTCAAGCTTTAAGATCATGTTATAGCTTTAAAAATTGAAATTTTATCTTATTTTCTGTTATATTTTGTATTATGTGATGTAATTACAGCTTTCTCCTCGCTTCCTAGGGTAGGTGGTGAGATTTTCTCTCTTCACCCCACGGTTCGTCCTTCACTGTTTATGATTGTTCTGAGAGAATCATAATCATGGGAAGTCTGCTGAATATGCCTCCGATTCCTCAACAATGGCATCCTGCCCTCCTTCAGATTCTCCAGACGAAGCAGTCACAGCTAGAATTCCTAGCCAAAGAGAGGACACTCTTGGAGGACCACATCAATCTGCAGCACCACCTTTGGTGCCAGGACCTTACCTCCTTCCAGGATGCGATCGTGGAAGTAAATAGCGAAAAACCCATCCTCTTTGTCTTCTGATTTCTCGGCTTTTCAGGTTTCTGGTTTGTGGGGTTCGGTATTTTAGGTTTCATAATGTTGGGCCTTTCTTCTGTTTGTCTCTTCCTTTCTTCAGAATGAACGCACTCGTAAGAAATTGAATTTGAGTCTACTGCTCGAAGCCGCGAAGTCTGATCTGATCATCGTGATGAAGGAGAAAGATGCTCTCCTATACAAGCTGAAATTAGGTTACCCTCTTTCTGATTTTCTTTCTCATTCCCATTTCAAGTGCACTCGTTTCAATGGTTTGGTTTAGTGGGAGGACATGGTTTTGCTTGAAAAGAAGTCTTTTTGGGCTGTCTGCTTGTGGTGTACCTCGGTTCTTTTACGTTCCTCGTAGTGGAATTTGTTTTGTACGGTTGCTTCTACGCATGAGGTTTTCGGTAGAACTTAGGTTTTTTTCTGCATTAGGTTCAGTCTTGGACTTGTTCAAAGCAGTTGGTTGCACTGTTTAAATTTTTTCAACCAAGATTGATTAGTGAATATGGCCACAGCGCTGAGTGAACCTATATTTATTCATTCAGCTTACCATTTCCTAGTGAATACCACCTTCACATTTGGTGTGTGACCTGGACCAGTAGTTCAGGATAGTAGTTCTGTGGCTCTTCCTCTTTTTGATTTAGTAAGAAGCTTTTTTAGTCAGAGGCTGGATATATTGGTTCTTTTGCATGGGGGTTAATTGATCGGCTATTTGGTAGTCTTCTAGATATAAAGTTGTCTGCCTAATGAGAATGATATTAGTTCATGAATTATCATTCATGTTATTGATTTTCTTTTTTCTTGAAGATTCTGATGACTGTTGTTACGTTGCTCGTGATTTATATGTGCACAGAATATATTGAAAGCGACTTGGAGGACATGGAACTGTTTATACAACTACAGAGTAAATACTTAAATAAGAAGGTGCGCTGAGTCGCAGACATTTTTGTTTCTAATTTTTTGAACCCACTTGCATCGTCTTCTTATCAATTTACTTTCTTTTTATTTCTTTTCTCTTTGGCAGAATTTACAGTCTGAAAACAAGTGCGTAGAATGTGCAGTTAAAGAAGATGGTCAACATGAGTTAAGGAGGTTAAAGCATGAATACGAAAAACTTGCCTGTCAAAAGGAGACTGAAGTTTCTGCCTTGTTGTCTGAACGGGATTTTGTGTGGAACCAGCTTAAAAGAATGGAGGATGAATACATCATCCTGTTAAAGAGAAAAGGCGAACAGCTTGAATCTGCACATGTTAATACAGGAAACCTTGAACATGAGAATAAGAAGCAGGACACAATTATTGCCAACTTAAAGAGTGAAATCATTGAGCGTAATAATGAGGTTGAAAGGTTGTCACTAAAACTGTCAGAGCTTTCTCGGAATCTGGAGATCCAGAGCATTGAGAAGGAAAACTTGCAATTGCTTTGTTTTGAATTAGAACATCAAGTAAATAAACAAAAGGTATCCTTCATACTTCTTTAATTGCTTATCATCCATTTTTATTTTTGTTAGTTTGTCTTTGATCTTTTCTTTTATTTCTGAAAAGATACAATCATTCACAGAATGCTTGTGCTCCAAATGAGATGACTTCGCGCAACCTTATTTACGAGTTAACAACGGCAAGCAATAATGCAGAGGATGGTGAAGTGTCTACTAAGGTATACAAAGGAAAACATACAGTTACGTGGTATTAGGAATGTACGACGAGTGAGCTGAGCTTGAGCTCGGCTCGACTCGACTCACATATTGTTCAGCCAATGCTCGACTTGGTAAACCAAGTCTGAGCTCGAGCTTGACTCGTTTAATCTCGTGTCATTGGATTCATGTATTTTTTTTGTTTTTCAACAATGATTTCGCAATAAATTTCTTCAAGAAAATTATTTAGAAAGTCATTGAGTGGCAGCCTGCTGGTGGGTGGTGACATAAGTGGCCTCATTGAACAAGGGTGGAGACGGTCAATTTTCATCTTTATTTGCTGGAAACCATTGACCAAAAATGGAAAAACAAGAGAAAATAAAAAATAAATAAATAAGAAAATAAACAAGGAAAAAAATTCACCTCATTTTCAGGAAAACTTCAGAAGTACCGCAGAATTTTGTGCAGTTTTCTGAAACACTGTTATGGTAATAAAATGTTGATTCCACCTCATTTTCTATGGACATGTTTGTAAAAAGAGGCTTGCTGCCCAACATTTTATAAAACTTGAATCTTATAGATTCAACAAATAATACAAAAACAACTACAAACGAGCGTCTTGAGTTTAAACGAGTCGAATTTATATAACTCAAACTCAACTAATTAACAAACTCGAGTTTTGATTTAAGATTGATCTCGACTTGTTAGCAAAGGAGTCGAGCTTGACCTGAACTTAATCGAGTGCATCCGACTCGAGCCCGAGTTGGCTCGACTTGTGAGACAATGTGCATTTAACTTTATTTATTATTAAAGTTACACTGCAAGCATAAGTAATATTTTCATTCTGCATTTTATTAGACTTGCTATCAGCAAAAGGGGTTTCTTAATAAGGTTAAGCCGCTGAGTGATCCTTCTTTGGGTGGTTCCAGACTTCCCTTATTTGAGGGTGAAGAAATTAAAGTTCCTAAGGTATGTCATTTCCTGCTAAACTGTTCCGGGCGTGATGTGATCCTTTTGCTTTGGTTTTTCTTTATAGGATATACATATAATCTTTGTATTTGATCTCACAACAAATTCTTTTACAGACAGAAATTCAAAATAGTTATTAGAATGTTAAAAGAATGCTCAAAAATTTAAATTATAATACTTATTTTTTTCTAAAATTGTGAAAAGAATAGTACAATTAAAGCATGATATTTCCATTTTTGCAATTTTTTAAATATCATGATTTTTTTTCACTTTTTTCTTTATTTTTCATTTTTAAGGTAATATTTTGAGAAAACCAATATTTTGTGACAATGAATTGTACCTCCACATTAGCAAGCAGTAAACAGCTTTTATATGGTGGATGCCCAGCATGACATGCCATTTTGTCTTTTTTATTGAAGCTTCTGTGATGTATTTTTGAGATTCCAATATGTATTTGCTATATACTGCAGTTGGCAAATAATAAGCAGACTGCTTATATGGTCTACAGATCAAACTGCGGAAGTAGTTTTGACCGCTGGGACATTTAAAAGAAGTGGCTTGCATAATAGCAAGAGAAAAGTTAAGGGTTGGAGATAATTACAGATCAACCATCTAGATAGCACCATATATGGTGTACTCTGTGGCAAGAAACAAAGGGAAACCAAACGTTGTCACTTATGACATACCGTGCATGATGTTATTATTTGAGTAATGATAATGTTCGTGAAGACCTTGGTGTCACAATATTCTTTTCTTCCATTAAAGAAAAGATCTCGCTACTTGATTATTTGCTAAATGTTATCTGACAGCATAAGTCAGTTTATTACGGAAATCATTTGCCTGAAATTAAGTGAGATTGAAAACAAGTTCTGCTCAGTTGCATCTGATGTGGTCCTACTTTTCCTAAACATCTAGTCAGTTGGCCTTTCACACATGGAGAACCATTAAATCAGTCTCGTCTCACATTCATTTCCCGGTTCCACATCGTGGAGGATCTATTGCATGGTTCTGTGCGAGAAGTATTATCTTAATGCAGTTCCATCTGTTAAGTGCCTTTTGTCAGTGGAGTTGTCTACGAGTTTCAGTGCTGAACTTTCAGTTTCAGATATGACATAGATGAATGCACGTCTGCTTTTCTTATTTATGAATCATTTTGGTTACTAACCTCAAAAATCAGTCTTACTGTTTCATGTGCTCACATAATTATATGCTGTTTTCAGAATTCCTTACAACAAATGCACGTTATATGGTCCTTGAGTTGGACTCTCGTTACTGATATCATGACTTTGTTGCAGGGTAGCCGTAGTTTGAGCAAGAAGAGACGTGAAAGTGAGTCTACCATGGGGAGACAAAGCTTGTTTTCTTCAGCTTTTAAGATTCCAAGGTTGAGAGCTTCACATTCGGTGGTGTAAATAAGGAAAATCTTTGTTTCCCTGAATTGCAAATGCAGCAAAGTTTGTACAATTTGTCAATGAAATGTGACGTGTAAACGCCTTTTTTGGTTGTGTCATACTGTTGATAAAAATTTTACATTTTGATCGTATGTTTCGTTAACGGAGCGTGCTTGTGCTGGCATGCTGCAGAATTGATACTTGTACTTTTTGCCATGTTTGGCTTGGACTACCAAACGATTAGACAATGGGAAAAATGAAAACTGTTTTCTTATCTTGTCTGCAAAAGTAGGCAACCTGATGGTGAATGTAGGAATGTATGTGTTCAACCCCGAACGCGCGTAGCGGAATCTTCTTCTCGGATTGGAGAAAAGTCCACCTCGAGTTCGGCCTCAGCTTCCACCTTTTCCATTTTACTCAAACATTCCTAAGCCATTCGTAGATGGCATTCCATGCATTCAAAGTGAGATGTGACCAAGGGTGGAACAAGTTGGCATGGGCAAATTGGACAGGGATTGTGATGAAACATGGATGAGGACTGATGGTTTGGGTAAGGTAACTTCCCAAGTGGTTTGGATTGAAGTTTGGATCTGGTGGGTTTTGGATTCAAGTTGTGGGTGGGATCTTTTGGGAGGCCCACCATTGGACGAAGTCGGATGCTTCTGTGGCCTGATGTTGACCGATTGATGGATTTTCAGGTTAGATGAAACGACGTTGCACCTGCCGTCCGGCGAGCTCAACCGCCCGTCAATTTTGTCTCCTCCGCTCATTTCCTCTTCACGTCACGTGTCATGTGATGATACACAAGTGTTTCAATTTTTTTAATTCCTTCTTAAAAATAAGTTGACTACGCGTATTGCTCGCGTGACCATGGACTTATTTTTTCAGCTTGCTGGAACAGGGGCACGAGGAGAAAGGAAACGAAGGGAAGGCAGAGCTTCCGGACAGCTTCTTCACTTCCCCACCGCGTGTTTGGTCGTGCTCCATGAACACAGTGCTTCCATAAAAGGATCCATAGTTCATAAATAACTTAGCTTTTCACATTTTAGCAAGAGCTATTTTATATTTGGTGATTAAAAAAAATTGTTTCTCTGCGTATAGCGGCCTTAGATCATGCTCTACATATATGTAGCAGTCTGACCTCTTTTTCCATTTTTAATATTTTTTTCTAAATCTAACCGTATAAGCAAATGAAGAATGCTACAGATCGACTTAGAAGTGTTACATAATCTTGTGTAGATTAAATTAAATGTATTTACCTTTTAGTTTCAATGATCTTAACTCTGTGGTACATAAAATGTGATTTAGACATAAAAAGTTACAACTTTTTTCACAATTTGTTGACATTCTCCGTCTTCCCTGTATATGTAGTTAATTTTTTGAAAAGAAATTAAAAAATGTCCAAAGTAGAAAAGATACCGTTTAATGAAGAGCAATAGCCTTAATCACAACAAAACCTGTTTTTTTTTTTTTTGTCATTTCTCACACTCTTGCGACTTTAAAATTTATAAGCATCACAAGTTATCTCCTCCCTCTCTACTTGTGTTTCACGTACCACGGACCGGTTCCTCCACATGGAAGGGACCCCATCCTACAGCGATCACTGCTGAGTTAGCTGAGCTACCAGCGCTGTCCGTCGCCATTCTTATAGCTCCCCCTCCTCAGTGCTCTGTGCTCCCCTCACTCTGCTTCTCCCCAACATAAGCTAGCCGCGAGAGAAAGAGAGAGAAAGAGAGATGGCAGCAACGGTGGCCGCAGCACAGCCCTCTAAGAAGCCAAGGCCTTTCCTTCCCACGCTGAGCAATGAGGCAACGCTCGGGCCGGCATTCATCAGGGATGAGGACGAGCGCCCCAAGAAGGCCTACAACGACTTCAGCAACGACGTCCCCGTCATCTCCCTCGCCGGCCTCGAGTCGGATCCCGCGAGCCGCTCCGCCATCCGGGACGTCATCGTCAAGGCCTGCGAGGAGTGGGGCGTCTTCCAGGTCGTGGACCACGGGGTCGACGCGGTGATCGTATCGGCGATGACCGACATGGCGAACCGCTTCTTCCGGCTGCCGCAGGAGGAAAAGCTCCGCTTTGACATGAGTGGCGGAAAGCGCGGCGGCTTCATCGTCAGCAGCCACCTGCAGGTATGGCGGGTGCAAACGAGTTCTGAATTATGATCACGGCGGTTTCTAATGCGAAATGCCTCCATCTGTACTTGTAGGGCGAGTCGGTGCAGGATTGGCGTGAGATTGCGACGTTCTTCACTTATCCGGTGAAGGGGAGGGACTACTCGAGGCGGCCGGACGTGACGAAGAGGTACAGCGAGCAGCCGATGAGACTGGCGTGCAAGCTTCTGGCTATACTGTCAGAGGGGCTGGGGCTGACGAGGGAGGCACTGAAGGAGGCGTACCTGGACATGGATCAGAAGGTGGTGGTGAACTACTACCCGCCGTGCCCGTAGCCGGACTTGGTGCTGGGGCTAAAGAGGCACACCGACCCTGGGACGATCACGCTGCTGCTGCAGGACCAAGTCGGGGGTCTCCAGGCCACCAAGGACGGCGGAAAGACTTGGATCACCGTCCAGCCGCTCCAGGGCGCCTTCGTCTTCAACCTCGGTGACCATGCCCATGTGATTCCCTCTCTCTGACAGCTTCTTAGTTCCTACAAGCTCTTGGTTTCCCAGTTTCTATATAGAACTGATCTTAGTAAGCATGGTGTTTGGTTGCAGTATCTCAGCAATGGGAGGTTCCTGAACGCGGACCACCAGGCAGTGGTGAACTCGAACTGCAGCCGGCTCTCAATCGCCACGTTCCAGAATCCAGCGCCGGAGGCAATTGTGCATCCGTTGAAGGTGGCAGAAGGCGAGAAGTCCATAATGGAGGAGCCGATCACCTTTGCGGAGATGTACAGGAGGAAGATGAGCCGCGACCTCGATCTCGCCAAGCTCAAGAAGCTTGCCAAAGAGGCCAAGAACCAGGCTCCGGCCACCTTCGACGTCTGCAAGCTCAAGTCGATTGAAGAAATACTTGCCCAACCAGGCCTGTGCAGCTTACTAGTTACTACTTACAACAGAGTGTCTTCGATTACGTGGATGCTGTCATCCGCTATTCTGGCGGCACTTCAGTATGGTTTTCATTTAGTGTGTGCGTTTCAATGAGATTCAATCTTTTTGCCTTTTAAATCCTTTTTTAAATCCTTTTAAATTTTGGAGGAGTATGCTCTAGTGCGATGCAATTTAAGAAACGCACACACTAAATCTAGATAAATGTAGATATGAAATTGATAGTTGGCAAACCCATGACTCGGACCCAGAGCGGCAAAGATCGGGTCATTAGGTTGCGAGGTGACTCGTCCGGTAGGAACGAGCCAAGAATGGGCCAGACCAACCTTAACCCATGGCCAGATTTGTTGGCCATTGAACTGACCCGGTGGCGAGTTTGCCAATTACGTCAGTCCCCATCCTTTTCATTCATTGCACCAACCTCTTCAAAGACAAAAAATAACCTTTCATTGATCAAAACTCAGCCTCAGTAGCTAATGTAGCTAATGTGAATTAGGTTATTAAGATAAAATGAGCAAATGCTTAATATTATAAACATACTTGAATTATTTATACGTTAATTTTTTTATGTTTAAAAATGTTGCCCTTATCGCCAGTGGCAAAGTTTGGATGCAATATCTAAGAAGGACGCGCTCCATCACTATCACATTAATTGCTTGATAGCAGTCTATTCCTGCCTTATATTCTACTTTTGACCATATCTTTCAATTATGCATGATATATAGTTCTCACCAATGACAAATATTAGCTTCACTTAATATGTTGCACGAACACTATCAATTGTTCATATCAATGCGAGTAATAAACCATAAGTTTTTTTTTTTTTAGGGATTTAGGCTCCATTTGACAAATTCATCCCCATTACTTTTGTATTTGACAGATCTAATTTGGGTCGGAACGGGCAAAACACCTGTGGACAAATGGCACCTGTCCGCCGTCGTTTTGCTTGTGACGGTGGAATGACATAACACCCAATGCGCCCATTTGAAACCTTTATAACTAAATAAGACATGATTTACCAATAAAGTCAGCCAAGAAAACCACTTTACATGTGGCTAACACCGAAACTTGTGTTCCTCCATTTATTGATAGGTATTTTGTCATTTTATTTTTTAAATTCCATTTTTGCCTTTATAGGAGGGTCCTCTGCCTTACCATCAAGGGCATTTTTGTCTTTTTAGATCCTTAACAAACAGGCTTATCCTATAAACCTAGCACAGAACCTGTTCTGTTAGGCAGGGATGGAATTTTCGATTGTTTACAAGACAAGGATGAATTGAACAAAACCGTTTAAACGAAGCCATCAAGTTTCCTATTTCACATAAATTGCCAAACATTTATATATTATTAGTCCTCAACATTCAAATCCTTCCTCTTGAAGTTGAATGTGCTTCAATATCTCTCCTTGTCATCTTATTAATAATCAAGTTGCAACCCGTGTATTTTTCAACAAATAACTAACAAATTTATGTGGATTTATGAAATTTACTAAATTTCAAAATTACGATTCTGCCCTTGGCGTTGGTCCAATCAATTTATCATTTTCAAGATCACTTAATAGTTTGGAAAATTTAATCAGAACAACTGGTAGTTGTAGATAAACAAGGAAATATATATGCATAAGGATCAACAAATTGACAGAATGAACCTCCAGAATTGGGCAGATCTTCTTCGCAGCAGCAAGAGATTGATGACGATGAGGAGACGAGGGGACTCTTCCATGCTCTACGCGTTCACCATCTCACCGCTGCCATATCCTGTGCTGCTGATCGTTGTTTTGGTTCTTGTGCTTCTGGGAATCTCTTCTTACCTCTCCTTCGAGGACGTCTTAGAAGACGTAGCTATTCAGATCAATTTGGTTATGCTGGTTATCCCTGTGCTCATAGTGATCATCTTGCGTTGGTTGTGGACCGTCGAGGACGAATTGAATTTTCTCGGATTTAGGCCGCACGACTGGAAGTATGATTACAGGCGGCGCAGGCCAAGTGAAGGCAGTTCTCCTTGGTGGGTTGCCGCTCTTCTGGTTCTTCTCCTCGTCATGATCACTTTCCAGTCTACTTTCCATGACCGGTGGCTGTTCTTCGGTTCCTGGTAACCTCCTCTGTTTTTGTAGCAGGAAATTCAACCTTCTCTGCAACATTTTCGCTGCCCTTTCATTTCTCTTTTCTTCTTCTTCTTCTTCTTCCGATGCAAACCTGCCGAGGAGAATAGTTCTTCCCCGGTGTAATGTAATAACATCCTTCTATGTCTCCTGCTTTCAGTGAATCTACAGCCTTGATCTCCATGTATGAATGGGAGGCAAGTATCGGTATATGCATGTATATATTGATTTAAAGAAAGAAAATTTTCATGTTTTAGAGTGAATTGATCAAGCATCTTTCAGTCTTATAAGACGGCACTTCCACTGAAGACCAATGCCATTTTCGGACCCAAATCACATGATATTAACCTTGCACATCCTGCTGCGCTTATAGATTCTTCAATATGTATTCTCGAATTTTCATGTGAAACCACTGATTGGCTTGTGCCCAATTAGGTGAGTCTCCCTCTCGCTCTCCCTGTCCCTCGTTGGCCTTCATCCAGTTTAATTGGCATCCATGGAGATATTCCTGTAAGAATGTGTGCCAGGAAGAGTTGTTTCTTCAATATTGAATTTAAATTGACGGATGCATGCGTTTATCATATATCATATTCTTTTACACATAGAATCTCTCTTTCTATATAGATATAAACACACACAGTACAAACCTCCTCCAACCTAAAGGTTTTAAGTTCAAATCGTTGACAGAGATCTTGGTGACACATGTATATGCATGACAGTATTTTAATAACATATTTATTCTCAAAACAAAAATTACAATGATATTTCTGCTGGGTAATTTTGGTGGGTGCCTAATGTCATTATTGAACGGTTAATAATATGAGGGTGGTAGTGTATTGGGCGGCAAGTTGGTCCACTTCTTATATGGACTTTGTTTGAATCAGTCACTGCCACGTTTCAATATGTTTTTCATCTAAACCATAAAAAAGTCCCAAAACATATTTTGTGAACCCAAAAAACTAGTACAAAACGACTCTAACTTTTTTTTAGAGGCAGCAGAATGAACAACTCACCTTTTTTTTTTTTTTTCTTTCGAAATTATTGCCAACTTTATTAGCGTTGAGCACCATGTTGGTGTCCTCAAAGTCGCTGCTGGACCACCTTCGCTCCATTGAAGTTGAGAAGGATGTGGCAATTAATACGTCAAATCACGTCATTTTTTTCATTAACTAAAAGAATTATTTATGGGGTCCTTTTTGAGATTTTGATCGATTCAGGTCTGATTTGAGCGTATTGGGCTTAATTATATGGAATTAATCAATCAATTTTCTTCTTGTTTGTTATTCTTTTTGCTATTTTTATTTTTTAAAAATTTTAAATTATGATTGAGACGATCAGGCCGTTTGTTGCAGTGTTGGTATATGTTGGCGCTATATATATTAGACCGTCGATCGATATACAAAAAAAAATGGCTTGGCTGAAATTGCATGTTAATAGGGGTTTGATAAAAGCTTGTGGGCTTAAGGTTGCGTTTGATAGCGGAGTTGAGCGCCTGCTCACGCCAGCCCAAGATAGCTCCATGTGGAATGGAGCTTCACTCTCCATTGACTCCGGGTTGCCCATGCTAGAAATGGATTGGGTCCCAATTGCGATGAGCGATTTAGCTCCACCAAGAAACTTAAAACAGTGAGCTCGCCAATTACGCCCAAATTTACTGAAACTCAAAAAGGGAAAAGCAGAAGGGCCACCAGCCAAGACCCAAGGGCGGCAGCAGCCAGCATGGCGGCTGCTAGTGCCCCATAGCCAAAGACGTCGTTATTTTATAAACCACAACAATGTTGTCCATGTATGATCTCGGTCACCGTTTCTTCGTGGGTGCACCAACTCCCTTTACGATTCAAATATACTGTTGGAGAGTTGAAATTGCAAACATTTTTCTACAGCGTGACAACTTTGAGCTTCTCCTTTTTGAGGCGCCTACGATCTTAATGAGTTAAGACCGTTCTGATCAAGTTTGATGGTAGATGTGCGACACTAGGCGAGCCTTTTGAATGTTAATTTTTAGATATTTTATTTAAATTCGGGCTAATATGTATAATATATTTGATAGGAGTAGAACCAGAAAGTTTTGTTAAAGAGCAATAGACATAAAATTATAATTTTTTAAGGAACAACAATATATAAATGAAAAAAAATTACTCAGAAATATCAATATAAAATTAATAAGAAGTTTGTTTAGCCCACGCATAAACCACACCTCCTCCGTCCTGATAATAAATGTTGTGGTTTATGATATATATTCTAAGAATTCTATGTTCTTATTTCATTTCACGAAATAAACCACATTTTGGATTCTTCAAAATGGGAAACGTGAAAACATTGTGTTCTTGGAAGGCAAGTTTTTTATGATATATATTCTAAGAATTCTATGTTCTTATTTCATTTCACGAAATATGGGACATCGTAATTTTTAGGTAGTGGCCAGTAATTTTATTGATGAAAATTTTTACAAAGTAATTAAGCTCGGCATCGTAAAATAATATAAAAAATATTCACCCTGAACGGTAAAAAGAAAAGGGGCAGGTAAGGAAAGTTTACTAGTAGGGAGAGAGAGAGAGACGCAAAAAGCGACTACGTAGGAATCAATTAAGAAACGAACACGAGAGGCAAGCTGTTGGCAGAAGAATAAGAAAGAAAGCATGTGCGTGTTTGAATGGGAAGTTAATGTAAATAAAAAGTAATTGTGTGTAACAGAGGTCAGGCTCTTACCAAAATTGGTAATCCGGACTCAGATCCGACTATGACGAAGGAGTACTAGACTTTGATCGGAGTCTTGTGATCAATCTTTAAAAAAAGGGAGAGCAAGAAAATCCATGTTATTTCTTTTCATGTGCGGCAAATAGATATTTTGATTTAACTGAGATTCAGGTTCAGTTTCTCTATGTGCAATAAACAAACTGGCTTCTAACATGAACATTCTCCTCAATTTGCAGTTGGACGTACATCCATATTCACTAATTTTTACTATTAAATTCAGTGAAAGAACATAGAAAAGAATGGTACATGTGAGAAGCCCTTACTTTACTTCCCTTTTATGGCCTTTCCCATTAAATGCTAAGAGCTAAAAAGGTAATCGCAACGGTCATTTCTTGTTGGACGTACATCGCTTTCTTTCTCATTTTCAACGTCAATTTCTTGTTGATCCCATTAAATGCGAAGAGCTAAAAAGGTAATGGCAACGGTCAATTTCGTCGTCCTCGCTTTCTTTCTCATTTTCAACGTCAATTTCTTGTTCACGTTCCCTCGATCTTTCGAGGTCTCTTCTCTCATATCTCGATTCTGCGAGAGGTGCAGCTGTCTAGGGGGCACCCGCAACCAGCGATGCACCGGAGCGGATCTCCGACAACCACTCACCAAACCATGGTAAGAGGTCTCTCTCTCTCTCTCTCAAGGCTAGAAATCCTCTTCCTCCTCCCTCTGCTTCGAGGCGGAGGGGTTCTGAAACCAGAGGAAACCCTCTGCCTCTGTTCAGAGTTCAGAGAAAGACCTCTGCCTCGAGGCAAGGTTTTCCTCTGCAAATCCTCTGCCACGGGGCAGAGGGGTTGAAAGAGTTAATGAGTGAATTTTCTCAAAATCGGTTGGTTTTCAATATTTTGGAACCCACTTTCCAATAAGGTTTCTCAGATTTTTTTTTTTTGGTTGCCATCAAAATCTTGATTTTAGAAAGTTCTAATTTCATGAGTAGAGGTGATCTCTTGAGCAGTACACCAATCTATGGTCGAGAGCATTCTTTTGTTAGGAATCTCTAAGAATTTTACTCTGGCTTCATCACTGCGCCATGTCTACATGAAGGTATATCTTTATTTACCTTTAATATTTCCGTGAGGAAGGGGAGACATTTCAAGTTGTTGCTATCAGTTGGCGGAAAGGAATTTTGAAAGTCCTTCGATATGAGCAATGAGGAGAAGTTCAATGAAGTTGAGAAAGCTTGGGAAAGGATATTACATTGACTTTGACAATCAGGCATTTGCAAGGGTTGAACAATGAAATACTATGAGAAGAAACCCTCATATTCTATAAGATTCTGACAGGATATCAAAAAAAAAAAAAAGCACCTAAAGGAAGGGGGCTGGGGGATTTCTCTACTGTCATTGAGCTGAAGGTGATGGAATGAGGTTCCTTCAGACCAACCTCCAAAGTGCTAAAATGAAAAAGAAGAAGGAAAAGGGAGCACCAAGAGTGGGAGCAGGGAATTTCTCTACTGTCACTGAGCTGAAGGTGATGGAATGAGTTTCCTCTACGCAAACCTCAAAAGTGCTTATAAAAAAAAAGAAACATATGGGGGTACCAAGACGGAGGATTTCTGTACTATCACTGAGCTGAAGGTGATGGCATGGGCTTCCTTGCGCGGGGATTTCTCTACTGTCACTAAGCTGAAGGTGATGGAATGAGCTTTCTCCAAGCAAACGTCGTAAGTGCTTTCAAAAAAAAAAAAAAAGGCATCAAGAGGGGGGGATTTTTCGCTACTGTCACTAAGCTGAAGGTGATGGAGTGGTCTTTCCTTCAAGCAAACCTCGTAAGTGCTTAAAAAAATAAAAAATGAAAAAAAAAGGATACCTGTCAGGAATTATAAAGATATGGGGGCCAAAATCTCAAGTATCAATTGCAAAAATCTTTTGCACATGCGAGATTTCAAGTCAATGTTTACTCCTTTTTTGTGCTTTTCTATGAGGCTGAGAATTTCTCCTCTATGTTCATATCCTAGAGATGTAAAGAGTTCCTTTCAAGAAGCTTGACAGCATCGCCTTGAGGTACATCTTAATACTCATGAAATATTTTGGGTGAAAGAGAATATATCTCCTGCACACAAACAGTTGCACTCACAAAGCTCATGTTGAAATTCTTAGAGATTCTGACAAATAAAGTTGTGATCAGATTGATATATTGCTCACCTTTTGCTCATGAAAAAGTGCAAGCAAAGTTTTCAAACAAAATTCATACCCCTAGTGTTATTGTTGCATCGAACTATTTTTCCCACATTTAATCATTGCTGTCTCACCAAAGTAGGATCAAACCTAAGACTCTTTGTTCTTACTAGAGTATTAAAACATAACCATCATTTAAATCAATTTTTTTTTTCTGGTTGGAAAGTTTTCTCATCTTTATTATTTTTTTTATGTGCATTTATGCTTCTTCTCCTTACTTGCCATGTTCATTTCTTTCTCTCCTTCCGACCAGAAAATACTTCTTTTCAGCATATGGGTGCTGGTCTTTTAGGTGGTGATTATTCTTTGTTATCATGTCCACATATTTTTGTTCTGTTCTTCTTGGTAGACAATATTTGTGTCTTACAATTAACACATACACATAAAAGATCACGTAATAGTGCTCTAGTTGGCAAAATGCTTTATATTCCCCCTGCTGCCAAGGTGTATGCCTAGCTCTGTCTTCAAACACTGCTTTATGGTGCCCAGATGAGGCCTTCAAGGTACGTGCATCTGCACCATCACTATCACCTCTTTCTTTTGTTTTCTCTGTTCGTCCTTAGCTTTCCTTGTTGCCAAGGTGTATGCCTAGCTCTGTCCTCAAACACTTGAATGCACTAGTTGTATTGCAAGGTGTATGCCTATATTCTTGTAATTATTGTCACTGCAGAACCTGTCATTGTTTTTTATTGTTTTCCATCTGTAAGCATCGTGGATGTTGGTCTTATCTGATTTGATAGTAACATGGTATCTGCTCAACATTTGCAAGGGTTTGCAATGATCTGTTATCGTATCTAATTTTCTGTGCTCATTACTACTTGGTATCGTGTCTAGACTGTTTCTATAATGTGGATCTCATATTTCATGCATGACCTTACCATACATCAACTCATACTTTGTGTACTTCTCTGCATGTTCTGTTTTCCTGGAACCTTCTTCTAGGCTTTCAAGTATTACTATACATTCTCTCTGCTCCTTCCTTTCTGTCTGAGTGATCAGATTGGCATGGCTGACATTTTCGAGAAATAACTGAAGGTGTTGATTTCCAAAATATTGTTTTTGAAAAATGGTGCACGATCTATTTTAGCTGATCCCTGCTCCTTTTATTCTACATGCATTGAGCAAAAGGGAAAGATGTGCCGTTTCTCCCAGCTGCCTGCATTTGGTGAGCCATGCAGATGGTGTAAACATTAAGGTCCAGTATAGGAGTGCTTGCGGTTGGCCTACGATTGAAGTGCATCTGATTCAAACTTGGTAAGGTAGATGGGATATGTCACTTAGTTCACCATCCATAGCCAGAAAGATCGTTAACTGGTTTTAAATGGTGAGGTTTTTTCTGGGGTATTTTTTGACAAAACTGAAAATCACGAGGAAATAGTACATAATAGTCATCATCACTAAGAGATGCTATCCAAATTCATATAGTTTATATGCCTCAATGGATTTATGGCCCAATTGGCGAGCGGCGGAAGGATGGACAAATATCACAAGGCCGAGTGACACACACTATGCCTCATGTCCTTCTGGTGTGAAGCATCATGATCACAAAGTGATTCCATGATGCTAAGAATAGGAATTAAGTTGGAGGAAGCTGCCCCCAGCCTTGCCTTCTAAGTAGGTTTCATAAGATCATCAGTATAGGAAATGTGAACATTCCCGATAGATTTTTTTTTTTTTTTTTAAAGCCAGGGAATTATACTGCCTGAGTTTGTTGCCAATCTGAAAAGAAAATGTTCATGTGGTTGCTGAAAACACTTATTTGAATTGGTTCCCTTTCCATCCTATCCTTCGATGTACTCTTGTATGACATTCACGCTTGGCTGATATTGAACCTTCCGCAGTTAAATTAGAGAAGATGGTCATGGCTACATATTTCTCTGGTTCTAGTATTCAAAGTGATGTTATGCCTACCTTGTATCTGAAGGATGGTAGTCAGAATCGCTTCCCAGGTTCAGCACTTCCTGAGCACATGATGTATATTAACTATTCAACTGCCAGTACATATACAAACAAACTTGCCATATCTTGCACCTCGCCTTGAGAGGGATGGTAGGAAGGAAATGTTTATGCAACCAGCAGTTACTAATATGTTGGGCATCTGAGAACAAATAAATGGTGGTAATGAGCCTGTAACACTTTGAATCTCAACCGTGAGCCCTGAGGTGGGTATGGGACACAATTGCAAATCTTTCAAAGTGGACAAGGGCAGATGTAACTGTTGTGCAAGGGCAAGGGCTATCTTTGAGCCTTGGTACGCACATACCATCTGCAATTGCAGCTTCTTCTTTCCAATTTAGTCATGGAAATGCTGATGTTGCATTTGTAGGTTCGGAGATTTTGGAGAATGAAGCTCTCAAAAATGATGGATTCAGTTGTAAGCAGCCTAAATTTTCACCTGCCTTTTCAGGGATTGATCACCTAGCAAAAGGGGATATCATATGTCTATGTGGCAGGGTAGCCGTAGTTTGAGCAAGAAGAGACGTAAAACTGAGTCTTCCTTAGGGAGACAAAGCTTGTTTTCTTTACCTTTTAGGATTCCAAGGTTGAAAGCTTCACATTCGGTGGTTGTGTAAATAATCTTCTGCTTCTAGGAAAATCTTTGTTTCCCTGAATTTGCAAATGCAACAAGGTTTGTACAGTTTGTCAATGAAATGTGGCCAACGTCGACACATCTTTTTTGGTTGTCATACTGTTGATAAAAATTTTAAGGTGTCGTTTGGATGCATGCTCAAAATGACGTTTTGGAGCTAAAAAACCTTTTTCTTGCAAAAGCTGGGAGGGAGGGAGTCGTTTTTTCACTCAAAACACTGCTTTGGGCACGATTTCACTGATGTGCACAACCTCTTGACAACAATGATATCCAGGACTTGTTAGGAAGTGCACGTGAAGTGCTAGTGCAGGCAGAAGAGCATCGGTGGGATGCAGTCAAAGAGACGACAGTAGCACATGCTTGATCTTAATAATAAATGTTATTAACCTGCCTCAAATGAAAAACGTAAAAACATTGTGTTCGTGGAAGGCAAGTTTTTATGATATATATTCTAAGAATACTATGTTCTAATTTCATGAAGCTATATCTAGTGTTTGCTCGTTAGTCTAAGAGCAATGTCGACAATTACGTCAGTTTTATCGAATAAAAATGGCATTGTGAAATCGTATATATTGTAACAACGCGTTCCAAGGACACAATATGCTCCTTATCAAATACTCTTTTTATTCTACTTCATGGGCTCATTCTTCCCTTTCTTTTGTAGGAGTGCTTGTCATCTTATTAAAGAAAAAAATAAAATAAAAAAATCCACCGACTTAAACCCAACACCAAGGAAGGCGATGCCATGTCGAAATTTTGATATTATTAGTAAGTAATGAATTAACCCATATATCAAATTCATGTCTACTGGACAGTTTGCAGTTTTAACCTGCAAGCTACATATTTGAAGGATTTTTTTTTTCAGGTGAGAACATTGCTAGGTTTAATCGTAGTCACAAATACCAACGGTTAGTTGTTTCTTAGGTGTAATATAAAGCTTGAAAAAATTATAAAAAGTTGGGGAAAGTTTTTTTTTAAATAAAAAAAGTTAAGAATTAAACAAGTTAGAAACTAAGAAGACAATATTAAAAAATAAGTAGCTAAAAATAAATAAAATTAGAAAATTAACAGTCTGACATTAAAACAGTAAAAGAAAAACAGGAAAAAGGTGAAAGCACAGTTTTTCGTTTTGGCATCTTTTTTTTCGGCTGACTCATTTTTCATGCTTTCAACTGTGCTTTTTCCAAAAAAAAAAAAAACTGAAATTGTAGGTCAAATTGTCTATTGAGGGAATCGGCAATGTTTTATGAACAAAGATACAACTTTTATTAGCCTGAATAAACTAACTGATGTTTGATGAATTTGCCAATCAGACTAAATGTTTTGTTTTGGATAAAAGCGTTCTGAGAACCTATGAAATTTTGGCTGCAAAATGTAAGAACTTACACGCTTAGAAACATTGAACAATGCCTAAATTATATTGCTTTAGTGTATAAGTAATTATTTATAAGGAGTAAACAATAAAATTTTCTTCTTCTATTTATATATCTATAACTTTTAATTGATGCCTTATATATAATACTTGTCAGACTCTGGGACTAAAATTTAGGCTCCTTAATAATTTTTTTAAATAATTCTATCTCTTGATTATACGATCACCCTTCAATACATTGTGGGGAGTAATTAATATAAGAGAAAATATTTATTTCTATAACGATAAATAAATGGCACTGAAGAATTACATTGTAGAGATGACAGTAATCGGTTGGGTTTCGCGAGGCATACGTCTTGTTCGTAGAACACCTGGTTCCTGACTGTGAGTGGAACGACAGATCATAACATTTCATGTCTTAATTCGAAAAAGCTTTATTCAAATGAAGCTTGGGAGAAATTAACGTGTCTCTGTGATGAGAATTTAAACCGACACTCCGCATTGCTTCGCTTTTCGGAGGAGCTGCACGGATCGTCGAGGGAAGAAAATGGCGGTTGGTGCTACACGATACGTTATCGATCAACACCTGCCTGTTTTACGGTGAGAAAGGAAGTCAGTCTTCTTTTCTGATAGAAATGGAGGAAGTCGAGTCTTTCGTTCATGGTTGACGCTGACGCTACTCAACCGAAAGCAGCCAAGGCGGCTAAGAAGACGAGCGTTGACGCGGAGAGGAAGCCAATTGTCGGTGACGGCACGGAAGATATTGTTGTTAGGACGGAAATGAGTCAAATGACGACCACGTCTGAACCAACCGATGGCGGTAGGAAGGTTCTCTCTCTTCTTTTCTTCTTGCTAGTTCAACTGATCGAGGGACCCTTGTATCTTGGTTTTGGGTTTCTTGGCTTCTCTCTCTCTTCTTTTCTTCTGCTTGCCTGTTCGACTGGTTTTGGGTTTCTTGGCTTCATGCTGTAGAATTTGAGACGAAACCAATTAGAGGGCAGCCTCTGTTTTCTTTTTGCCATTTCGCTCTTTCTTGGAGCGACTAATCACTGTGTTCTTACCAAAAGAAGGCTAAGAAGAAGAAGAAGAAGAAGCAGGCAGTTGCGGTAGTGAAGAAGAATAAGAAAAAGGAGGAGGAGGAAGCTACTTTGAAGTCGAGCAAAGATAAGGAGGGCGGGAAGAAGAAGAAGAAGAAGGTTTATGACTTGCCTGGTCAGAAGCATCACCCACCTAGCGCGGTAAGTCTCTGCTCTTAGAACTCAAGCCCCTTGTAACTTCGGCTCTTCTTTGTTGTCTTGCTGATGGTATTTGATTGACCTGTATTTTCAGAGGGATCCGTTGAGAGTTTTCTACGGGACGCTGCATGAGCAAGTACCGACAAGCGAGATGGCGGCTGTCTGGTAAACAATTTACTGGCACGGTGGCACCTATGCTTACCTTTCTTTGTTGTTTGTTTCTTTATTTCTTAATTTGTATGAGACGGCGGACCCACGATCTTCTGATGTCCCCTATTAAAAATTAGCCCATAAAATCAGAATACAATCTTCGTGCCCGTCAACTAATTAGTTTAGAACGCTCTTCTGATCTCTTCATTGGGTTCACTAATCAGAAAAATCATAAAAACCATAAGATCATGGGTGGAGTTTCCTAATTCGCTTTGTAAAAACATTTAGGTGTTGAGGGGATTATTCCTTTCGTTTTTCTTTAATCTTACTTGGCGCCATCATATTTAATAGTTTGCAGGAACATTTGGAACTCCAACATGCAGATGCATTCTCTGACACGTCGGACGGCTTTGTGAAATGTTATTGGAACTTTGTCAAGCTCCTATACCTGATTAAACCTAGTAAAATGCAACTACCAAGTCTCACGCTAGATTTCTGAATTCTGGTTGTGTTTTATTATTTAAGGAGTTGGGATCTCTAGTCGTTAATATTTCACTTGACTAACAGAACATCTAATTAGCATGAAAGCCTAAGAAGAGTTCTGTTATATGAATGTTGAAGCAAGTCTAAATCACCAGAAGTTCATTGAGATTTCTCTGTTTCATACCCTGTCAAGGCAGAGAAGTTTAAGGTTCCTTTCTGTTGGCAAATTATGGCTGGATGGAGTGAATGTGTAACAACTATAGTCTATATCTACATGCAAGGATTTCTGTATCTTCTGAATGACGCAGCTTCATTGCTATTAAATCCCAAAATTATTCTGACTAGAGAAATGGCATCTAAACAACCCTCAATGCCGCTTTTCTTTTGTCATTGTTCTCGAGTCTACGTGCGTCTCTCTTAGTGGCATTGTTAGAAGCAATTTGGCTCATGTTGGTTGCAGGATGATGGAGAGAGGCCTGTTGCCAGAAGAAGAAGCAAAAAAGGTCTACGAGCGGAAATTAGAAAAAGGTGCACAGCAAAACATAGGGACACCCATCAAGGCTGTTACAGTAAAGAAGTCGGGGAACAACATTGAAAAGGAAACGTATGCTTCAGACACTGTACTCAAAACTTCATCGAAGAAGCGCAAGTCAGATACATCCGATAGCGATGATGATTTTGTCATGTCCAAAGTTGTACAGAAAGCTCAGTAAGCGACGGCTTTAACACATCATGCACAGGCATGCCTAACCTTTTCTGTAACATGTTGTATGTCTGCTCGACTGGTAGGTGCACGAGACTCGAACCAAACTGTCACCGACTTTGATAGACAAGAGTGCACCGCATAATTTTGTGTTCATGTAGTTTTTCTGTGAAATATTATCACTGATGTTTTGGCCAATGATCAGATCCTTTTCCTTTAGTGCTCTATCTGCTCGCTTAACCGGTATGGTAATAAACCTTCAATCCTGCTGAGAGATTTATTAAACGTGGGTTTGAAGAAAGAATTAATTATTAAGTTATTAACATCTGGTTTTATGTTTCTCAGAATTACCATTAGCAGACTTTGATGCATGCCTACCTTTCCATGTCTGGCTGTGAACTTCGAAAAGATGGTTACCTTAGAGACAATATGAAGGTCTAAATCCTAAAATGGTGAGATGACGGGGTCTGTCCTCGGCCGAGGACTGGCAACGTCCACCGTCCGTACTTGTGGATGGCGGGGACTCGCCGTCCTCCTCCAGGGACGGGCGGAGTCAACGACAGCCCTTGACAGTCCTTGAAGGGTTGCGCGCCGATTTGCCCGTTCGCTTATGGTGATTTCGACGTCTCTGCCGACCCTGCCTTGTGCAAGCCAAGCAAGCATAGAAAACCAGGAAACTAGACCAAGTGACCAACGAACAAGTAACTTCTCTACAATCAAGTAGCGGTCGGACGAAGCGAAGGACAAATTCTGGACTATTATTTTGGGGTTGTAATCTTTGAATAGACAGAAATCCCCTTGGCCTTACATCATAGAAATCCTAAAACAGGATGAATTTATGGAGTTGCAGCTACAACAGAGGAAACCATGTCGTTAACCCCACACATGTTGTGTTCTCTGCAGACCTTGTAGTACCCGTCCTCTCCCCAGTCGGCTCCCCATGAATTTTTTATCAACCAAAAGGGCAACTTCCTCAGTCTTTCCTTGGCGTACTCTCCACTCCCATAGCCTACGAGGAGGACTCCATGGTTCAACCTCTTGCTGCATATGAGAGGGCAAGAGACACCACCGACATAGCTTTGCATGAACTTCGCATTGATTGCTACTGCAAGATGTAGAGAAAACATACAGATTAGCAACTTGAGAACATTGGTGGAATTTCTCCGTGTATGAGGCTCTACACAATAAGGTCGATGGACACCTAAGATGACTACATGTACTTGGGTAGTTGGCTTCGGTTAAAGCCTCCAAACGAAAGGAACTCTAGAGTTTATACCTGGAGCATCTACAGGGAGGCTAATCAGAGAAAAGAAAATCCATATAGGGTGTACTTCTCTGATGACAAGTAAGCAATGCGGCTGTGGGGACTTTCCTGATACAAGTCTGACAGCAGAAAGTTGAGAGTTTCTCTCAATGAATCAAGTAACTGACTAATGATATATTGTGGATTCGGTGGATGAGGCACAGCAGTTGACTAGATGTCTGGGGGTTACGATGGAATACTTTCAACGCTGGGCCGGAAACAGTATTAAGTTGAGGCAAACTCTCAATGCCAAGAAGAAAACGGAGCAAGATCGAGTCTATCTTTGTCTGCACTGCGCTTTATGACTGCTTCATGTGAAAGAAAAGTAGGATCTTGTAGACACAAAAAATGGGAATTGAACAATGTACAGCATACCAGACAGAGGCCCATGCTTGACTAAATGTGCTGCAATCTGATCCTCATCGGTAGAAACAATACTGAAGTTCGCCATCTTTGCTGCAACTTTTGATTTATCAAACTTGCAGGCACCTTCTATTCCTCTGTATGGGTAGTCCTCTTCTCTTTGAAGACCACCTACTTTGATTGCGTAACGAAATGCATTCGTCATGAGGCCACCAAAACAACCAGAATTGCACGTCAGGCCTTCCCCCAGCGGTTCACACTGATACAGATAGTGGTTGTTAAACCGGAAATCAGTATCTTCTTCTTTTTATACTTCTCTGAGTGATGACACAATTATCTTATAATTTTGTCATATTTCAAACGTCAATACGGAGAAGTATGATGATGCTCCCAAAAAATGAACATTTCATACATTGATGCCGATGGGATGTATCTTCACAACAGTAGTAACACAAAATAGATGAATAAGCACATTTTGTGATTTCTGAAGTTCAAATTTGTTTGAGTTTTCATATATACCATTTTTGCGCTGAACTTAATAGGAAAAAATGCTTGTTTCAAGTTTTTGTTATTCTATGAAAGCTTGAGCATATTTATGTAAAATTCTCATTTCATCTTCCGCAATAGCTTCACCAGATTTTCTCAATATACCCACATGTCCAACAGCGAGATTTAATTGCAAGTATGTGAAGTACCTCATGGTCACAGTCAACTAGTTGCTGCTGACTAAGATTTAGAAGTTGCCCTGTCTTTAGGAAATGAGCTCCCTCTAGTGCTCCAGTTGTGCTAAAACTCCAACAAGACCCACAGCTTCCCTGAATCGAAATCAGACAGAGAACAAGCATGGCTTCGAACAATTATTTTGGTGACTGGGAACCAATCAAGAATGCGGAAGTATTATCTGTGATGCATCATCTTCACCTGATCTTTGACAGAGGTAACCGCTCCACGTTCTCTCCAATCGAAACTCTCAGGCAGATCATCAGTCCGTAGGAACGGTGCTGGCTCAAGCCTGGAAAACTCTTGAGGAATCTGATGCAGACCCAGATACATAGAACTGAATTCCTTCTCCGTAAGATCAGAGAATTTGGTGATCCCATGAATGGCTGTTGGATTCAATGCCTGGTGGTGCATTGCCTTGAGCAAATTGCTCTTGAAGATTGAAAACCGGCGCTTGTGCTCTTCCGGCCCGGAATACTTCTTATTGAACCGCTTCAAGAATTCATGGAAATGCTCTTCTGCATTAAGCAATATGTGAGTGAGTGACGGCCGGCCGGAATCGGTGACGAGGCGAATTGGGTTTCCGGCCAAATTGTCAGTTGCTGCAATAATGGAAGGAAATAGGAGAACGGCGACAAAGAATGGGAATAGTGGGGAAGATAGTTTCGGAAGCCCTGTAGGCTCCATGATTGATCAGAGGAGTCTGCAGATGGAGGGGAAAGGGAAGGGTCGGAGGAGTTGGATGTAAAAGAGGGAGTGGTCTTTGTCTGTGGGATATGAAGTTTGGTGGCATTGACCGTTAGGTTTTGAAAATCAGCTTGGAAGCACGGGATCCTCGTTTTGTGGCAAACTTTTCTCTACCTTTTTCAGGTTTTTTTCCCCTAAAAAATATGTCTCTGATGATAGGTGACTGTGAATTCATGTCCGCCTTCTTGCGATTAACAAATTCATTGCTGATGCTTTGCATGTTCAGAACGAATGGTGCTCTTTATTGTTTGTGAGCACAATTAACTCACTTTTTTTCTTGAAGATTTTCCGAAACACAGCTAAAGTTTTTTATTATGATGGTTAGTTGGGAACACACTTAGATTCGATTATGCTTAGGACCCCAACGTTTTTTCGCAGCTAATCAAGTGCACGTCACCTTTAGGTTGACGGTTTAACCTTGGTCATTTTGTCCCTGAACTTGGTGCTTTAGTTTTCTGAATTCCTCGAGTTCTAGTCTTATTTTTCTTCATCACCTGAGCGAGATATTTAAGAAAGAAAAAAAAAGGCTCTCTCCTTTCTCTGTTTTCACCCTTGTTGGTCTTGTTATTGTTGTGATTTATGGGGAAAGGAAAGGTACTTAAAAACAAAGATAACGGGCGAGAACTGTTGTGACGTTAAGATTTTAATTTGTTCTACTGAAACTTAACGAAGCAGATGCGATGTACATGATTGGTTTCGAACAGTAAATCTCAAGCTCTTTCTCGATATAGAAATGTGTCTTCTGGATCATCAAGTCTTGGCATTTCTGTCAGATAATATTCAAGTGCTAGAAAGTCCCTTATAATGTCGGATTCAAATTTGAAGGTCGATTTTACACATCCTAGCACATAAATTGCACGTATATATTCAAATCTAAAATTGGGAACTTTGCATTACTCGTAACAAATGTTGTTGAAAATCCCAAACGTAAAATGAATATGTATTTGCGCTGAGGCGGCTGAAAAGTGAAGGAATGTTTTCAATTAGCAAGGGCAGAAGCACAAGTGTCTCCGAAAAAACAGCTGGGATACAATATTTAAAAAATAAGGAAAATCCGATTGAAAAAAAAAAAAAGAACCAAGGAGAAGCCAGAGTTTGAAGATTTTACTTATAAAAGAATTTCTTTGTCAAGCGCTTTTAGTCTTCCCTATTCAGCAGCGGCGCCTAACCGTCTTTACTTATAAAAGAATTTCTTTGTCAAGCGCTTTTAGTCTCCCTATTCAGCAGCGGTGCCTAACCGTCGCCACCCATTTTGCCAATCGGAAGGTAGCTGGACCAATATTTAGACGGATAGGTTGCAGTGGCACAACCAATGGCCTTTGGGTTGGAATTCTTGGTGTTATCGGCAGCTTGCCGTCGTGAATTTAGGAATGAACTGTCCATTTTGTGAAAATCATTCTGACAAAAATTCATGCTTATGAGGTCCAACAGACTGAACAGTTCTTTTCCTACTCTTGCTTCTTGGAAAAATCACCAAAAACAGTGCATATGCCATTCTTTTATTCGAAAACAACAGAAAGGATCAAAACTCCTAAATATCAATTGCCTGCCTTCTAGTCTGCTAGACCGTCATCGAGCATGCAATCCTCTTAAGCAGCGACCTTCTTTGAAGTTACAGAATTGATAATGGTGGCAAATTCTGGACCCTGAAACACAAAGTAGGTGTGATCAGTTACAGATCTATGGTATATAAAGGGAAGTACATCTGCAGTATTGAAGTATCAAGGAAGCTCAAAAAGATCAATATCCAGCAGTCATGCCCCAATCCAACAGTAGAATAGGAGAAAGAAGTCCTAACTGCTGAGGTGCTGATTGATACCACGTGCAATTGAAGATCATCTATCATACAATTTCAAAAGACACCAACATTATACTGGTGCCAGCAAAAGTTGATGGGAACCTTGGCAATGGTCTCCTTCCTAGTTGCTTAAGTCCACTTGTATGCACTAACAGCAATCTCTATTTTTTCCAGATACAAACAAAAGACATATTGTCTAATAAAGACTTTCCAAGAAAATGGAACCAAAGAATATGAAACATGATCCACCGTAAAAAAAAAAGGCTTTACAATGTCGCTGTTAAGGAAAAAAGGTTCCAAGCTTAAGGCAAACAAACAAGTCCGAGGAAGAACCTACAAAAAATAATCCGGAGCAAACAAATACCAAGGAAGAACCTGCAATTCCAGGATTGTAATGCTGAACAAACACACATACACACATGCCTTTCCAGTATCTTCCCATTGGAAACCATCCAAAAGAACATCCAGTACATCTTCAAATATAAATTCAAACAAGAAGGAAGGGTAGTACCACCTTCTGGTAGACTAGAAAAGTTTTGCAAAGGATTTCTGCTGCTTTTATTGTTTACTTTTGATCTTTTTATAGGCGGAAGGGCACATAGTTATTTTGGATTTAACCAAGAAGAACTAAGAATTTACCCATCTCAGAATCTGAGGAGGTAACGTGTTATTTCATAATATTTAGATGCCTATACATCAAGTACCGTTTCATAGTATGGAGAATCTCTTTTTGAGGAAAAATTTAGCTGTAAGTTTAACTTGCAGTGAAAATTTTGGCACTAAGAATCTGTATAGCACACAAATGTAGCTAAATACTCAATCTGTTTATGAAAAAATTCTCAAATGAACTGCTTCACTATAGCATATTATTATTTCATGTGTTCCGTTAGGCTTTCATGAACTGCTTCCAAATACCCAATGGTGTATGCTCTAGTGAAAATGGATATGTTTGTTATGGACACATGAAATTATAATTTGTGCTCAACAGTAGCACATAATTTACCTTCAAGGATGCACCGCCAACAAGGAACCCATCAATATCCTCCTGCTTCGCAAGCTCCCCACAGTTGTTACCATTTACAGAGCCTGCAAAGATGAGTTTAGCATGAACTTTCATATAGCACTTGTGGCACAAATATCAGGAGCCACTAAAGCAAGAACTAATGTAACATATGATATTACACATATTATGCATATTGCAGCTCAAACAAAAGCAGAACTGAAAGCCAGGTTGCAAAACCAGTCATAAAACAAACAAGGAAATGAACAGATTATACAAAAACAGAACTGAAGGAATTGAACTGCTATACAGGAGACAGTGCCCTATATTTACTTTGTGTGAAATATGTCTGCCCCTGTCAGATACTGCCACTCATGCAATTTCAGATGTAATTAGTTTCTTAGACATCCCAATAATCTGTTGTTTCAACTTCCAAGTGCAGTAAAGGAAGGATGTTCACATACATCAGCAACTTCTTATTGCTCCAGCATGCACTAGCTCAAGAATTAACAAACTTATATCAACTTGATGAGCCACTAGTTAAGGATCAAATACACAAAAGAACTGCATGGAGGACACATGGTAGATTCCTGATCTGGTCTCTCTAGGCAGGTGGACACCAGGATGCAAAACCTAGAGCTGATGAGCTGAGCCAGGATATTCAACTTTTCAAGCTCCACTTTGCGACTAAATTTTAAGCTAAGTGTGAACCATGAGCAACTTCTGTTGAGTCTCATCAAAGGGAAGCAAGCTGGGAAAATAAAAATGCATTCGCATCTACTGCTATAGCTAGATTAGCTGATCCGAGCCAATCAAGCCTTAGGCTTGGTTCAAACTCACCCTTTTAATAAATAAATGAATTTAAGCTGAGCTTTTCTAACCATTTACAAAAGTTTAGCAAATCGCTTGGGCCATTAACTTTCTCTAAATCAGCAGCACCATAGCAATCATATCTCTGCAAATAATTATATCTATTGCACATCCAAAAGATAAAAAAAGAAAAAAAAAACAACCATGAACCATATACATGACATTCTTAAGCTCATTCTCCAACAAAGCTCAGGCTTTATTTTAAATGGCTTGTACCTCCATATATGATTCTAGTCACTGAAGAGACATCAGCTGACACATTCTTCTTCAGCCAATCACGAACAGCGGCATGGACCTCTTGTGCCTGCTGAGGAGTAGCAACTTTTCCCGTGCCAATAGCCCAAACAGGCTCATAAGCAATTACTATATCATCCCAGCTGGATACTTTGTCTGCATCAAATAAAGTGCCATTCAGATTCACGGATGGAATGATGTACAATCATATATAAGGAAACAGGCAGACGAAGGAACCTGCAAAAGCCTTCAACTGTTTGAAACAGACATCAAATGTTTTGCCAGCTTCTCTTTCTTCCAGCAATTCACCAATGCAAGCTATCACCTTCAGGTTCTGATTCAAAGCATAAGCAGCTTTGCTTCCAATAAACTGGAAAGAGAAAGTTCCAGCCTTAGAAAAAGTAGTACAGATACCAAATCGCAAATTATAGCATTATAATCAAGAATTATAAAGGGAACTAGCAAAATCAGTACCTCATCATTCTCCCCTATAATATGCCTCCTTTCTGAATGGCCCAGAATAACCCAGTTACAACCAATATCTTTCAACTGTTCTGCACTGCATAGGAGAAAGTTGGATAAACTTCACCATAGATTGATATTTAATGATTAAGAGAAAAGGTTTATCAACCTATTGCGAATATATAGAAAAATAATAAGGTCAAACGAAAGTGAAAGCTAGATGGATAAATGAAGAAGTTGATACTTGATAGAGCCACAAAAAATGTATGATTAGCTCTATGATGATATTAACTGATCTCTTAACAACTTCATAACTGCAACATCAGAAAGTAGGTAGCTAGACCACAGGTGAAAAAACAAGGTTAAACCGCATGTCCAATATTTATAGACCTTGATAAGCCACAAATCATATAAAATTAATGTTTGCCTTCCATAGAACAAAATTCTTGAAGAAACGAACCTTCAGTATCTGATTTTGCTAAAGCTAAATATGTTCTAAAAGTATTCTTCCCATTAGTTATGCTTTCATGCCAATAAGTTACTGACATAGCAACATAACATCACAGCAAGAAGAAAATGGTCAATGGTGTCATATGAGACTTAATTAGTAAGTAATTATATTCCAAAGTGTGGCGGATCTTAAAATGCAAGCTCATAAATGACTATTAAAAAATTGCTTAACTGTTTGCAGACGCCTGCAAAAAGTTATACCTGATTTCTCCAGTGAAAGCACCACCTTTACCAACCCAAGAATTTTGTGCAGAAATGTCAATCCGATCAGTTAATGAATTCTTCACCTGATCAACGTATATGAATGGGGGTGCAACAACAACATCTGCAGTATGAAAAACATCCTATGACTACAAATCAAAAGTAGGCATGTCTACTGATGAAAGATACAGTTTTATCTTAAACCAAGTAGCCAACAGATAAATTTTGGAATGATCAAAACCAAGACCAAATTTAAAAAAAAAAAAGCTGATAAAACACCAATTCAGATGCAGCAGTCTAACTTTTCACATGCACTCGCTAACAGTGGCAATTCAATGATTTACCACTCAAATAATTGTGGAGATGGTGAAAACTCAATCTATTACTGAGTAGTAACAGAAGAATCCAGTGTCATGGTGATAGGTGACAAATCAGGTGGCTTTAACAATTTATAATTTTACTCTTAATCATGCAGATTTTTGGAAGCATTTTTCAGATCAGTGAACATGACAGTCATTCAGGAGTCGATTCTAGCACATAAAGGGCTGTAGAAGAGCAACTGTCCAAGAAAACCTGCAGAGCAACAAGAGGTGAAATCACTTTTACCACACCCACGAAAAGTAACTGCTTAGAAAAAAGTTCACACAAAATGAGAAGCACCTGATGAAGGTTTCACACAAAATGAGAAGCACCTGATGGAGGTTTAACTCGAGAAAAGCACAAAATACTGAGATGCATCTAGTAGATAACCACATCCATATATACACACAAAAATTGATCCAGTTTCATGTATTCAAGGCCCATTTAGAAAAATATCATAATATTACAAATATATTTTTAAAAATATTAAAAACTTAAATCTGTCCAAGAAATAAAAAATGATACCCCCCATCCTTTTCTTTCCTCGACTCCCTTATGTATCAAACAACTCATTTGATACCGCTAGGAATAATTTGACATGATTATCATGACATAATAATTTAATAACATCATGAAAACGTGGGATCATAACTTTAAGAAAAACACCACAAGCAGGCAAAAGGGAAAATATGAACGTTCAGATAATAACCAGGAAAAGGGACACAAAATTAGTGCATACCAACATCATCCTCAATTTGTGCATTGTTCAAGTCAGAAACAAGCTTGCTGATGGAATCTTTTGTGCCATTCTGCATGAACCCCAAAAAAATGAGGATGGAGAAAAGGAGATGCCGTTACATAAGAGAATGAAAACCCAACCATTTGATGATACACTGAAACTTGTAAACTGATAGATAACAATAGCTAAGAGAAGGAAAACAAGAGGCCGGATTACCATAAAAATACACAACAGACGATGCTGTCAGTACAGATGCGTACTGCTTGCATCTGCCAATAGGCAACATTGAGCCCATCACTAAGTTGAGTCAGGGTCTGATTCAGCCCCACCCCAATGTCAACAAATATGAAGGCGGCATGAACCAGAATCTGCTGATTCTCCCATATCAGTTTTCAGTACTGAAAAACTTAAAGGATATTTGAGAAAGACAGAAGCATGCAATTATGTAAGGGTCAACCTTCTGTACTTATTTTATGTGTGTTTAACTTTGATGCTAAACTTAGTATGGACATGGGCTGAAGGCATTTTTCTTTTAGAAAAACATAATCCAGAGTGCTTGTGGCACACATGAATATAACTGAGAAACAGATGCAACATCATCTGCTTTCGCATGTAAAGATTGAATGTTTTTTCGCAGTTCTCACAGCAAGCCTTTTACCTTTGATCACATCCCCTCTTACCTAATACATAAAACGACTCTTCCCAATGTGTCCACTCAATCCCAACCCCCAAGTAACAATTACAGGATGTAAAATGTCTTTGATGTCATTTTCCTTGTTTAGGTCCCTACTAGCCTCTGACTGTTTCCAGCAATACTGGGCAACTATGGTTTCATTTGAATGAAAATTTTGAGAGTTTTAACTTAACTGTCTTTACCGATAAAATCTTGTCAAATAAAAAACTTGTACCACAATCTTTCATTTGCTAAAATCTACCAGAATGACAAAGCAATGGCTTCAAGCCATAATAGCCCTATGGGCATCATAGTTTTTTTTTTTTCTTAATTGGTGTGTAGGCAAATAAGGATCCACACACCTTCAACTTAAATTGTCGTGCAAGAATGCATAAGAGAGACAATTGCTTAAAAGACCTGCATTTTAAAGAAATATTTACCAACCATAATGGTAATGACAATCAAACAGATTTTTTTAGTAAGACTAGACAAAAGAAAGCCTCTGTCTACACATCACTTGGATATGTAGTCCTCAACATAATCATGGTTAGTATCAAAGACACCAAACAGATTGATCTGCAAAAATCCAGTCATAATTCAGTTGAAGTGTTCATTTGGAAGACATGTAAATTTAAATTCCCTTATAACCAATTCAAAATAATTATTCCTTTTATCTGACAATTACTAAGCTGCTGCAAACCTGCAAATGTAGAGCTTACTTGATGGATAAACGCAAATTAGGATTCTCTATATCACAGGCAACACCTGGGCATGACTACATGGCAATGACTAGAGAGCCTCATATAAGCAATGCTAAGGGCATAGACAATAGAAAGATATAGTTTTTGATACTTAAGGATGTAAATGATGAAATAGGAGGGAGTGAGCCTTGCTAATAACTCGACACATTTAAGCCAAAATATCACCAACTTAAACCTTAATCCTTCTCGTCATGTTGATAAATATTTGAAAAAGCGCTTCTTCTCACTTGTTGATAAAAGAGAGATACTTTAAGGACATCATGCCATCAAGCAGAGGCAAATAAAATAGAAAAGGGAAAAGTAAAAAGTAAAAACTCCAGATCAGAAAGTATGGGCATCTTTGTTCTTACACATTTCCAGTTTCCTCCAACAAAGAACTGCAAAAGAGAAAAAAAAAGAAGGATTAGAATAGCCACCCATACAAAATGTGTACGGTCTCAAACTATTCTCAATGGTCCGAAAATACATTCAAATTATTGAACAGCACAAAGAAAAGATCCACACAAACAAAGTGAGAAAGGCAACAAGATAACTCCAAAACACAAAAACTTACGTTCCATGCACAAATCACAGCAATCAGTCTCAATATTTGCAGACACTATGGGAATGTGGCATGCAATTAAGGAAATCTTAGTTGCAAACTAGGGACAAGAAAGTAAAGGATTAAGACCCGTGGAATCCATTATATGCATAAACATTAACAAGGAAGTGGCAAAATAAAGTTTCATTTCCTTAATATCAGAGGTGTGATCAGTAAAGAACTAAGTAACTTTCGATGGTATTTGATCTTAACCATCACTTTTCCAACTCATCTCCCACAGCAAGTCCCCCGTCATCTAACTTTTCTGACAATTTAAGAACAAGAACAAGAGAAAATAAAGCAAACTTCAGATGTTTATCTCAAAATCACTTAACACTGACTGCAAGGAGCTTCCTATCGGCCTACAGCTACAGCTCGCCGTTGCTGAGGCAAAATATTTTCATTGATTTGCAAAATAACAAATCTGGTAGTAGTTCACGCAGCAAACGGCTACAAAAAGATTCGTCAATTGGCACGTTTCAGACTTTCTACTGGATCTACTAGGTTAGAGTATTCCAACCGGATAACGAATCTCATAGATCGTTCGTTCAGTTTATACCCACTATCCATCAAAGACGATGAAGAAGAAAGACAAATGGCCACCTGAAACGAAAATGTAATGCTGAAACTAGATTTTCACCGGAATATTCGATTGGTTTGAAACAGTCTATCATCCAAAAAGATCGAATGAAGCGCCTTCTTTTACCAAGAATTGCGTGCAAAACCACCCGCAGACATATCCGGCTCCAGAAAACAGAAACAGAAGAAAAAATGGGCAATGACGCGAGAAGAATTGATGCCAGGAACAAAAGAAAAGAACGAGGAGAAAAACGGACTGGGTACCAACCTTTCCTGTGCCGGCCATGGAGGCGACGGGACGGCAGCCTTTTCCGGCGGCTGCATGGAGGTGGCGAGACACTTGCTGGAAGAAGGAATGGTTGGTGGTGGACCAGGAAGCGAAGCGTGTGACGCCAGCAGCGAAATGGCCGGAGATGGAGGTCTTTTGGGTGGGAATGGAGACGGGAGAGATGGGCAGGGACAATGCCATTTTGCAGGATTCGGTTATCCAAGAAACGACCACTCCTCTTCTTCCCTTCTCCCGACGTTGCTCGCCCTCCTCCTCTCCCTTTTCTTTTTATTCTCTCTTCCAGTTTTTTTTTCCCTCTTTTTCCGTACCAAATTGTTGCTGGGTAACGTTCTCCTGAAGATTTTCATTTAGACCGACATTTTGCTTTAAATAATCTTGATAAGGGGACTCGTATTTCTGAAATTTCCAATATAAACCTCACTTTTACTTAGCACTGGCCATTCAAAGGCTCTTTTCAATCAAAAAGCCGTTCTTCACTTGTTATATAAAGAGGAAGTATTGCAAATATATTACTTGACTGAGAGATAGCTTCTAACCTGTCAATTTAGAAGAACGAATGGTAGCATCAAAAGATTGGCAATATAAAAATTACTTTACAATTTTTTATCCTTCTTAACTCATGGTCTATTATTGTCCCTGCCTCTGTTCTTTACATGATGCAACGGCAGAAAAAGTGTTTCATAACTTTAAAAACAATTAGAGTTCTTCGTAGTTCCTTTTTTTTTTAAAAAAAAAAAGGAAAGAAAGAAAGAAACAAGACTTTGAGGTAGTGCATTTTGAAGGTTTGGTAGGTTTCAGCGTGAATAATGTTTGGTAAGTTTTTATGATATCACGAATCAGATAAGTAGGTGCGCTAGGAGTGTGGACTAAATGTTTTGTGTTTGATGGCAAAAATTCTGCGTTTCCACTTTGTAGAGTGTCGTCAAAATTGTGGACATTTTGTCTGCGCAGACAGAAACAAAATATTCATGCCCTCTAGAGACTGTCTAGTCTCTAGTGTGGTTCGTGGTTTCGTGTTCAAGACATGTTAAGAAGCAAAATGTGACTTGCAGAGAGAACATTCCAAAACTACGGGGACATTTGGTTACCACTCATCTGAATCTTGAGTACTTGATATCCATTTTTTCCCATTTAATTTAATTTTACTTCAATATTTGAAATGTATGAACTCATAGTCAAACTCCCTCCCCAAAGTTTTAGATCAATCCTTTTGTCAATTTAGATAATTAGAACATGGATCTCACATGCGACATAAAATCTTTAGTTTGATAAACCATGTATTTGAATATGGATTTTTTGTCGTATTAACAAACATTGCAACATCATATTCATCCAAATGCAGAGAAAAAAAGGTAGCATTTTCCGATATTATTTACAAACTTTAGGGGGAGGTGTTTATACTTTACACACATTTTAAGAGAAACATATTTTCGAAACAAATAAACATGATGTTAAAATTTCTAAAAAACAAGAGCGATTTTGCCAATTGGAGACCTTGTTATTTGTAATAGCGTGCTCTGCCCCTGGATGCATGAGACATGGAGACGAATCGGAATTGATTGGATGTAATCTTTCCCATATCGAACATTCACGTTTTCATATTTGGATCTGTAGTTGAATACTAATGAACAAAAAACTAAAGTTAATACGATGTCGAAATCATTATTTTTAAATTCATAATGTGAATCCGATTTAAATTCAACTTTTACTTTCACATCTAAATCCAAATCTTGCCTTTAAATGCACAACCCAATCTGGTCCACATTATATCATATTAGGAACCCCAACTTTCAAAATATATAGATATTGGATAGAAGATATTTATTTGAATCTGAATCTGAATATGATTAAATATTTATTTAAACCCCTGATGATCAGACATTTCTTAAATTTGTATCCTATCCAATTTTTTAATTGGATGTTAAGCAGTTCCATTGGTTATCTTATGCGAATATGGTTTCAATCCATTGACATGCCCAGTTCTTCTTTTCCTTTTTCTTCGGCTAATTAGTTTCTATTCACAGTTTCAATCCATTGACATTAAGGAATTTGAACAGATTTCCAGTCGAGGAAAAAGTCCTCTTATCAACATAGTGCGGGGAAAGAAAAACTTGGTAGTTTTTTTTTTTTTTTTTTTTTCCTACCAGCATATTGAGATTAGACACACAAAATGACGTCAGAATGCAGAACTTAGGTGTTGATTTAGCGATGATCTTCCTGGTTGAGAATCTTGTGTCCTATGTGTATATAAGAAACAAAAAAAGAACACTCAAGTAATTCTGTCCCATCGTCGACACTATCTCAAGCAAAAAGATTAAGAATATGAACTATAATGGAAATATCAGATCCCATTTGGTAGATGGAAGTCGTTGTTGATCTACTTTACCTGCAGTTTTCTTGTCCTTCCAATCGCTTTATATGCCCTGACGAAAGCCCTCTAATCTCAGGAACTTTATCAAGGGAACAGCGAAAATGATCTGATTAGGAGATTCATCAATAACAAAGGAAGTTAGTCATTGATAATATTTCCATTTTTCTCTCCCAAACTTTCTTCTGGATTTTTTGCATCTGAAGGCACAGTAGGATATTTTCACCAAAACCAGGTCTGGCTCTGGTCTGCAGGGCGCCCGTATCCCAGCCCATGCAACCCCATAACAAGAAGGGCACCTACTCCCCGTTCCAATTGGCTTCTGCACCAGAGAGTTACCTGATCTACTCCCTTTTGATCTTCCGTTGCTAGAACGAACAAGTGGGTGTCTCTCTCTCGTCTGGTAAGGAAGATGGTTACTCCAATAAGAACATCAAAGAGGAACCCGATTACCATTCTGGTTGGATGGGTGAGGAGGCAACCGCCCAAGGTGAAGGCCTTCCTGGCCGTCGTGACCGGGATGGCCTCCCTTGTCTTCCTCAAATTCGTCGTCCACGATCACGACAATCTGTTCGTTGCCTCGGAGGCCTGTCATGCGATTGGGATCTGCGTCTTGATCTACAAGTTGATGAAGGAGAAAAATTGTGCAGGTTCCTCACCTTCCTCCTCTTCCCACACGCCCGTCTCCGTATTGCTTGATTCCTATAATATTCTGAAGGCGTAGTCGTTTGATTCTTCTTCTTTTCTTATTGGAAGCGAAATGCGTCTTTTTCCCCGCTATAATTGACTGATTTTACGATCTTGTTCGTTGAGATTTGCCTTGTTGATCGCGGTATCTTGGGAAGTTTGAGGTTTCTGATGCTGACTTCTTGTGATCGTTGGTGCCTGGGAATTTCGTTATAGGCCTTTCACTCAAATCGCAGGAGCTGACGGCCATATTTTTGGCTGTGAGGCTGTACTGTAGCTATGTGATGGAATACGACATACACACTCTGCTTGATTCAGCAACTCTAATCACGACGCTGTGGGTGATTTACATGATCCGATTTAAGTTGACGTTGAGTTACATGGAGGATAAAGACAACTTTGCAACATATTATGTGGTCAGTTTTTCCTTTGTCAGTTTTCATGTCTTTTTATCATTATAATTATCTGAGTTATGAAATTCAAGTCATTCGATGTACCGGTATTACAAGGTTCTAGACCTTCAGGCATTGAGGTCTTTAATAATTACAATGGTCTGAATAATGAACTTCACATCATGTAATGTGTTACAAAATTGTAGGCCTTCAGGCAATGCGAGAGGTCAGTAGCCCCTGAACAGTTCTACTTCCCAACTTCAAAAGGGAAACGCAAATTAAATTTTTTTAGGTGTTATTTATCATTGCTTATTTTCTGAAAGCCATGGACATGGTGAAGCCAATTTGACTAGTTTTTAAACATTGAACGTCTGATATCGTCAAGTATTTTGTTCAAATTTCTCTCTTATCATTCTAAATATGAGCATGTCTAAAGTCTAAACATAAGGACATGCATGTTTGCTCCAAAATCGGCTGCGTTAAGTATAATTTTAGTTCGGATTAAATGAACATCTAATCATTTTCTCCATACCATTTAGCAATGTGGAAGAGATAGAGCTGCTGTTGGTGAAAAACGTGTAGAATATGGGATCATTGCATTACAATGCATTTCCTAACTTTGTCCAAATGCAAATTATGGGTGCAGGTAGTCCCATGTCTTGCACTGGCCTTTCTTGTTCATCCTTCAACCTCACATAGTATAATACACAGGATTGCCTGGGCTTTTTGTGTTTATTTGGAAGCTGTCTCAGTATTGCCTCAGCTACAAGTAATGCAAAACACAAAGGTTAGAGCTAAAATTACTCTTCTATTTGTTTTCATTTTTACTTTGTAAGGCTCATAATTGACTAAAGCAGTATCCTCCTACCTTTGCTCTAATATGCTCACGTTTTTGCAGATTGTTGAGCCATTTACTGCACATTATGTATTTGCTCTCGGCATTGCAAGGTTTCTGAACTGTGCACATTGGGTCCTTCAGGTATGACATCATCTGAATTTCTTCCTTATAAACAACTCATGCCCATACAAGTAGTGTCTTTGTGTAAGTGGCATCATGGACTCAATACATGTTTGTATTCCATCTATTTATTATCGTTATGTGTATATTGGCAATCCACTTGCCAAAAACTATCTCTATCCTATGTTTATCTTTGATCCACAAATATCTCTTGGTAACGTATGGCGGGTATATTTGTTTTTACTTTTCACTACTATCGTAGGTTCATTTTTTGTATGAATGCACAAACTAGACCTGCTCTTATGATGTGATTCTGTTAAACTCTTCATTATTAGTAACTCCCTTCTGATAGATATTACATTTTTCCTGATTCAATATCATGTTCGAACATGGCACTCAGGGAATCAAACTTAAAAACGGCAAAGAAATATGTGGGTCTTCTATGTTGATGATGTTAGTTATAGCTCTGCCTGTTCGTGCAGGTTATTTTTTATTTCTTAGTATGCTCGTGGCTTTCTAATTTAGAGGAATTCTAGTTTGACTTTTATGATGTTAGGTGCATTTGTTGGTTAATTTTTTGTTTTATTCACTGATGCTGCAAAAATGTGCACCCATGGTTTAGAAAAGTTATAAAAATGTTGAGTTGAGATACATGCTTGAAGGGTGGTTACCTGTGCTTCCCTTGTGCATGGTGTACCAGGAGAGAAAATCAAGTAGGCTTTGACTTGCTTTTCAGTGATTTTAAATGCACGTTCTTTCTGGTAAATCCTGTAAGTATGAAGGTTTCTTTTGATTAGACTCTGCATGTATAGTCCATTTATGCATAGCTATGTCGTGTCCAGAGAGTCTCAGTATAGATTGGAGGCAGATGCATATCATGTGAGTCTGTGTATACATAGTTCATGTATTTTACAATTTTCCATTAAATAAGAAAATCATGATCATCATTGTGGTGCATAATAAAGGTTCACTAAAGAGCCTATGTTATGTAGGTGCCCCTCATGCTAGGCAGTCTATATTTCTTCTAGCCAAAATGATTACTAATATGAACTTTTGGGTCGCTTAGTCGTAAGTTTGAATAGGTAGAATGCTGCTGTACTAAAAGTTATTTAAAGAAAATCTTTAGATCAAAATACTTGACAGTGTTCTTAAGTTATTCGTAACTTGAGGATGCAATCTGGCAACATGGGTCTGACAAACCTGTCCGTTAATATGGATTGCAGGAATACAGTGCTTACTTGAATATCGGATGCCTTTTATATGTCCTTTTTATTTTCTGTGGTAACCATCACATCATTGAGGTTGCTGAATTAGGAACTGACTGGATGTAATGGATGTTTGTCATAGCACATGATCTCATCAAACCATCTTAGTGATTGTGTTTCCTTTTTCCCCCTCCTGAATGTTCTTATATTAGTCATCATTCAGCTGTTGCATATGCAGGGAAAGACAAAAAATTTGAAACACATAACTGGTGTTCCATTTGATGTAGGTTGTGGATACTCGTGGACGCTTGCTGACTGCATTAGGCTATGCATTTTGGCCTCCAATGGTGCTTATTGCTGAGATTGTACAGACTTTTATTCTAGCAGATTTCTGTTATTATTATGTGAAGAGGTACTTATCCATGACATACTTAGCAAATACAGTTTATCACTGTTTGGACTCTGAAACCTTTGCAACTTGACAGTGTATTCGGCGGGCAGCTCGTGTTGCGTCTTCCTTCTGGAGTGGTTTAAACTTGAGGCAAGGATATATTTGCATGACTGCTCCACTGGTAAACTTACCATGACCAGTATTCTTTGACTGCACAATCTTTTGTCTTTTCCATGGGATTTATTATGTAACTAATGATTCCAGAGTTGGTCCTGCTACAGGGTCACAGACCATTGAAGGGAGTTACGATCAAAACTCATCTGCCTGTTTTGATTGGGGAAAATTATCTTGTAAAAATTTTTTGGTTGCATTAGTTTGCTCAGGAATATGAGAGCATATAATTTTTCAGTTTAAAGATGGAAGTTTGCCTTCCCACTATCAAAGGATGTTTATGACTTTTTGTTATATTTAAAAGATGAGATCCGGTTCTACATGACCCTTCATCCAGTTTAGCATGTATCTTTTCTTACAGAGGCCTTCATTTGGTTGCTCTATGATCCGGTGTTTGGATAAGTTTGTTGTGCAGTGGTATGTGAAAACTGTTCATTGAATTTACAAAAGTCCCTTTGCTGCCACTCATAACCCTGGAACAAGCGTTAAAGTGACATCATCGATGGGTGGATGGAATCGTATAATATATCGATACATATATGTTTAAACTATTGAAGGCGGAGTTGGTACCTATAAAAGGGGCATCACCATGACATGCACAACGAAGCATGCTCAGGGTCCTTGTAAGTTGTAATAACTGCATAAAGGACCGTATCGCTCCTGTAAGTTGAATCCAGTTCTCATATTTAGAAAGTCTTTAACAATGTGATGCTGATGAATTTCTACCTCTATGTTCATGGTCTTAGATTGCTGCTATTCACAGAGAACTACATTAGATGACCTGATCAGTCACGCCTCTTCACATAGTGATTTGGAGCACTACATTCGTTTTTTATATGAAAGGTGATAGTTTCTACCAGAGCATTCTCAAGTGGACCTCCTACCTCTTGACTCTTCTTTCAAGAGATACGAACTGGTGCTTTTTGCCAAACCAGTAAGAAGTGGGAATACAAGTGGATTGGATTCTTTGAGACATCTAAACTCAAGCCTTTTGAAGTTGTTTCAAACTAGAATTCAGGATATTTCTGATTCAGGTTTTTATCTAGGGATATTTCTGCAAAAGCTGCATTTGCTTGCAGGTGAAATCAGATCTGGCTATTCATCTTTCATGCATTAAGGTCAGAATGTCACCAGTTCAAGTTCCAAACTAGATTAGGATCAATCAACAATATACGTACCCAAATTAATGCTCTTAGCCTCCAATCGCATTCACTCTGCAGTCAGCATACGGCCCAACTAACGCAAGTTGGTAGTGCACAGAAATTAATGCCTTGGTCAGTTGCATTTATTTTTTCTCCGTTTGCAAGACAAGTGGTGTCAATTATCATTGCTCCTATTGACATCATATCTAGGCTACTTTTACTATTCTTCCTTGTCAGCTATATATCATATATATGGGAGGGTATCAGCCCTAAAAATGACTGCCATATTGTTACCTGCACTGAAGCTAAGTAGGTTGCAGCGATCATTTTAATAAGGCCGGAGTTCCGGCTGCACATGCTAGACTTTGCTGGTTTAGGTAGTGGAATCCCATCCTACCTAGGTTTGGTGTCCCTTGAGTCCATAATGGCTGTTTGGCTGGTGAGCGGCCTTTCCAGGCTAGGGCAATCCGTGGGTTCATGCAATGCCTGTCCCTGGGTAGTCTGCCAAAAGAAAAGGCATTCTGCAATTCAATATTCCACTAGCTCGGCTAGTTGGGCACAGTATGATGAACAGTATGAAATGTGTTCTTTTTTCTTATTTTTAACCTGCAGGTACTCCCTCCATAAGTGAGCCAGCTGCTAGCCGAAGAAATCAGATCCAGCAATGGAGTTGGATGCATCGTCCATGATTAGATCTGATCACCCTATCAATAATCTATTATATCTGCTAGTTCTGTTTTCTCACCTCTACCAAGGAATCTCTGTTTTCTCACCTCTACCAAGGAATCAAATTGCACACACACACACACACACACACACACATATATATATATATATATATATATATATAGAGAGAGAGAGAGAGAGAGAGAGAGAGAGAGAGAGGATCGCTAATGATCAATGACATTATGATTATTCTCACGATCGCAATCTTGAAGGTTTCAGGGACACTTTGGCCTGCCTGCATGAGTGGTCAGGCCTGCATAACATAGGCATTTCTCCTTGTTGCCAAAAGTTCCTGGTGGAACACAGTTGCAGGTCCTGCAGCAGCTACCGCACACCTGAACGCACCTATCCTGCCTTGAAGCCTTTGAGCACCTCCCCATGCACGCAGCGCCACAGTCTGACAATCCCTCCTCCAAACAAACAAAATGAAAATACAGTCATCTCATAAAATAAAATAAGATTAGTTAACTAAACAAAGAAAGAAACACCATTATTACCTATGCCAGGAAAGCTGATTCCACGCCTGCCCCCAGCACCACCAGCAACCGACAATGTTCCACATATGACATAACAAATAACTTTCATACTTAAACGATCATTCTAAAGGAAGAGCAGGAACCAATACAGCTTGGAAAGAGCTCTTTCTTACATGATATTCTGCTTTAAGCCTGCCATCAACAACCTGAAGCGTAAACAGGGAAAGAGCAACACCAACAAGGAGCAACTTAGACACAGCCATCACGGAGACAGAAAGATGAATAACGTGGAGATGGAAGAAGATCAATTTATAGTAGGATTGGCACCGGTGAAGTTTCAATGAGAGATTGGACCACCGAAGAGTTTCCCCTCGCACTGTAATTCCTATCCTCTCTGAAGTTTCGCTGGTAGGTGAAAATTCTTGGGTCACGTGAAGGCGGCGCGTGCGACCACGCCTCCCCGTTGGTGGATGTACTCGGGGGAAGGTGACGCCACACGCTTGAAGCATTGACGCAAGCTTTGATGGTCGAGCTCCAGCTGCGTTGGAGGTAGAGAAATTAACCTGTTGAGAAAGAAACTTTCAGGAGATTCTGAGAAAAAAAAAATGGCACCAACCATTTTTATTATCCACCTTCCCTCATGCGTTCTCTCAGAATATCATGATTGCTAGTTGCTATGATCATAATCCATCATGCCGATGCGTTGATAATTGATAATGACACTTGGTATTTATTATCTTTAACTTTTTTATTCTTAATTATTTTTTATACATCTTTCTTTTTTAATTGTTTCTTATACATTTTTTCTACAACTAATTCAGCTGAATTGGTGAATGCGCGGATTGGTCTTTGCAACAGTACTGCTTTTGACAATTCAAGCAATCATCTCTATCTCCTCACTAAATAATGTTCACTTGTCTCGGTCTTCATTTAATGTTGAAGCAAACTTTTAACAAACAGATAAACAATCTAATTGGGTGACTTGTCTCATAAGTAGAGTCTGATCACTGTCACTACGAATACATGGTCTAGGAAAAGTTAAAATTGTTTAAGTTTTAGTTTATGCATTCAGATCAACTAAAAGTTCTAAGATTCATATTGTTAGAAATCATGGATCTGTGGGCTAAACTAGTTTGTCGTCATACTAGCTGATTTAGACATTTCGATCGGTAGCGCCAATGGGAACTAAGGGCCACAGAGAATTAAGACCTTTAAATTAAACGTGCCAATAGTTGACGATGTGGGTGCATTTTTATTATATATGCAGTTCGAGCAACTATAAGGCAGATCAAAAAGTGGGTGCAATGATCTGTCCAAATTCCCATCCGTGCTAATGAATTTTCCTTTTGACCAACCTTTCTGTAGTATAACTATAATGCAAAGAAACGAGCAGCTTTGTGGTTTTTAATTCTATAGTTTCCGTAAGTTCATCCTTTTTCCCTTCATTTATGAAGATACTCTTACTTTTGCTTTTCTTTTGGGACTAATTAAAGGGAAGGAATCATCATCAAGAAGGCCACCACGGACAACCTTGGAGAAAGGCAAGGATTAGGTAGCTCTCTTTAATTCCAACAATGTCTGCTACAGTAGATCATAGGTAGCTCTCTTTAATTCCAACAATGTCTGCTACAGTAGATCATAGTCTTGATCATGAAGTCACCGATCAACTTGGTTTTTCAAGTAGACGAGGGGCAGTAACAAAAAAATTACTGGCTCCGCCTTAGACAAAACCATTGTATACATCATTTGGATGAGAACATGATCATCATCAACCCCCACAGATTCAGATCCACTTTTGCTATCACATGGGACCAGGAAGAAATTTGATGAAAGTAAGATTCGGGCTCCGGAATTCGTGTTATTATTACGGATCACGAGCATAAAGCAAAACTACATTGTCTTTTACAGATTAATTAAACTGAACAAACAGGGAAGTGGGAAAGCACAGCAAGCAACTCGGCTTAATTTGGATCTATACGCATATATAGACCAAGAAAACTCAGAATGAGAGTCAGAACGCGGCAACGATGAATGAGGCCAAAACTTCGTCCATCTCCACTTTCCGAGCACATGGGGAAACGAAGTTCAAGGAAGTTTAAAAAAAAAGGCAATGATCTCAAGAAAAAACAATTGGGTAACAATTATATTGCAAAGTCTTTGACTGGTAGTCGATTTTGGAGACGACAGTGGGGGGTTGAGACCTTCAACATGGGTTGACATGACATCGTAGCAGGCTAGCAGCGCCTTAACTTGGCTGCTTGATCCTCTGAAAGTGAAGCCTATCGTCTTGTGTTCACATGCAATCAGGACGAGCATATTTTGCCGAATTCGTTTTAATCGTCTCCTCCCCACCTCTGGCGGTGCAGATACAGATGCCGGCAACCTTCCAAATCAACCATGTTCGTTTTGGAATTTTGCATGTCGTTCTCGTTGACATACTGAACAATTTGGGGCAATCTCTGACAGCGACAAGCATTTCGGCAGATATTTTTAGCTCTTTTATCGTTTAAATAGAATATTCGTGAAAAAAGGGCTTTGCTTTTGACACCGCCTCGGATATGACCGCAAAATATGAGTCATGGGGTTTATAATTGTTCATCTGATACGGGTCCAACTTTGCTTCTATCAAGTAAAAATTTTACATGTATAATCGTCTCCTAGTTCTAGTTAAAATATTAGTCATTGTTGGAGCAGAGGCGGGTCTTCAGGAAGAAGCTTAGAAACCTGAAGATCGGGATTAAGTGAAAGGTGGCAGTTCAACGGAATTTTACTTTTTCTTCATCCTGATCGAACGTTTCAAGTTTTCATGGCGTTCCGCTTTCAATCGCTCCCATCTGGCTGCATGTCGCAGCTCTCGCACAGAGATTACAAATTTGAGAGGAGCCATGCATATATCTATCAGAAATATTTCATTATAGACAGAAAAAACTGATGAAACGACAACAACAACAACAACAGAGATCGCGTAGAAGGGAAGACATTGTTATACATGCTTTCAGATCATGCCCGGAATGATCTTCCTCCTATTAAGGACACTTGCGGACGCCGCCGTGAGTGGTCTGGGAGGCGTAGCAGGGGCACTCTTCGTAGTGGCCGGCGGTGCCGGAGGGGACGCAGTGGCACCTGAAGCAGCAGGTGCCGCACGCCCTCTTGCAGAGGTTGGGCCGCGACGATAGGCTGCACCTCACCCCGCATGCCGCATCGCAATCTGCGCCATACCGTTCACATCCTCAACACCCCACTCAAGAATACACATAATACACCATTAACAGCACAGCACAGCACAGAGAAAGAGTCGTACCTAGTGCTGGCGGAGGCAGAGGAGTCGGAGCAGGACTCTTGTGGTCCTGACCAGGCGCCTGCGCAGAATAAGGAATTTGGTCGTCCTTAGTATTTTCTCAACGAATATATATAGAGAGAGAGAGTGAGAGAGAGAATCTTGAATGTAATTAAATGTTCCACTCTGTGTAGTTACCCACTTCACTTCACTTGTTGCAGTGAAATGTGGTCCTGTTTGGCAGGGAGGAGGACAATGCCAGTCTCCTGCCAACCTACCACTTCTGCTACTAAGAACAGCTCAGACAATCCGTAACAGAGGAGTAAAGAGGAGAAGGATTCTATACCATTGAGGAACCAGAACCCAGGCCGGCGTGCACCAAATCAAGGGAGAGGAGAGAGAGGACGATGAAGACGGTGACGATCTTAGAGGAGATCGCCATTGGAGAATGAGCAGGAGTAGTAGATGAAGCTGTTTGAAAAAGGCGGAACTGGGAAAGGTCAGTCAGCCCTCTCCCCTCCAGAGATGGTAGAGTGAAGAGGAGGTCGGCCTGCAGCCTCTCACTTATAGCACAGAGTGGTGGGTCCCGACGAGAGAGGGGTCCCATGCATGCCCTCGGCACGAGCGACGGCTGCGCTCGTGTGGCATTCGGTCGTTCTATCTAATCTCCCCCACACCGCGTCAGCCTGGGGCCCACGGTTGAACGGGGGCCACGCGCTTTCTCTGCAAGCTGGAGCGGGGCCCACAGCCAACCGCAGCTGTTGTTGCGATACAGCTGTATATTTCGACTCTTTTTTTTTTCTCTGCCAAAACAGCGGTCACCCGACCCGGGTTGATGTGTGACTCGAATCGGATCTAAGTCGGTTTAACATTCTTTGAGAGAGTAGAACGAGGAACAGTGAACAGATCTCTCTACTCTGTTCGAGCAAAATGGATCCATATCGGTTCTGCACTCGTATCGGAAACCTGAACCATACGCCTAGGCATGTATCGAGTTGCAGCAGCCATTTCACGAATTAAAAAATAAAAATATTTTTTTATTAAGTTTTTTTTTTTTTAATATCGGCTAATATGAGGCTGAATGGACCGATAGACGCTGACATGGCTTGAACTGGTCCCATAATGAGGGGCACCGCAACTGGTCGCCAACGAGTTAAGAAAAAATGTTTATTCAGAAAAATAAATGGAAACTATAAATAAAAAATAAAAAATGTTAAAAATTTGATATGCAGCCCTCTTGAATCGACCACCGAATCAGATCAGTTTGCAGCCAATTAAATTTGAATCGACCAATTCATGAAAATTTTAATAACAGTCACGTATATTTGTATCTCTTTAGCTCAATGTTTTACACACGAAACATTTGCATTATAAATAACTATCCAACTGCAAAGTAAAGATATAAGTCACAATTATTCGCATGATTGCAACGCCCCGTCCATCGGCTATACATTTGTTAATAATTGTCATAAGCGTGACTAAGTTATCTTAGGCCCTATGGTTTTCAATTGTTAAATGCAAGGGAGCAGCCTCGCTTTAGACAACCCGAATCTTTTGATTTTAAAAATCCCTTTTCGGGTAAATGTTTTTTATAATATTATAGCGTTGGCATAAAACAACTCAATAAAATGCCTATTCAGCAAGAAAATGCATTCAAAATAACATATTTAAATTCAAATTATTTTTTTGCAGCTTTAAAACAACAACTTTCTTTCTGAACAAGTTACGTCTTGATCCGCATCAAACCTGCTCGAGGACTCCTCCATATATTTTATTAATCCAATAGTGCCAAAAACCAATATTTACAGGAAAACTAACAAAAATTGCTGCAACTTGTACAAGAGACACCAATGAACCTCAAACTAAGGGCAGCAAGGAAAGAGTGTGCACATCTGGATTTTCGTTTGTGATGCGGAAAAGTTGAACTTTGTTAGCCACGATTTGAGGAGCTGCTCTGTTTTCCCCTTTACCTGCAATAAGAGAACTAAGCCAGAATTTCCATTTCCTGTTGTTAGCAGAGATGAAAATGATTGAGCAACAATTGAAGTCGAAATGAGAAAGCGTCCAAGCTAACATTTCTGTCTCAGGGAAAGGGGAAATCGATCTACGGCAGAAAGGATTATCTACGTCAAGAACATCTATGGCTCCATTTACCTTAACCGCAACNAACATGACCTCCCCATTTACCATACCAATAGCTTATCTCACCTCTGCCTATGTACCACACAGCATTGCCTTTAACAGGGTACCAAGACATAATGCAGTTCTTAAAAAACCAAGATTGTTTCGCTTTTGGCTTAATAACCCATAAACTCCTAGGAGCAACATATTTTTTGTGGCAAAATTTGGCCCAATTAACTTCATGAACGCAGATGGAAAGGGACCATTTTACATGGCAAACTTTAGACCATTCTTCAATATGTGGTAATCCCACACCTCCCTCCGAATAAGGTTTACAGACTTGGTCCCAAGCAATAAGGTGCCTAGCTCTAGAGTTCTCATCTCCTCCCCATAAAAAATTGGCCATAGAGGCAGCAAAAAGCCTAGACACCTTCTTAGGAAGAGTAAAAACAGACGTCCGTAATAGATATTTCACCTCAACCGAGACTGCATCAGAAAAACAAGTTACGTCTTGATCATCCTTGCAGGATAAAACAGATTAACAAGTATATGTTTTTAGTCCTTTAATTTGATCGCAGATCCAACAATCCAAGTGGGTAGGGGATGTTAAGGCATTAAAGGAACATTACATGATTTTTTTCAGTGTTTAAAACCGAAGTTATGTGCTCACATACCTAACACCATTAATTTATAAACCTTCATCGAATTCATGGAATCTGAAGCATGTATTAGGTTTGACTTATTTATTTGGTCCTATAGTTTTCGACATATTGAACGCACATAGCTAGATTGTGCAACCATTGATGGCTCCACCTCCACCATTGTCATCTTCAATTGAAGCTGTACCGTCCTTCATTTTGGTTCTGATTTACGGCTTTTCGTGGCCCAGTAGCTGTCAAGGCATAATTACACAGCCATTCAATGCCACAAATTAATGCTACTAATTCATGCTCATTCCCATCAATGAGTCAACCAAATATGAACACGTACGGCCGAAATATTTATCAAGTCTCATTTCTTTTTTTTTTCTTTTTTTTGTATATATATATATATATATATATATATATATATATATATATATATATATATATATATATATATATATATATATATGTGTGTGTGTGTTACATTATATAACAATAACGTGCATGTGCATGGGTGGTATCGAGCTTATTTGCATGCAGGGGCGGAGGGAGGGAGGGGCCGCCTAGGCCATGGCCCCACCCTAATGAATTGAAAAAAAAAATATACATGGTAAAAAATAAGAATTTTTTGTTGTTTTATGTATTTTTTAGTTGTGAGTTCAGTTTGATCCTACCCAAATCAAACCCAAAAAACTCAGCCTCCGTTTGGCTCGTTCTTGAAAAAAATTCTGGCTCCACCCTTGTTTGCATGCATGTAATTAAGTTATTTATGCTATTTATTTTGAATAGCGAGACTTTCACCTCAAAAAGAAAATCCAACGTCATGAGTTTACTAGTTACCTTGTGATGATAGAGCAGACGCATATGTGAATATGATGGATGAAGGATGTGAACATTGGCGCAGTGAATAGGGATGTGGGGAAGAACAAACATTGTGATGAGTTCATTTCTGGGTGCTCGATCGAGACGCGAGAGGAGGGAGCGAGGGGCGTCCCGATCAAGCAACCAGATCATACATTAATTCAACTTCCACTTAAGAAACAAATTTGTCACAATCACCCACCTGCTATCTCATCACATCATCTCTCTCTCCATATATTGCATTTTTGGGTCAGTGAAAGGAAACCCCCTTTCAGAGTAAAAGCCGAGCGGAAAAGACTGTTTTTTGTGTTTTTAATCTCACCTTCTTGCACTTCAACTTACATACCAGTGATCACACCCTCTACAGCATAGGGGGCTGGTGCTCCTAACATTTGAACTAGAAACTGGTGTTTCCAAACCTCGGACCCAAGCCGTTGCATCAACCCCTTTGGAATACATATTGTAATCAAAATTTTTAAAATATCCACTCATTAGCAGGATACAAATGATTTGGATCTTGTCTTGTTATTTTTATGCACTGGAACTGATTTTTGGTTTACCTCCATCGCATGAACAAGTGTCGGCGTTCATTCAAAGCCCTATTTACAGTACAGACGACCCAATTTTGCAGTTTATATATAAATATGTACATCTGTATGGAGAGCCATGTGTGACTCTTCACGAGCGGAGCCAAGGGGTTCTTCCCCACTTTATTTTTTTAAAGAATTTATATGTGAATTTAAAAAAAAATTATTGTCCGATATAAAAATTTAACAAAATAATATTTCAACCCGTGCCAAAATCTGTCTCCACCACCTTTGACTCGTTATTTCTATAATTTTTTTGTAAATGTTTATCTTTCATAAATGTTAACAAGAGAAAAAAAAACATTTTCATTCATAAAAAATATCACTGTCATTGAGTTCTGGAGGGAGATATATGAGACCCACATCATTGGGTGTCCAGTTCACCAGTACACGTTACAAGTGACCGGCGCCATTGAGATGTCCGTCTGTCAAGCACCAAATTTGATCTTAGCCCCAACTTGGATGTCTGTGCTATTTTTTCCACAACTGGGGCTGGGCCCTGACACCTGCAGAACCCAAATTATCTCAAACTTCTTCTTCTTGTGAGAATTCATTGACTGTCGTACTGGAAAATATAAATAAAATTTTTACAAAGTAGCACAGATCGTCTCATGTTCATCTCCACCTGTGTAGCATGAATGCCATCTCCACTATAGGCAAAGATAGATTTGAAGAAAATCGTGATATAATATATATATATATATATGAAATAAAATTTGACTCTGCTGAAATTAGTCAGATATATATATATATATATAAAAGCATGAAACAAATAGCTTGAACCCCTGGTAAAATCTGGTAAACTTTAATTAGACTAAATTAAAAACATGTAACCAATGGGTCTTGGTGAATCAAATCATTAGAAAGAGAAATGGGGAAGAAGGGTCGTCTGGACTCGCTTGAAGCATGTTAAATCTGCAGCCAAACACATGGAGTGTGGGGTCAAGCTAGTCCTCCCCTTGTCTGCTGCTCCAATTCAAGATCGCTTTGGAATTTCATGATCAGCTCATTCCAGTGACACCAACCTGGTTCTGGTATGATCAACATCCCCAATTCGTGGTTTGAGATGCAAAGGCTTCGGATCCATGATAGTAATAAGATGACGAAAATTTCTGTGTTATATTAGTCCATTTGCATATAAACAAACAGACCGCCAATACATTTGAATATTAGTCAAAATTAAAACCAATATAATTAAAACATCAGCTGCAAAATACGCCAGATATGATCCATTTGCATTCCTCAATTTACCAAAGTTACAATTTCAGCATTGGCATTGACCAGGTGTATAAACAATAGATTAAGCGTTTAAGGAACAAAACTTCAAAACCCAAGACGATCAAGATTAATAAAATTCCTATCTGATTCTCAATAATTGAAGCCAATGTTTATATAATTATTTGTCATCTTCATTATTGTGATTGTCTCTGGTTGTTAGATTGCCAAACATGGGTCGGCTAAATACATAGACCATCAAATTTGGTACAACAAAAGATAGACAGAATCTCCTCTGGCTCCATTCATGATCTGCCGCCCTACTGGACGTGATCATCTCACATCTCTCTCTCTAGATCTGCAAATATAATCAGATCGCGATTTTCTCATGCTTTATCGTCACGAAGCATGTTGGATCAAGAAATATTTTTTACTTAAAAGAAAGACAAATTGGAAATGTTGAAGAGTTCAGAAACTATACAACAGCAAGAAATTGAGATGATTCAAGACAAGAGTTTACTTAATTATTCAGATAAACCCTGACAGATCCAAAGTGTACCGTCAATGGCCATAAACTGTTGGCTACGTGGGTAGGCTCTTCCAAAATCAGCAAGCTTCGTACATCCAAATTAACAACTGCATGGACTGTCTATAATCTCGTCATCTAACCCAACTGCACCAATCAGATCCACCTACCTTAACCACATCGCTAGGAAATATAATGAACTCATGGGCGTCACATATTTATTAAAAACTAGAAGCTAAACGGGAAATGTAGATGGCTCTTAGAAAAGATTAATGCCTTCGCATTCAAGAGGAGTGATCGGTGCTTTTAAGAGAAATTATGGTGTTCTGATCTACCAATCACTATATTGAAGCATGACATACAACAGAACTCATAAATGAAGACAGAGTTTGCACCGCAGAATTTGGAAGTTCTGAGAAAAAAAATGTTCTGGGTTTTTGTTGTTCGTACTTTGATTTGTGTTCTGTTTCCTAAAAATTTTGAAATGACTTGAGGATTTGGTTGCAGGAAGCTGCCATGCATTACTAAACCATTTGAATGATCTTACAATGAAGAACAGCCCTTTGATAAGAAATTGAACGTGGGGATGAGCTTGAATGTCAATATTCTACCGTTATTCGGCCCAATTCTCCAATCTTACCCCCCAAAATAAGCACTATAAACTCGAAACTAAATAGTTCCAAAAGGGAAAAGGAGAAGCTCTATTAGTGACAGTAAGGTTTCAAGAAAGCAGTAGTAAAGTTTCAATCTTAAGCTTATCAGGTCAAGTTTAAACTATGCTCATTGTTTCCTGTTTTCTTTTTTCTGCGCAATCTATTTTTTATTCTTTGATTAATGCAATTCAGGAAGAAAAACCTCCAGCAGGCGTGTTTCTCAGGTCAAATTGAAACTAACTTGTTAAGAAAGCGGAGTTTAATTTATTTTATCTTCAAAATAAACTCTCCATCCATGTCTATAACGGAGGTATATAACACCTAGCTAATAAGAAAATGTGAAGCATTTGGCTACACAAAAACACTTATAAGAGGAAGAATTGGAAAATAGGAAAACAAATTGATTCTTCTCAACCACCACAAGCAGTTAGGAAGATTAAGTCTCAACACTGTAACTTCGTAGCACATTAACTATATAGCTAACCGTTAGTGCCTGCTAAAGTACAATTAGAAAAATATTCGAATCCCAAGAGAGAAAGAAATGATCAGGTCGTCAAAAACAATGTTTCGAGCACTCTCCATTTATGCTAGCTAGATTTGAATGGGGAAACTACTGAATATAAAAACTTACTACATTTTGAGCATGTCAGCATATATTTCTACTAAATAGAAGGGTTGCTTGGCAATAATATCCATATCTTATTAATCTAGATCTTGATTCTTGTCTAAATCATATCGGACCCCGCTTTTCTTGACTGTATTGGACATGGGCATCAACGTCGAACAAGTGCATAGCTGAGAAGGAAAGCATCAGTGACAGTCCGCATGACATAGGCTCTTAAAAAAATCGGAAACTCCAGGCTGTCCCCAACTTGGTGGGCCGCATGAATCGGAAATTAATTAACACCGAACTCGGGGAACCCCTATATCGACTCGGATCGGACGGACGAGTCGAAGCAGGAGAGCTGGAGATGAATCGGAGATTCTTCCAGTGGCAGGAAAATGGTGTCTTGATTCTTCTTTTCATACTGAAAATTATCCATGATGCTCTGTAGGTTTGAATGTTGCTAAGTTAAAATACTAATGAGTGTGATAATTAGATGATTCGCTTCAATGTGGTTGAAGATGAATGAAAAGGCCGATACGGAGATGTATAGTTCGATGCTATGTAGTGTGACGCATTAAAAAGAAACCAACGCGGTCTGCACAGAGGAATTACTGCAGCTGCCTTCCTTTCTTCCTTTGTGAGTCCAAGGAATGTGGGCTCAGTGGGGGTCAGGGAATCGATGCTTAAAACTTTTCTTCTTCTTTTCAAACTTCTTTTTGCTAATTTGTTGGATCAGTATTGCTCAGAATGAGCCTTTTGCCTTCCCCTAAACAAGCCTCTGCCGTGGATGACTCGTCCTCCAACACTATAAATACTGTTATGGTGCTATAGAGGTTCATCATCGGCTCTCTTTATCTCTTCTCTCTCTGATCATGGCTGCCATTAAGCCAGTAGTTGTGTTCGCGGCTCTTGCCTTTCTGGTGTTCCATCTTGTTGAGGGCAGACTTGCATCTGAGTTGCAATTGGTATGTCTCTTACAGGGTTAATCTACAGCAGTAAAGCTTTCTGATCTCTTTCTCTCAGTCTCTCTCGCAGAAATCACTTTCTTTCTGCAAACTGCATTAGCACATGAACTTTGCATCTTCTTTTAACGTACTCAAAGCTGCAAACAAATCCAAAGCGGTCCAGTTCTAAGAATTGGCACTTAACAGCTAACATTGCTGATCATATGGTCTTCTTCTATGCTTTTTACAATTGGAAGTTTGAGAAAATTCCAAACAGTTGCGATTCACGGGTCGTATGTATTGACATCGCTTTTTTGAAATGTGTCGTCGCAGGCAGAAGTAAGGAGACATGAAAGATCCCTCCTCCAAACTATAGGTTTGTTCATCTTCTTCTTAATGGGATAACTTCGGGTTTCTAGACAATCAAACACGTTGCTTCTCAACCATGAACTTCTTCTTTTGCAGTTAATTGAGATGGTGAGTTTTTTTGTGGGTGCAGACTGCGCAGAAGCTTGCAGTGTGAGGTGTTCAAAGGCATCGAGGCAGAAAAGGTGCGAGTTCGAGTGCGGGAGCTGCTGCAAGAGATGCAACTGCGTCCCTCCCGGCACCTACGGCAACAAGGAGGCCTGCCCTTGCTATGCTAGCATCACCACTCACGGTGGAAAGCCCAACTGCCCCTGAGGACTTGAATACTTTGCGAGACGTTACATGTGGAATTGTTATTTGCACCGTCCTCCCTTGGCTTGTTTGTCCAGCTCTGTTTCTAATGATCTACAGTAAGATAATGTATTAGCAGGAAGTCCTGCTTCCAAGTCTTTTTGTTCGTATGATAAATAAAGGTTGCAGATCTTGCTCAAAACATATAATATGAAAATCTATGCCAATGATGAGAACCTGCCTTCTATTGCTTTCTGCTTTCAGCAATGGATTTGATTGGTGACAGGCATTTTGGCCATTTTGAAGCGTGCATGTTGGTCTGTATGTGTATGCTGCAGGGAAGAAGCTAAACGATGGCCGGCCTCGATTTTCAGAAAAATTTAAGACCTCATTGGTTTTAATTTTGGAAAATGTAATGCTTTCCTTAAAATTTGTTTCAACAAACACAAATAATCTGCAAGGTTGCAACTGAAACAATGGCCCTCCTGAATTTTCTTTGTCTCTGCAGCCATGCATATGAATTCAAGTTGAAATTTCCTAAAGAAACACTGGTGGTTTTCAAACTGAGTTTGATTAGATGAGTGACTGCAAAGATATTTAGATCCGGACTCAACCATAAGCGATGTGGACGTCATTTCAGGGGACATCTAGGGTGGGCTGGACTGTTGCCCCACTGGCAACGACTTGTCTGTTCACAAGCGGGTTACCGTCCGCCCTGCAAAGGAACTCATCCCAGTTCCAGGTCAAACATGTCTCAAAGGAAACCAAGTCCCACACGTATCAAATGCCCAAGATTTAATTAACTCATTAAAATCTGGTTTTATTCAGTCATAAATCTTTGTCAATGGTGTGTGTGTGTGTGTGTGAAAATGTTGCGAAATTATCAAAATTTGCTTCACAAGTTTGTATGAAAATGAATGTGATTCATCTCATTCATATGATCCCTTTGAGTTAATCTAATATGTTTAACTTCTTATAATGTCCATAAAGAATGGTTTAAATGATCAAAATCTCTAGTTTACATGGGTAGAAATGGGACCAATGCATTTGTCTGATCCCTTATATCTAATCCAATGAGTTGAACTTGTAGTTACATCCCTAACGATGTAAGAGATTGAAATTACAAGTTTGTATCAATACGAGAGGGATTTAATTGATTCATTTGATCATACATAATTAATAGAACATGGTTAACTTGTTGTCATATTCACATTCAACGATTTAGTGGATCGAAATAACAAGTTTGTATGAAAATGAATGAGATTCAACTTATTCATATGATCCCTTATTGTTAATCTAATATGTTTAACTTGTTATAATGTCTATAATGAATGATTTAAACGATTAAAATCACTAGTTTATGTAGATACAAATGAGACCAATGCATTCGTTTGATCCATTGAAACTAATCCAATGAGTTGAACTTGTAGTTACATCTCTCACGAACGATCTAAGAGATTGAAATCCCAAGTTCCTATCAATACGAGAGAGATTTAATTGATTCATTTGACACACATATTTTGTTGAATACTTGTTGTTACGTTCACATTGCATGATTTTGTGGATTTAAATCACAAGTTTGTATGAAAATGAATGAGATTCAACTCATTCATATGATAGACAGCGTCTTGATCGTGAGTTTCTCCATTCGATTGAGCTCCCCCTTTCAGGATGCCGCCAAGACATTTTGGGGACATCAAGATTCTTGTATATCTAAAAATGTCACTACAGGGATGTAGGCAGGCGAGTACCATGACGAAATCAACAAGCCGCCATTATTCATAGGTACAAACTACATTTAGTACAGCACACACATAGTTATACATCAAAAGCTCACTTTGATTCCCAGCAACTCCATGAATTGAGAGACAAACTCGGGGTGTCCGGGCCAAGCGGCTGCAGTCACCAGATTACGGTCTGTGAAGGCTCGGTGTATAGGATCAGGCTCCAACCAGGCAGCTCCGGCAAGCACCACATTGAGCTTTACGGCGGGGTAAGCAGTACACCTCCTTCCCTGTAATGAAGCCAGAAGCGTCGTCATGATAAAGATCAGCTCCTACAAGTACAGGGGACTCTGCTACCGCGACGTCCAACTCTTTTCTCCAGGGTTCATTGTATATGAGCTCAGAATCAAAGGAAAGAAACATTGGTAAGGAAGTTAAAATTGAAAAACTTCCACAGATAGAACTCCTGGCTACCCAGCAAATATACTCACTACATTATGGATGTTTGCTATGTTAAAGAACGGATACACCGAGGGTGCATTTGAGTACATTTGATCTACTCCGACCTAAGATCCTCTGGATTTGAGATATATGGGTTTAAAATAGATGCTCTCCACTCTGATCTTAGATCATATATTTTGCAAGAGATTTGCCAAAAAAAAAAAAAAAATCCAGAGTTAAAAGATTATATTTGGTCTCCAAGCGCCTAAGCTTCTTTCTCAAGGCGTCACTCCTCGTCGGGATGACTAATTGAGAGATGCCTCCGGTTGCATTCGTATGAACTGAGAGACGCCTTCACAGGTGAACACATAAACTATGAAAAACTTATATCAATTGCATTTGTAGTCACATTAAATTGGAACATTTACATCTCCCTATTCATATCACATAAAAGGGGTCACAGCACTTCATGATTATAAAACGAAAGTCAACGCCATGGTAAGATGTTAAACCGCCTAACCAGTATAACAGACACGGAAGCTATTTTCTGTTGCTTCTCTTCGGTTACCTTTTTCAATTTGTGAATAAGTCACACATTTAAAAGGAAATACGACTATGCAATTAGACGAGTCATGACAGATCTATACAATCACATTGATAGCAACTGCATAACCACAAATGGAGTACCTCATTTCCTCATCAAATGGATGCATTTTCATGATTATAAAATGCTAAAGCAAGTGCCAAGCATCATGACCTTGACAGGTAACAGTAAACGAAGCACATATGTGGACGTTGTAGAGCAAAAGTGCTGATCTATAAGGCTTTTAGGGAGTTCAAAAGAAGTGCTTGGAAAGAAAAAAGGTCTACCGAGAGGAGGTCAAGAAATCACCATGCATAGGATTTGTCAAGCAGAAAATGTCTCAATTGAGACCATCCATTAGAGACAATGAAACTGTAGCTCACAGGGGCTTCAATGCTGCACTGCTGTTCTCCATTGCCATTTTCTTTTTCTTTTCGTGGGATAAAGACTATGCAAGCACGTGAGATTTGACTCATCACATCGAGGCTGTGAAAACACAGTCCAGGTGCGAAAACACTGTCCATGGCAAAAAAGGTTCATGGAATGGAGCTGTAACAACCTAAGATAGAAACTTTAGGAAGAAAAACATTCACCATGGTGTAGGTGCTTAGGATATGGCCTTAGGATACTATTGTAAATTACAAACCATGCAATGCAGAATCAACATAGAATAATCACTATTGCAAGTTATGTGGCTGGTTCAATTTAAGGTAGTTTCAGAACTTATAAGTGTATAAAATCTGTAGAAAATCATTTCCCCACTGACATGTAGGATTGCATTCTCCAGATAGAACTAATGTCTATCAACAGAGATAGCCAGGAAGAGCATACAAGATGGACAGATTATTGAGTAAAACCACAATACCTTCAGCACATCAGCAGCTGCTAATACTTGTTGGCCATGGCAAATTGAGGCAACCGGCTTACCAGCATTCATGAATTTCTTCACCAAGCTTATTACCCGACCATCAAGTGCAAGATATTCGGGTGCTCTTCCTCCAGGGATGAGAAGCCCATTATAGTAATCAAAGTTTACATCTTCAAAGGTATAATTGAGCACAACATCATGACCTGGCTTCTCACTGTATGTCTGGTCACCTTCAAAATCATGAACGGCAGTTGGGCAAGATTCACCTTCTCGCTTTTTGGGGCAGACTGTGTCGACTTGGCAACCAAGAGCTTGGAGAGATTGTAGAGGGACCATAACCTCATAGTCTTCCATGAAATCCTGCATATGAGAACAACTACATCATCCTAAGTCATAAGAACATGAAAAAACATACAATCGAATACATGAATACACCGCAAACATCTAACCAAGTGGCAAGGCCAGAAATTTTAAGCTGCTGGCACAAACTTCTACTTAAATTGCAAAATATCAAAATTTATGACAAAAGGATTGCAGTTTTTTTGGTTATCAAGAGATGACATAATTCTTTATATTATATAGCATATCTATTTAACATCTACCAATATCACATTATCACAACTTTGAAAAATCTAACAAGTTTTCAGAAAAATATTATATTTATTTTTATAAACTTAATAGTTTATTATATGTTCTTAAGTTTCCATATTCTACGATGCATCCATGTTTTCTCAAATGTTTTCCAAAAAATATATTGAAAGGATCTGTACATGTAAGGGTTTCCTTGCAATGAGACATAGAAAAAAATGACTCTTCTAAGAACTAGAAAACAATCGATTTTACCCTTTTAACAATAACAAAACAAAAAATGTAATTTTTTTTCTCTAACTTGTAAAGACAACTAAAATAATATACAAAGTAAGTCTTACGTTTTCAAAGTCAACGTTAATTGTTTTTTCCACTTTTTCAAATCTAAAACAGTAACTTCAAAGAAAACCTCTTAAACTCTTGCCTGTTATTAGAAATTATTGCGACCATCATGTAAAAGAATTTTAAAAGTTGATTTTTATGGTGAATGTCAAATCTAAAAATAAATCAAAACTAAAACTATTATAGGGCATTCAATGCTAAACTATTATTGTAAAAACAAGAATGGATATATACACATTTATTTTTCTACAGTATTATGAATTGAATCTGAGTGCATTTTTTGTCAAATTAACGATAAAATAATTCAGTAAGACACTCAATGAATTTAGGGTGAGCACTGAAGCTGCATTTTTCAATTAAAAAAACTTGAGTTAGGGCAGGTAATTTAAAAGATTGTAAGTTACTATCGGGCATTTGCCATCTTATGCATAATGTGGCTCCATCAGTGATCTAATCTAAGCTTGTCAGTAGATGCGGAGGTTTCCCAAAGTGCAACTGCAATAAATGTTCTAACATGGTAAAATAGTAGATAGACAGCTTACAGCAAGCAGATACTTCAGGCACTTTGCTTATAAGAATAATAGCTGTGGCAAGTTAGTAACTTATGCATCAACTATTTCTTTAAACAACAGATTCTCGACGTACAAAATCCAGCACTTTGAGTTATGCAATGGCTGTTTGTTAGCAGAAAAATTCATGACCAGAAACATCCAAGATGCCCTAAAATTTGTTTTTCTAGACCATCTTGAGTGAACAGAGAAGACTTTCCTCACAAGTCCCTATGCCACACAATCACTCACCTTTTGATTTTTTTTTTGTTCTTCCCTTCTCCTCCAAGTTAACTTGCTGTCTAGAACATTGGAAGGTAAAATAAATGATTGAAAAAGAACAAATGAACCAACAAGAAGAAAACCTGCCAGACAGCAGGACAACCTTGAGATGCCAGAGCGTTGCTCCTTGGCAAATTACCATACCACACATTGGATTCTGGAGAGATTATTGGTGGATCAGATAGATCAGTCTTTCTCATATGAGGCATGAGAGGAAGAAGGTGGTACGCAAGAGGCAAAGCCGCAAAACCAACCTTTCTTCCCCCCGCCCTCAAGGTCTAGGGCCGCTTCAGGATCTGGGTGGTCCTACGGTACACCCTTCAACTTGAACATTGTGCATGCCAACATTGCAGTGTAGAGGAGTAACATTCAAGAGAATCGAGCTGAGGACACATTGTCTGCACGCTACCCTCAGGCCAACCAGCTATGGTACGCCCTTTGGAGAAAGAGGGATAAGAAAGAAGAAGAAATTAAGAGATTCAAGACCAAACAACCCTCAATAAAGAATTGATGTCTGAATTAGAACATGATTGTGTTCAATCTAAACCCTGTTCTGAAATGGAAGCAGAAGCAACCAAGGGATTAAAGATAAAAAAGTGGGTTAAGAATTATTAACAAGTCATTTTAATGTTGGACGTTTCATTGATTATGCCTGCAATAATAAGTGAAATCATAACAACCACGTCTTCTGGTAAACCAAGCCACCATGAGGACATGTTCTTAACTTAATAGAAAGGCATGGTATAACTTGTGCTTTGTAAAATATGCTTAAAAAAAACAAGCTATGAATACACGTACCCCACAAAGGAACAGAATTCTTCTCCCTGGATTGGACACTGTGCCGCCTAGTGCCTTGACAAGAAGATGTATGAACTCGGGATGTCCTTCATACGTTGCTCCAGTTATGAGATTACCATCAGCAACACACTCTGCCATTGTCTTCGGCTCTACCCACTGAGCACCTGCAGCAATCAAGGCAGGTTTTACGGGAGGAAATGCAGTGCATTGCCGCCCTTTCACCAGTCCAGCAGCTGCCAGAATCAACTGTCCATGGCATATGGATGCAATTGGCTTGCCCGCATCAGAAAATTTCCCGACCAAACTCAAAACAGACTCATTCATTGCAAGGTACTCTGGTGCTCGACCTCCTGGTAATATGATGCCATCGTATTTGCTTGCATCAATTTCATCAAAAGTTGCTGTCAAAGTGAAATTATGACCACGTGTTTCAGAGTAGGTCTGCATCTCAATGAAAAGAAGTTAGCCAGTGACTATAATCGATTATCAGACGCTACAAATGCATCATAGGTACTGCTTAAACCACATCGAGATGATCGGTACAACTGTCGTTCCTAAGTAGCTTGTGATATCTTTCAACTTCTTGGAATAACTCAATTGTAAGTAGATCCAGGTATCAAAGAGAAAAGGGGCAAAGAACCTTAAAAACGACATCAAGGGAATCAACCACAATGTCAAACATCAAGTAAAGCGGTATAATAAGTTATCCAAAGTTATGCATTCTGATGTATGCTGCAAAAGGACTCCAGACACGGCTCTTCCTTGTGCCAAATGAACTTCTCTATAACAGTCGCCCCTAAAATGTTTAGGGACCACCGAAAACAAGAACCCGCTACCAACGCAAATATCTAACCGTGGACATTATATGCAAGAAACAAAACAAAATGCAGACCAAATAAACAACAGATAAAAAAGACAGACCAAATAAACAACAGATAAAAAAGACAATCTTCCTCTTATCAATAAAATTCTCTTTATTACCAGTCAGCAAAAATTCCTATCACCACCGAAAGCCAAATACGCAGATTAAGCAACACCAACATCATTATGTCGATCTCAAACAATAAACCAAGAGATTTCTTATAACAGTATGTATCAATGAAGCAAGAACTATTGGCGGGTGACTGATAACGCGACACGACCTGATGGCGGGAAAGTTGATGAATGGCCGTAGAACATTTATCGCCGGCCTTTTTCCCAGGACAGACAGCATCAACGGAGACACCGTACGCCTGTAACGCTTGAAACGGCACCATCACCTTCAAGACCAAGGGAAAAATAGAGAAAACATCAAATTGGATCAATAAATGAATAAGGGAGGAAAACAGAGACTGACCGCCTCAAAGACGGATAACGGGAGAGGGAAGAAAAAAGACTCACGACAAGAAGATCGATACTGCGCGAAATCGCGAGAAACTAACCTCATAATCCTCCATGAAATCTCCGCAGAGAATTACAACGGACTTTCTGGCCATTGTTTTCTCTCCCTCTCTCGCTCGTTTCTGCCGTCCTCAGGGTGAGATCACTTCTCCAAAGAGAGAGGGAGCGAAGAGCGGCTTGGGCAAGGTGCCTTCCCCAAAAAGATTGCCTCCATATGATAGCCAATCTGCAAAGCGCCACCGCGGAAGAATTCATGTATCCGATTACTTGTATTAAGTGAGTCCGTACATATGGTGGCGGAAAAGTAATTTTCAGAGGAAGTCTGGGTTTTCTCGTATGCAGACATGGGCACGAGATGCCACATTCGAGGAGGGAGTGGCTGCGGAGCCCTCATCTGTCGCAAGCCCGCCCATTTTTTATTGGAATTACGCAATTTGTTCACAGTACTAGACGAAAATAACCGGTTATATTTTCATTTTAAAGTTAGTCGAATAAAAATACACTTGAGTGGGAGGTTCATCCCCACCATTAACTGTGTTTTGTAGATTGAAAATGTAAGCTTCCATAGTTTCCAACATTTTTATATGTATATATATATATATATATATCCCGTGTTAAATTGCATCTAAAAGGGTAATTTTGTTAATGAATTTCGACTTTTTTTCTCTTTTGAAAACGCGGTTAGGCTCGCAAACACACTCACCACAACTTTTATTTTAAATTTTAAAAAACCGTAAACTTGTTAAATAACCCCGACCTGTAAGGTCGGTTTAGCAACAGTTTAATCCTGCGTGCCATCATGTTGTAGCTGATAATTAATAATGGACTTGCCCGAGACCCTAAAGCGCCTTCACGTTTTCCCTAATAGTTTTTTCACAAACATCTTTTAATTTTTTATCTTTTTTCTTTCTCTTTCTTTTTCTTCTTCTATTTTGTTTTTGGGTTTGTTTTTGTAATTAGAGACTTTTTATCTTCAAATTTTGTTATATATTTCCATTTTATCGACTTTTTTTCTTTTTTTTTCTTTTTTTTCTCTTTCTTTATATATATATATATATAATTTTTCAAAATGTTTACGTAGAAAAAATATTTTTTTTTAAATTTACATGTATATTAAAAAAAATATTTTTCGAGAAGAAGAAAAGCGGGTGCAAGGCCTTTTTTTTTTTTTTTTTTTTTTTGCCTTGGGTCGTACAGTTGAAGGCTGGGGCTGCCGACAAGGGCTTCGGTCTGCATGAGCCCGCCCTTATCTAGCTTTGACCCTATCCAAACAAACTTCTTTTTAGCTATACATTTATAAATATTTGTTTAAAAAATATTTAAGTTCATCAAACAATCACAATTAGCAAACTTCAAACATTGCTTAATTTTTGTTAAGATATTCAATTTTGTGACCGATTTAAGAGCTCAAATCGTCAAGGTTTCATTATTTCTTAAACTGGTTTAAGATCTTTTATATCAATAATTTTTGTACATGTATTTTAATCTTTACATAGCGAATCGGCAGATCGGAATTCGGTTAGAAAACCGGTTTCTACGATACAGGTCCTTCGTTGCAATTTTTGGATTTTTTTTTAAATTTTTTTTGTTGATTAAAAAAAATTGCATTGAAAACCAAAAACAAATGAAAACTTAACAAAACTAAAAATAACGTTTTGAACAAGGCCGATCTGGTGCATGATACGGAACGATGCGGAGTCCGATACTTTACAGCATTCCAGTTCAGAAACAAGTCCGTGTTTCTTCCATGAGTTGTCTTGTGCAACTTGTTCACAATATCGCGGGAAAATAACCGGTTAATTTCCCTTGAAAGTTAGGTTAAGAAAATAGGGCAGAGGATCTTGTGTCTTTAGGCAGCTCCATGGCCTGAGCCAAAGGGAGGTTCCCATGGGTGTAGATCCACCTCATTTTTTTCTTTAAAAAAAAAATGAATTACATGTAAATCTTAAAAAAAAATTACTTGTATTATATAAAAAATTTGAAAAATGATATTTTGACCCTGTTAAAATTTAGAAACTTTAATTCGGCTCCTTTTATGAAAAATTCTGACTCCGCCTCTGTGAGGCACAAACTGCCCGAACCAGCCACATAGATTTGTGTATTTCTCGTCCACACTAACCCACTAACTTTTACTTATTTCTACATTGATATCTCATGTTTATTTGATTGTTTACATATGAACTGCCCCTTAAATGCATTAATGGTGTTCCTCAACCAAAAATTTATGAACTTCGGCCACTGGATTGTTCAGATCTAATAAAAAAATTATTGGGCAAACTTGCAAGACCAGTTTAATTTCAATTTATTCGAATTCTTCAAATTATCATATGACAATACTGAACCTGGCCTTCAACTTGTGACAAACATTCATACGAGGAATCCTTCACTCTCTAAAATTCCATACAATATTAGAACAAGTGTTTCATGAATCTGTCTAAATTTTTAACGCGTATGTAATGTTTTTTAACGCGTATGTAATGTAACACTGACAGAATATTTTTGCTGCCAAACAAAAAAATGCATTTTTTGGCTTGTTTGAATGATTTAAAAAACTACTCCCTTCAAGTTATTCATTTAAAAACCAGTTTTTGCCAGAAGCATGAAAAGTTGTTTTTCAAAATTCATTAAGAAAATCATTTTTCAAAATTCATTAAGAAAACCATTCTTAAAAAACCAAGTTTTTTAGGAAAACCATTTTTTCAATGCAATTTTAAACATTTCATACGAAAAAAAAACATTGGTTAGCTTCATCATTGAGTAAACGCAGGCAAATATTAGACTAAGTAACCGACTCCCCACCCCAGTAATGTTGTTGTGTTCTATTGATCCAAAGTCCAAATAAGAGCCTGACCCGAGAGAGCAGCCACCGGACGTTTCCGGATCTGGAGCCACCCTTTTTGGTGTTTCTCAATAAGTAGGAAGCCTAAAAACCCTTTGTAGGGGTTCAGTGTGGAGCCCTGGCTTCGGAGGAGAAGGAAGTTCGGTGTGGTGCCCTGGCTTCTGAGGAGGAGGAAGAAGATGAACAAGGACAAGATCTTCAAGCTCGCCAAGGGGTTCAGGGGAAGAGCGAAGAACTGCATACGCATAGCGAGGGAGAGGGTAGAAAAGGCCCTGCAGTACTCCTACAGAGATCGTAGGAACAAGAAGAGGGACATGAGGTCCCTCTGGATTGAGAGAATCAACGCCGGCACCCGCTTGCACGGGGTATCACTGTCCCACTTGTTTTTCTTTTTCTTCTGAATCTTGAATCCTATTATGTTTTAGCTTCTCATGGGTTTCCATTTCTAAAGTATGTTTAAGTATCTAGCCTTTGATTGCTTAAATTCGTCTCCATCCCGTGGGGAATCCGTAACTTCAACACAGTTTTTTGTGAGTGCTTAGATGATATGCTTTTCTGTGCTTAAATACATCCCGTGGGAATTCGTCTCCATCCCATTGCTTAGATATCGAACATTTTTTGTGAGTGCAGAAGAGGGCAGATGCTAAAAGCATAAGCACTTCAACACAGCTATATATATATATATATATATATATATATATATATATATATATATATATATATATATATATATATATATATATATATATATATATATATATATATATATATATATATATAATCATGAGGCGGAGGCTAAAAGAAGGAAATGGTGTATTTGCTCTTTCTCCATCCATTTAGTATCTCATTAAAAAGCGTGATGGAGAGTTATAAAAGGGAAAGCCTGGACTAACGTGAGCCCTGGTCCTACACTGTGGCTGGTTAATCCTTCTTTCTGTTGCAAGAGCAAATTGGACATGCAATACACCTGTTGTCTGGGAAGTATAATCTGAAGGATGTAGATGAATTTGATGACTTTTCTCCTTTTGGCTTTTGCTGTTTCAGGAGCACTTTGATAATAATCCAGCATTTAGCTATGTCTGTTTTTTTTTCATTTCCTTTCCTTCCTTTGTCTTGAACTCTGTGTCTGTTGAGAGAACTGTTGAATGGAGGGCTGAATGCCTTTGTTTTAGTTCTCTTCTTTTAGGACATCAGTCACCTATGGTTTTTCAACTCTGGACATCTAATATTTGGGAACCCTTGCGTTCTTTAGGATTTTGGGTTATTTTGGTGGCTTGGCCCTAACAATGAAAGAGCTGTTAGTAACAACAAAGTTTAAATCTTGTAAGCTTGAAGACCAATTTCCTGTTTCTGTTTCCCTCTTTCTGATATCAATAACAAAGAAATGGTTCCTATGTTTCTATGTCCTTATTGCCATCGGGGTGATTGATTGAATGTGAATGTCGGATATCTGAGCTAGCACCTGACTGTTTGTTATGTTTCTTTATTTTTTCAATATTATTTGAGTTCATGGTATTGGAGAATTAAGGTTTGACTTGAAGCTTTACTCTGGTACTGTATGAGAATTATTGAGCTTGGCTTCATAATGACTAATGCCGACTGTTCATCAGATTCTACGTTTTTGTTCGTTTGCCTTGTGCATGTTCTGTTGCTATCAATTGTGTCTGAAAACTCACTAGGGCGCATACATACCTGCTCAAGAAGCATACCGTTGGGTTGAGCCAAGACAACCGAAACCTAAACCTGATCTTTATAGTATGAATTTTGTGTCGATTGCTTGAGAATGATCTTAGTTGTCATATATATCCAGTAAAGTCACATGCCAGTAGAAAACTGAACAGTCGATCTTTATGTGTGTGTGTGCGTGCACGTGTTATACAATGTTAACCCTCCTTTTGTATACAGGTTAATTATAGCACTTTCATCCATGGATTGATGAAGGAGAACATCCAGCTAAACAGAAAAGTGTTATCTGAACTATCAATGCACGAGCCATACAGCTTTAAGGCACTCGTAGACATCTCTCGAAATGCATTTCCTGGAAACAAGCTCCCCAAGAAAGAAGGCGTGGAAGCATGATTTTCTTGTGCCAGCTTTCACAAGGTCTGACCAATAATTGGTCCTGGTGGAACACGTATCCTGCTTTTCTTTTCAACTTGTTTCTTCAAGCTGTTGTTGAAGCTAGAGAATGTTTTCAGTTTTGTAGAGTATTGCATTTTCAATGTACCAGCATGTTGACACCATTCTGATATATGTTGAGTCAACCACTTATTTTCTCCACCGGTTTATTTCGTCCTATTACTTTTCTTTTTCTGTGGTGATGTATGGGTTCACAAACATACCTTGCTGTTTGTTTCTTCTGTTTGTGCTGGTTCAGATGGAGGTAGGGATGATATATTATGGTGTCTTGTGTCAGTGTGTTTACTTCAAATGAGTATTGTGGCTCGCTTTTGTAGACGAGACACAGGCTAACCGTGATCTGTAAAAGATTTTATTATTATTTTTTTTAATCCAGAAGACAGGAATGCAGTTAAGCACTCTTCATACATGTATATAATGGATAAGATCAATTCTCGTTTGCAGAACGAATTTAGCAAAATAAAAAACTATTGCTTCTCTCAAATTGATGTCGTGGGAAGCGTTTTCTAGTAAATAAAAAATTCTTAACAATATTTTGTTGATTTGGGTGGAGAGAGCGCTTGGACCAGGTTCCATTTAAGACAGATTAATTAAGTGCCTTGTTTGTGTGCGGACATGCGTGTTTGCACGGTATGTTAAATAGTTAACTGCGTTACGTCTGGAGGGCGTCTGATCTGCGGAACGTATGCATCTGTGGAACAGGTGTTCTGCAGATCCGGAGAACGTCTGCGCGGGGATAGGCCAGCACGTCTTCTGCACATCAAACAACACATCAAGCATGCGACACAAGAGAACCCCGCTATCCTTTGTTAGGCGGGCCTACATGTTCTGCAGATCAAACACGGTACACAAGAGAACCGGCTATCCTTTGTTTATCCTGTCCAAACGTGTCAACCAACTTCGGTCCTAACAGCATTAGTTTCTCCAGGTTTTTATTTTTCAAAAAAGGCGAGGATAGACATCTCGCGGACTGCTGGATCCATTTAATTGCTCGATTAAGGTCCGTCACAAAGTCTTGTCCCAGGCGTGAAACGTCATCACATTATAGGTGACCGTTTATCTAGCAATATATATATATATATATATATATATATATATATATATATATATATATATATATATATATATATATATATATATATATATATATATATATATATATATATATATATATATATATATTCTTTTGAATACTGAAGGAATAAAAATTTTTAAATGCTCACGAAAATTTTGGTGTCTACTAACTACACATACCTAATAACATCACGCCCTCGGCGTTTGCTAACTATGGTTCCTCTAGTGTGGTAAATGTTGGTATGCCTGCCTCATAGGCTTTCACTTGCCAAAATATTTTTGGAAACCAACTCCGACCATATTTATATAGAGGTACGCCCCTCCGGCCTTCTAAGCAGGATCAGTTCAGCAATAAGATCTGAAAACTCTTCTTTGGTCGACCTTTTCTTAGAGCAAAATGGTGGTCGGCGCACCCAAGCCCGGTGAGAACACTCTCCCGGAATGCACTCCTGGGAAGGCTGCGATTCTTGCTCTAGGAAAAGCATTCCCTCACCAACTGGTCATTCAGGACTACCTTGTTGATGGCTACTTCAAGAACACCAACTGTGATGATATGTACCTGAAGCAGAAGCTGGCTAGGCTATGTAACGAACCGCCACCCTTGTCCTCCACTGATTTACTTTCCTTTCTTTTATGTATTGAATATTATGTTCAATAAGTTTTTTGGTAGATCAATGGTTTCATTTTGCCTTGGGGACAATGCAAGGCACTAGTTGGGTTATGTTCATATTCTGCAAATTACTTCTCATGCATTTTATTACATCCCTTCCTGCAATAAGACAAACAACCTCATTGTAGTCCTTTTGAAATACTAGATCTTAAGAATTCATTTACTGCAACCAATTAATGCTAGTTTAGAGAATTCCCTTTTCATTCGTACAGATCGAATAGTTCATGGTGCTTTACTTTGCTATTCAATTGTCGTTGGTCATGTGATGAACACTCTCTGCAATTTTACCAGGCAAGTCTACCACAGTGAAAACAAGATACGTGGTGATGTCAGAAGAGATCTTGAAGAAATATCCGGAGCTAGCAGTAGAGGGTCTACCAACAGTGAGGCAGAGGCTGGATGTATCCAATGAAGCAGTAACCAAAATGGCCATTGAGGCGTCAAAATCATGTATAACGCAATGGGGCAGACCCGCATCAAACATAACCCACCTGGTTTATGTCTCTTCAAGTGAAGCCAGGCTCCCTGGAGGTGACCTCCACCTAGCCAGGGGACTTGGCCTGAACCCGGACGTATGCAGGGTCCTGCTCTACTTCATGGGCTGCTCCGGTGGAGTCGGGGGCCTAAGGGTAGCCAAGGACATAGCCGAGAACAACCCCGGCAGTCGAGTCCTCCTCGCCACATCAGAGACCACCATCATTGGATTCCGGCCGCCCAGTGCCGACCGCCCATACGACCTCGTTGGAGCTGCCTTGTTCGGAGATGGTGCCGGTGCGATGATCCTGGGAACCGATCCAGTTCCGGGAGTGGAACGGCCGTCTTTCGAGCTACACTACGCAGTCCAGACATTCTTACCCAACACAGAGAAGACCATTGATGGGAGGCTAACAGAGGAAGGCATAAATTTCAAGTTGGGGAGGGACCTGCCGGAGATAATTGAGGACCATGTGGAAGAATTCTGCATGAAGCTGATGAAGAAGGCAGGATTTGAGGGGGAGCAGTACAATAGGATGTTCTGGGCAGTTCATCCTGGGGGCCCAGCCATACTCAACAGGCTGGAGAAGAGGCTGAACCTGTTGCCGGAGAAGCTGAGTTGCAGCAGGAGAGCACTGAGTGACTATGGCAATGCAAGCAGCAACACCATTGTTTATGTGATGGAGTACATGATAGAAGAGAGCATGAAGTTGAGGGAGAGAGGAGAGAAGGACAGTGAGTGGGGGTTGATTCTGGCTTTCGGCCCTGGGATCACGTTTGAGGGGATTCTTGCCAAGAAATTTGTGTGAAGTCTCCCTGAGCTTTAATCCTTTTTTTCCTTTAAGGCAGCCATTAGTGTAGCTCTTATGTTTTTCTTGCTTGCAATTCGAAAGAAACCGCTGGCTCGCTCTCTCAAAATTGTGAGGAAATGTTGATTCACTACTAGACTACTAGTTGTATTGGCGTGTAGTTTCTTGAGGATGCTAATAATAGCTGATTACAGGGTGCTGAATCCACCACACAACACCATTCACCAGCAATGGAAACGGTGAATTTGCAAAAAGTAAACCATGATAACTGCTGCCGATGGTGATATGCGTGTCTTCTTCTCCATGAGCAACTGGTATGGAATAGGCACAGACCTAGACATAAGAGGTCCAATCTGCGTCAAACATCATTTCTCATGGGAGTTGCCACGAACCTGAAAACGCAGCATTTAAAATTATACAGAAATTTCATCATAATATATTTTCAGGGAAGATATTTCATCACAAGAACAGATATTTTTGTGAAAAATCACATGCCATGCATGAAAATAATACGCCTCCTTTGAACCACAAATAATCATGTACAGGTGAACCACTAGGGATACTGTTATCCGTCTTCAGGCTGAATCGCGCACATAAGTCAGATAGGAGTTTGGTATTAAGTGGCTATTTGGACGAACACAGATTTAGTTAAAGATCTCACCATACGCTTAAAACCAGAAAAATCAGTGTAACATCAGCGCATATTGAACTGGAGCGAGGCAAGGTGATGAGATCAAACTGCTTTTGGGAAATTTGAAGATCAGCCCGGCGTATTGAGCTTTTGCGAGGAAGAGAGAAAATTGCTAAAGGGATTTCATTCTACACAGTAAGCAAAGCAGCAGTAAGAAACCAAGAACAACTACGCATTCCAGGATTTCATGGGGAGTACGTTTTTCTTCTAAATATTTGTTTATTCTGCATATTTATTGATTTCCATTACCAGAGCCGATGGAGGAGGGGGATATGTACATTCCCTCCATGTCTAGATCGCTTTACATTAGGGGAGAAGAAAACTAGAAAGATCAGAAGACAAGAGCAGTAACTAATTTCTCCTTCTCACGCATCTTCGGGATCGACGTAGTTGGGGTCTTTGCGGTCCATGGCGACGATGGGTTCCTCCCCTCCGATGTGGGCCTCGTCGCCGGACCATGTGAACTTGCCGCCGTGGCCTCCCTTCTTCGGCGCCCCGCTCGTCCCTGTACCCGATTTCCGATCCTTCCTCGGCGCTTCCGATGGCTTCATGTGCGGCTGCTTCGCCCGCTTCTCCATCCTCGCTCCGCCTGCTCTCTCTCTCTCTCTCTGTGGCTGCGTTCTCAGTCCAGGGGGTTTTATCTTTGCAGTGCTGTCCTTGGTTATAGTGGCGATATTCGGAGCAATTATTGAAGAGATTTTCGCATTTCTGGTCCCTGTACTTTCAGGAATTTATAGAACTGCCCTGTCTTATAGGATTGAAAAAAAAATCACATTTAATTACACTATATGCAATCTCTTGTATAAGAGGCCCAGCTATGACAGCCGAGACGAATAAGGCAATGAAATCCGTGTCTTAATACACCTTTTGGCACAATTTGGTATAAACAATGGGTAACATTTAAAAGAGCTAAATATATTAGAAATCGTTATCAGAATCGTACTTGATTGCAAAAAAATTATAAAGATAGAGTTGCATCCATAACTGGTTGTCTAACTTCTTAAATGCCGAAGTTTTTCCCTTTAGTTAGCTAACCTGAATTGTTGTCGAGCTCAAGAGATGGATGTCACAAGCTTGAACCAAGCTGCACTTATTCCCCAACGAAGACGCCAATCATATTGTGTAGTCGATGATGATGAAGTAGTTTGTTGCAGGTACCACGTTTTTGCCCTTCACTGTCAGAATTGGATAGTTAACCAGAAGCGTCGGCTAATGAAGGCTGAACCCAAACCATTTTGAGGGCCCCTTACAAAAAGGTTGGTCTGGAAAACTACTGTGTAAAACTAACTAATATAAGGTGGAGTTTCCAATATCTACATAATTTAAGATTGTTTTAGAATGTCTTTAGGAGATAAGGATGACTGCGTGGCAGAAGTCAACATCAGGGCCTGTGCTTAATGGGTCATCGTGACGCCAGTTTCAACCTTTTGTGTTTAATTAATTGACCAAATTATCCTCCACCGAAACTTCTGTTCACTTCCTTGCGTTAAAACAAGAAGATACACGATCTCCCCTGTTAGACGAGTGTCCTTTAGTTCACAAACAGATATAATTAGCTGAGAATGCCATATCGGAAACTACATTTTAGTTTGTTTTTCAGTAATTAGTTGACATTACATTTAGCACAATTTGGGATTCAAATGGACCAAGGTTCATTTTTTGTTAATGAGTGAAAACTTTGCTATGGTTTTGACAATACTAGAACTATTATATCTGTTTATTATCCGCCAGATTTTGTATGCATTGCGGCTGATATAAGCCAATAGATGCCCAATATTAATAAGAGAAAACTACAATCGATCATGATGTTGATTATGATACACACAGCGGCTATAGCTGGATATAGAAGGGACAGCGTCGTTCATGTACCACCGCTCTCAGAATTAGAACTTCCTCTTTCTGATCTCGGGCTAGAGGAGCCTTCACCACGTCGCCGTCACCCTTTTCCCGCATGCCTGCGTACATGCCGCCCTGGCAGGATCACGAGAGCAGGAATGTGAGAAGAAGCATCGTCTCCATATTCTCGGAAACGAAAAGTTGGTTGCCCTGTGGAGGGTTTTCTTCCAACCAGAGTGACATGGGGAGTACGGAAGAAGAGGGTGTAATGCGCAAATGGAAAAGAGCTAAAAAGACAAAAAGGTAAGCATCTCACCGTCATATCTTCTCCCGCCGAACCCTCTGATTTTCCGGCGCCCTCTGCACCCTGCAAATCTGGCTCGCCATGACACGACGACCCTCCTGAGACGGAAAAACAACCAATGGATCGCTATGGCTGAAGAAAATAAATGGGGCTCCCTAGAGCACGAGAGAGCCTGCATGGTGAGAGGATACCGCCCGCCGACTTGTTCAGACAAATCCCAACTCACAAAGACTTTTTGGCTGGTTGCGGCTACCAGAAGTCGAACCTGGCTATATGACGCCATCTTGATCACCACGTGTCCGCAGCAACCAGAAATAGACCTGGTGAAAAGAAGCAAAGAGAAGGGACATGGTATCAACTTTTACGGCATTAACACCAAGCACGAATGGGAAGGAATGGTTGGAAATGATCAGACACAGATTGATCCAGGGTTTCAGAAGAAAAGGAGTTCGAGCATTGGCCTTAATTCGGGCCCGTCTTCACAACTTAGACACACGCATACGCTAAAGTTAGGTTTGCATCGCTAGAAAGATGCTGGTCTTGTTCCGATCAATTCTTCTTGTTCTCGATCAAGTTCTTCTGGGTTCAGTGTTTTTTAAGTTTCTGATATCGATTATGAGTTACTTCCAAGCAGAATACATACTGTATGAGATGTCAAGATCGAGGTAGCCTGACTTCAATCTCCCGCAAGAAAGAAGAAGATCATGAGAATCTAGCAACTCCAAAGAAGCGGATAAAGAAGCGCGAATCAAGTAACAAAAAGAACTGGCAGAAAACGCCGTGGTACAATCAGGAAAAAGGGAAACTGATTATGAAAAATTGGTAGAAGAACGTCTTCTTTTCGAGATAGGAAAATTCAGGCTCCTTCAAATAAAAAGAACTCGCAGAAAACGCCATGGTACAATCAGGAAAAAGGAAACTGATTATGAAAAATTGGTAGAAGAACGTCTTCTTTTCGCGATAGGAAAACTCTGGCTCTTCAAAAGAAGGAAAAAAGACGTAGAACAAGAACTCCATCGTCATGTGCACGACGAAAACTCTTTGCCCTCTGCCTTGTTATCTCGCAAACTTTTTCCTTGACAAATTGGCAACGAAGGAACCTTCAATTTGAGAATTTTGCACGAAGGAGAAACACGAGACAGCTGCCAAAATGGAAAATTTTCGCGAACTTTGCAAACAATCGTTCTTTCGGCAAAATGTGCACCCAAGTTTTCATTGCGGACAGAAATACGAAACTAGAAGAACAAAGAAACAGATCATTTCACTGGAAAACTTTCTGATATATCGACCAATGGACCCCTAGACAACTACTGCTACAGTTCTTTGAAAGTTTGGGTCATCATCTTTAAGCAACAGAAGGAACCTAAAGGCCCGAGAAAATTAAATCACCAGCTATTGACGACACCAAAGACTAGTGACCTTTCTGAGAGGGTGGGAGAGTGGGGCAATTAGTGGACAAGAAAGAGAAAATTCTCCCTTGCTAAGGAAGGTAAGGCATACCAATGCCCTTTTCTTCCTCTGTTGCTCTTTGTGAGAGCGAGAGAGAGGAGAGGCGATTCCCAGAGATTGAATGGCGAGCGCGAGGGAGAAAGAAGGGCTTTGTGACAACAAAAAAACAAAAAGATGAGTTCCTTTACAAATGATCATTTTGCCCTAAAAAATAACTGAACAAGTAGACCAATTAAAGCTCCTAACAGTTAAGAAGTATGCTAGGATTTAAAAGGAAAACTTCCAAACTACACAGGAAATTTTGGCAATTAAATTGAAATTGATGTTCATTTTGCATCTATTAATTTGTTAAAACAGTACACGCGACTGATTTGAGAACAATAAAAATGAAACATACTTAGCTACAGCAATGGCGAAAAAGAGTTGAATGGAGATCAAGAACATGAAGTGAACATTGGAGGCCTTTGCTAGGTTGAAGGCTAATTTTTTAGTATGTGCTGGTTCATACACAAATCTCACTGTACTTCAGAAAATGCTCAAGGGAATCAAGGAGAAGGTCGAGCGAGTTCTAGTCTGATGCTATCAGAGCAAAAACAGATCACGTTTTTTTGATCTACACTTACAAATTGAATATGTTGTCGCTGCATAGTGACAATGGATTGGTATTTCTTGAACCCTACACCATCAGGCATCAACCAAACTGGCTTCAGCTTCTTTTTTTTTTTTTTATGGTTTGGCTCTGTAAATATTTGATGCAACTATGTCTTTTTTTTTTATCGTTAAAATGACAATAACTAAAATATAAACTTCCACTTTTCTTGCTAACTATGCCATAAGAATTGTGATCTCGTTAACTATGCCGAAAGTATTAGAAAGTCACTAGCTTTTTATCGCTAGTAACAAAGGATAATGATTAAACTGATTTTTTTTGTTCAGCTTATGTATATTATATACAATTGCCTTTTACAGAAGAGAGGATGAATGAAGTCGAATGGATATGTAAAAAAAAAAGAAGGCCCTATTTGGTAATCCCCAACGACTGAGGGCAAGGGTGTAATAAGGTGGAGGGCGTGGGAGAGATTTAATTATAAGGTCAAGGTCGCTAATGAAACTAAACCGGATCAACGGTCATTTAATTATAGTGATAGACTAAAGAAGTTGAAGATTAAATATTCTTTTAATTAGCAGTTAATAATTGATTAAGTCTTGTGATAACTCTTCGCATTTTCGGTCTTGAGTGTATATTTTATTACAATTAAGGGATTGGTCGCTTCGTCTCCCATTTAGGAAGTCAGGTTACGTGGCGAAACCGTCTCCCACGTGGCCAAGGCTTTCCATTTCGTGACTTTCTTTTTAGAGTTGGTTTCCTTCAAAACTTTCGACGCATACGCCCTTTCTGTCCTTCTACTGTGCCAGCAGCCTCTGTCTCGCCTTGTTCCAGCTCCTTTCCACCGTCCGTCCAGCAGCCGCCACCTTGTTCGCAGAAGCGACCATCCAGCAAGGTGCTCTATCTCTCTGTCTCTCTCGTGTTCTTCTTGGTTTAGCTAATCGCTGCAACTGCAACAACGTGCATTGTCTTTCTCAACCAACTCAATCAGTCCTGACACTGATTCCGGGGCTGCTCTCTCTCTCTCTCTTTCTGGGTAGGCTGATTTTTTTTTTTTTTTTGGTTCTTTTCCTCATTTTGGGGCTTCTTCGGGTTTCGCTTCAAGGATTCACAGGCAGCTTGCAGGCCTTGGTTTTTGCTTTTTTCTTACCTCGTTGGTACTATTCCTCAAAATTTTTCTCAGCTTCCTCGTCTCACATCAAAATTGAAAGGCAAGGTTTCTAGCCATAGGTGTTGCTTTTATATTGTCAATCTCACTGCAGCATCGTCAATGAATTGGTTGTGTGTTTTTACTCTGAAATGCTTGTATTTTCTGAAGCTTACTAGTGATATTCTTTTACAGATCTATGGAAAATAATCAGTCGAATGGTTCCAGGCACAATTTGGGAGAACAGAACTTATGGTTCCAAGGATCGGCTTATAGTGTATGTTTTCAATTTTTTTTGTTGTTTTTCGCTTCTTTGATTTTATGTTCTGTCTTTTTTTTTTTTTTGAGCTTTTTTGTTGGCATAGTGTCATGCCTCTTATTGCTCCATAAGATGCTTTATTTTGTCTTCAAGTCGGTAGGTTAAATTAAATTTAGCTCCAGTAACACTGGCCATAGACCTGTTAGTTGAGCGGACAAAATTTTTGTATGGTTGTTTCTTGTTCTACATGTAATTTAGTTTATTTGTTTATTACAGAGATTTTCAGAATAACCTTCTATCGGATATTTCCAGTATTCTGAACCCTCCCACCAATGTGAGTTTAAGGTGAGTTGTCCATTCAACTTATCGTCACTTTAGTATGTGCAGATATGTGTATGTGTGTGTGTGTCTATTTATAGGTGGCTATCAAATGGCTTTTTACATGCTTTGCTTTGATATATCACCTAATGACAACAAGAAAACTAAGTATGAGGATTGCATGCATGGAAGGGAAGATGTGTCTGTACCATCATCGTTTTGATGCATCTGTATTTGTAGATAAGATTCCAAGGCAAGAATGCACCCGTGGATGAAATTACACACTTCAAAGAGGGTAGTAGCAAGAGCTGAATGAGCTCAATTATAGCACCTCAAGAGCGCATCATAAAAATAATTTAGTTTTCTTGATATTGAAGCTTAGGAGAAGCATATTTCAGTAATGGGAAAATATACATATATTTGTGTACACAAGAGATTTCTATGCTGGTTGTCGGATGGCTAAAATTAATTTTTTAGGAGCAATATTTGACACATGGCAGCATAGTATATATATATATATATATATATATATATATATATATATATATATATATATATATATATATATATATATATATATATATATATATATATATATATATATATATTGTATGGAAAACAAGTTAAACCAGTTTCATCATAGGACTACCTTATGATCCTCCAAAGTGAGAACAAAAAGGTTTTTTTGGGAAGGGGGGGATGAAAAAAGCACTTTGAAATTGAGACTGGTTGAATCCATTCCTTACACATATAGATATGTTTATGGAATATGTGGACTTTTCATGGACCATTTGATGAATGTGATTGATGGCTCATCAGGTGCCATGAGAAGTTGCTTTGTCAAAATATAAGTTGTCACTCACTTTCTTGCAAAACTAATTTAACACCTTATGAATAATCAATCAACTCTTTCAGGTGGCTCATAGACAACCTCTGTGCTCTTTGTAATTACTCAGTCCCCATATTTTGTGAACTGTACATAGCCATGTATATGGTGCACATTTTTGCATGGCCATGAATCGATGTAATGAATTCATTTACAATTTTAACAACAACATGAAGACCTGATAAACACAAATGAACGTAGTTATCTTACTTGTAACTATGCATTTCTTTGAAAAAAAAAAAAGAAATCAGTTTGTCCTTTTTTATTTTCCTTTTTCCTTTCATCTGAGTAGGTGACTTACCTAGGTTTCCCCTATGCCTTTTGTCTCCATTGGTAGAAATAGAATGATGCTACTGATGAGTATTGCATAGTGATGATCAGGATCACAACATTATTCTTGACATGACACATATCATGAGCTAATGTAGATCAGTCTTCTTCAATATTAGTAACTGACATAACTAGAAAGTTATTTTTGTTTCTTCGTGGTCAGATTAAATTTTATCTGTTGAATTGCTTTCAGAAAAAATGTCAAAGAAAGAAGAAAAATTAGTAAATACTGTTTATCTAGTTGGTCTTATGAACCTGAAATTTTCACTTTGCCAGTCTGTGGTATAGCTTTGAATAGTCTTCTCTCCTGCCCCTTTTTTTGTTATCCATGGGTAAATTGCTTTTCTACTGAGGATCAAAATTGCAGCAATCTTAAGCCATTTTGAGATACACAAATGTGATTTTTCTAACCCTTTAGAATGATATACTTGTAAAAAAAATTACTGCAGTTAGGAGAGCTTGATAATTTGGCTGTTTACCTAGTACAAGATCTGATTGTCCAACTAAAGTGCACACCTAAGAAGCACACACAAACAAACATATAGATTTACTTGTTCACTTCTTGAGAACCATGGAAAGGAGATTCAACATACTGAGAGAAGCTTAGCTTATCTAGCAATCACATGCAACTCTCTTTTTTCTACTGATTTCATGTCTACATCTCTAGACAAAAGTTTTAACTTTGACTTAGTTTATGGTTTTGGAGTGATTTAGCTGTGAGTTATGATTTTTCCAATCTCGTGATGCCACTCAATACCGTGTTACGAATTACTTCATTATCAATGGCTGAGGGACTGTTATAAAAAAATTGAGTTTTTTTATGCTTGTCTATGCATGGGTGTTATGAATCATTATGCTCTCAGTGGCTAAGGGGTGTTATCAAAATTTTTTGCTTGTCTATGCATGGGAAATTTGAACAAATGATATCCTTGCTTCTTCTTGCATGATTCTTATGACTTCTTCATAGAAGTCCTCATTTTGGTAGGGCCATTAAGCAAGAACCTTTTGATTACATTGTGTTTACTTTTCAATTTGCGGGACCAGTTTTCTTGTTCTTCATTAAGATACATTTCACCTTTAACATACAGTATGTCTTATTGGATTGCATTTGTTTGAATTGCTCAGGCTACAAGGAATCCTTTGCGTTCAAGTGCCAACCAGCTCAAGGTCACACAATTTTGTGGACCCCATCCTAATGACACTGTGGAATCTTCTAGAGGCACTTCCAACTCTACAAATGTTTGTCCAGTCCAGGCATGTCCAACTCAAAATTTCTATTCATATGTTCTGTCATCACTCAAAATTTCTATTCATATGTTCTGTCATCACTTGTTCCATGTTTCTGTGCTACTCCTATTAACATTGTACATCATTTTAAAAGCCCTAGCATCTCTATGTTTCTGCCATACGTTTCATGCTTTTATAATTATCTTATGTCTGGCCTTGATTTGGATCTTGATGTCATGCTGGCATCAATTGCTGCTCTAGTTGTAGTTTCTTCTCTCATTGAAGAAAGCATACTAAAGAGTACAATAGAATTAACAAAAGACATCTGTGTAAGTCCTTGTTTCTGTTCATGCATTTGCATGTGTAAATGGTTTTCTAGTGTTAAGGACTTGAAGCTGCACATAATTAGTTTGACTTGGAGATGTTTCTTTTTTTTAACTTTCTCAGTGCTAAAAAATGAGTTGATTGTAGAAGCATTACCTTTGGTTATTCACATGTAAACCAATTAGTGGGTCAAAGTCTAGTTTGATTTAAGTTCCATATGGAAAACTAATTAATTGGTTATCAACAACAACATTGTGATTCTTGGGATCATTTAGGGCATTGGATTTTTGTATCATAAAAATGAGACCTTAGCTTACGATGCCTCCTTTTTTAGCTACTAATATGTTATCCTTCTTTTTGAACTTTTAGTGGTTTTTGATAGAAGAACTTAACCCAAACAATTTGTGGAACTTTCAATCAGTTGAAGACCCAACTTTTATTGGAACTCGTCACCCTTAAACCAACCTTTTGTATTACCAAATTGCTAGTCCTTCCATGAAATAGATGAAACCCCTCAAACCTAATCCAACCATGTTGAGCATGATGAATTATCCATCATTTCCTTTTGTCTTCGGAGAGGTAGATCATTTGGGACAAGTAATTAAAGTTGACTCATTATTCCATCTTAATTGCATAACCCAAACTTAGGGTATTTCTTTTCAAAAGCACTAGGTGATATTTTTGAAAAGTTCCATCGAAGTTGCATACTTGTATGTCCTTGGCTTCACCTAATCTTGTTTTTGTGAGTGGTATAAATTTCATCTTTATTTTTAGTTTCATTCTAGCTGTAGTTAATATCTTTTATGTAGTTATAGTTCTGTAATAAAAGGATCAGCCGAGGCCTTCAGCCCTCTGAATTCTTAAATTTTTCAATACGTCTTTAGAAATGGTTTATGCCCATTCCCTTTTTCCCCACCTTACTAATTTCTGGCTCCACCCATGTCCGTGTCCATGCATTTTTATATCATCAATCTAGGGCTTGAATTTTTTTTTATTCCTCTAGCACTTGGGTGGTCCCTTTATTTTATTTTACATGTGACTGGACATGATCCTAAATTCTCTGTTGGGTGTCTTTTAGTTCCAAGAGGCCTCTACTTGGTGGAAGCTTAGTTTCTCATTTTGCATTTGAGAGTGACTACATAAATTGTGTATGAGGTGAATGGTTCCAACTTGGTATATTTAGACAATGCAGCTACATCTCAAAAGCCATATGCTGTTTCAGATGTTCTCTGTGATTATGTGAGGGATACAGCTCAAATGTTCACCACGATATTCATTATTTAAGGTATCCCAACATAACGCCCCATACCTACCCTTCTCTCTCTCTCTCTCTCCCTCCATTGTCTTGATTGCTTGCTCACTCACATTCATGTTCACAGTTGGACACCCACAATGATCCACTCTTCAGTTAATTAGTTTTATTGGCCTGTTTGCAAAGGAAGCAAGAATAGAGAATTCCTTGTTCTACAATTCTATGTTTCTGTATATTCATTGGGTGCATGATAAATCATTTGATTTAATCTTTTTTCAATAATTTTGTATTGTGCATTATTTCATTGTTTTATTATTTGTGTATTTAAAAGACCCTGGAACCTCAGTGTCGCCTATCTTTTTTCATTGTTTCTAGCAGCAGCAGTCCGACCCATGTAAATGCTTAATGTTCTATACACTGATTCATGTTAATAATTTTCTATAATTAATATGTTACAAGTGAAATCATTGGCTAATACTGTTGAGCCTATCTTGTCTATGTCAGGTATAGTGAGCTATGTCGAGAATATAATCAGGGTCTCCATCAGATCTCAACAACCTGGAATATCTGCCACATCCCTAACTGTGCCTTTTATAATCAGGCTGATAAAGCATCTATATAAGCATATTGTGTCATTATTTATTGAAGTTCTGCATATGTTGACTGACAACCATTGATTGAAGCATGAAATTAAAGTGGAGTCTTCATCTCTTTCCATGGAAAGAGATATGGATTGAGTTCCATAATTTTGTGGTGTTTGTGGATCAGGTCACTAGGAGTCATCCATTACCACAACCATGACAGGTCAACCACTACTCTGGCCATCTAGACTCTGCAATACAACATCTGATGGAACAGACCCACATGCAATGGTGCAGTTAGTAGATCTCTCCTTGAAACCCAAAATGATTTTGCATGCCCTACAATGCTAGCTCTGTTGTCAATTTTCTGGATTTTTCAAAATGATTATCAGTGTGACTGCCTGCATCCTCATGAATAGATGTACGAATTTCTACTTCTTGCAATGCTCTTAGATTTTTCTATTGTTTTTAATTATATTCAGATATATTTTATGTGCGTTATGGACAAATTTGTGACCCTCAAACTGAAGCAGCTTTGTGCTTTTAAGTTCATTCATATTGATGCATATAGTTCTGCATAGTGGACAGTAGACTATTGCTACTTATTTCTGCCGGTATTCCTCAAACTGAAGTAGCTTTCTGCCTTTAAGTTCATTCCAATTGATGCATGTAGTTCTGCATAGTGGGCAGTAGACTATTGCTACTTATTATTCTTTTTTTTCATGCACTTAACACAATGCTTTGTTCAATGCTCAAGTTGTTGATTGGTTGGCTGGAGGGTTATGGATTAGCCCCATTTATTACTTTCATGTTTTGTTTGTATGGTTCACAGATAAAGTTTCCTTTTGAGCAATGTTATGCTGATAAATTTGTGGTTTGTCAGCCACCGATGCTTTTGAGTTGGCAAGGAAGAAAATATCAGTTTCCATTAATGGTTCAAAACCTAAAGAAATTATATTCACAAGAAATGCCACGGAGGCCATCAATCTGGTAGCATATATATTCTTGGGGCCTTGCCAACCTAAAAGCTGGAGATGATATCATGCCTCGTTCCCTTATGTTCACTATGCCTTGTTCCCTTATGTTCACTTGCAAACTTTTCTGTTGATACGTGCAATAACTTGAATTGTAGATGCCAACCACTTGGTGAGTTGTAGGCAGAGGTAAATTTACAAACTGTCGAAGACCCTGAATCAAGTATGGTCCTTTTTCATTTGCTCTCTTTGTCAGTGTAGTGATCCTTGTAAGGAACAACGTCGTGGAGACTCGGGCTACTCTGAAAGTAAACTCCATCTAAGGTAAGATTAAAATGTGAGGTTGTTTGTGGGATAAGTTGAAATTTCCATTTGGGTTGGACAAAATTTCAGATCTTTTTTTCTGGGTCTGATCTAATCCGTTAGGATCCGATTCTTATGGCCTTGAACTTCCCCGACGCGGAGATAACATGGGCAGTCTAGCGCAAACAAGTGGGGTCGCTGCTATCCGCCTCCCTCTCTTTATCTAAATAACAAACTGCCCATTAGCAGAAGTTCATTCAATCCGCAGTTGAGTTCCTTGGTCTTTTATTTGCATAATTGGATGACACGAACCATTTGGCTGTGGCATTTGTGGATGTTGGCTTCTTCCTTCTTTGGTTATAATGATGATGAATAGGCTACACAAGATTCTTGAAGGCAACTAAATGTAAGTAAGGACTAGATACCACAAAGAAAGAGAGGGAGTAGTCCCCGGATAAAAAGGGGCAAGGGGAATCACTGGCTTTAAGGCTTTTATAAAAAATAGTGGACAAGAGTTGGATCAGGTATTCTTGGAAATTCTTTGATGTTGCTTGTGAGACAAAATGTGTATCTTTGGATTCACCTAATAAAGGGCTTCAATCCCTGGAAACACAGATAGGCAATTCTAAAAGTCATCTAGAGCTGTAGCACTTGCCAAAAATCTTTGGGTGGGAGGAGAACAAGGACGAGACTGAAATATTGTCATACGAGTGAAATGCCACCTATAGATATATTAAAATGTTAAGTGGCTTGTAGCTTCTCTGTGTTGGCAATTTCAGCCGAAGCATACCTAAAGTGAGAAGGAGTGAAGAGCATAAGGGAAATGTTTGCAGCAATCGAAACTAAACTTGTACAATGGTCCCTTTAACTTGTATAATGGTCCCTTTGTACCCTTGTTCACCTCGAAGAACAAGAACTTTGTAAGTGTAAGCACCCAATCACGAACATCTCTAATGTTCTTTTTTCAATTAGATTAGTCTTTTCTTAGGAACAAGGAACTCAAGGCTAACAAGAACATGTACTATGAAACGTGATCCTCTTTGCAAGGGTTTTCGTCCTTCAGTCCCCCTTTTCAAGTAGGTGACAACAGGTGGTGGAACCATCTTTCAACCTCCACTCTACTTTCTGCACGATTTTTGCCCCCCTTCCTTGTGCTATATAGAGGCCTACATGATGCATGGTTTCCTACAATGTAAACAGATGAGTGTTTCAGCTGCAACTAGGATTATTCAATAGCACAGTTGAAAAGTTGAAAAATTGCAGCAGAGTGAAAAATTGCAGCAGAGTGAAAAAACAACTGCGCAGAAAAGGAGATATTTATCTTTATCTGTCGGAAGAAACAGTCTATTTCTCTCCATTGAAACATAAATATGCTAGTAACAATTGATGAACCTTCTGCTAGTTAAAACATGAAGCTTCCAGATTAAAGACAAGTTGTTGCAAACCAGAAAATTGCAAACCATTAATCAGGACAAGTCCATTGCAATGGAAAACAGATTTTGTTTGATAAAAATGCAGTTGATTTGGATTAAACATTCCGCAGATACCGTGAGCAAAATACCACAAAAGGATACGAATGTAGAGGTTGATAGAGAAACAAGCAAGCAACCGGACCTAGTGCATCAACAGAATAAATATGATAAATTTGTATTGCAAAGAAATAACTATGAACACTCATGTATATAAGCTTTGAGTTCAGGCAGGATAACTGATTTTCCCCCTGATCTCAACTGGACCTGCATGCCCTCACATCTGGGTGAGGCAGCGATTAACACATTCTATGAGATTCTTTCAGTAGCCCACAAGATCTGTACAGAGTTAGAACATCCAAATGTGGTTTAAAAATAGGTGACTTGACAACTCATCTTCTTGGATTTTTCACAGGAATTCATTATGAAAAAAATGTCTACAAATATAGAACAGTACAAGTGAGGCTTCCGAAATGGCAATACCAAATTGAGATTATAAAACCTAATTTAAACTGCCTAATGGAGCCAAAAGATTGTTGGCCAACAGGATGAACTAAGAGAGATTTTTAGCATCACCAGTTCATGATCTTGTCTGTCTTGCTCTTGACTGTAAGAGAATACTAACATTCCCCTGCTGGAATGTTGTAACTTTAAGCTGTAAATATGCCACCTTGTAAGAACTAAGAACTTAGTACAAGGCAATTCTTGCCTCTGCTATTTCTCTAGAGATATCTACAACATCACAATAATAAAGAAAGAATGATGACTTGGCTTTGTTTGTGAGAGCCAAGGTGCGCACATTGATAAGGTACGATCATTAAAGCTAACTTTAATGTTGTCCCTTCAAAGCATAACAGATATTTTAGCTTACATCTAGTACTAAGTATTACAACATATAAGGATCATTTGTTTTCTAATTATCTATTGTATATCATTGTGAAGATCCTGAAGGCAGTTTCTCTATTGGTTGGTAATGTTTTTCCATTTTCAGGTAGCCAGCAGGCGTAATCATGAAGACACGGATTATCAGTGGGTTCAACCTTTTTCCATTGACAGAATAAGGATGTAGAGTAATCTTGAAATTTCCCTATTAACAAATGAAAGGAAAAATGAGAGTACAAGTAACTGAGGATGGGAAATAGCTCCCTTAATATCTTTAGCAACACGAGCAGGAAGATCATAAGTTGCACATCCCTTTGAATAAACAAAAACATCTTCCAATGGAGATAGCCAACCTCGATTTCTCGCAGATAAGGTGGTAGCAACAAAGTCCAAGACACAGATATCTGTACATATCCCTAGCACCAAAATCTGTCGCACAATTTCAAATACTGATTTTCAATAGAAGGTAGAATTAACGAAGGTTATACAACTTCTGTTGGAGACTAATGGCTAGAAAGTGATCTTTTTCATGGGCAAGACTTACAGAATGAATCTCCTTGCTTTTCACCCAATTAATGAATACGTTGGAACCATCCTCAACCATAGAGCCGATAAAACCATCAATACAGTCTTTGCGTCTAATTGTCGCATTTGCGTCATTTTCCAGCCACTGCAAAGCTAAAATTGACCAAACTGGCATGTAAATAATTCCTCCTCGGGACGTGTCGAGCCTTTGGAACAGTGAAACTCAGAATGGAAGCATCAGTGTTCGAACTATTGTAACAAGTCAAACAATAAAAGAGTTTCCTTCTAAAGGGAGGAAAGTATAGGCTGTGAGTGTTAAGTAGAGAGAAAGAGGGTACCAGGAACCAGATTTTCTTCTCCTGTTCTGATGATACAATGGGGAGGATAAGGTGGCTCAGGCTTATCAGGATAATGGGTGTCCAGAAAAGCAAGTATTGGCCATTTTCTCTCGCTGAAGAACCTAGCAAGCTTGACAGATTCATCCACCATAAGCGAGATTTGATCATTGGCAGTCAATGGGGCCTGGGAACAGATATCCAGCAAAAATATCAGCTACAACAATCTAATTTTACGAACAGATTAAACAAATTAGTAAGCCAAGTAAGTGAAAACCAAATTTAACTCTAAAACAAGAACACCTAAAAGGTCATAACTGCGACTAATCTTTATCTGATTGTTGTTTGGCTTTACTCGATAAATGATATTGACAAGTAAATAGAAAGTCAACAGCAAGTCGATTTGGGACATGAAATTGGAAAGAGCTGTAGAAACAAAAGACACCGAAAGCAAAATAACAAGAAAACAATTGAAGAGAACGAGAAAAAAGCATTCCAGAAAAACTCAAAGATTCGTTAACCCCAAATATAATCGAACAAACAAGAGCCAAACACCAAAGAAGGAGGGGGAGGGAATCTTAACATGCAAAATGCAGAGAAAGAAAAAGATTGAGAGAGATTCACAACCAGATTCCCGCAGGAGTGCAAAATCCATTGACTAGATCAACCAAAACGAGCCCGAACCTCCTGTCTGCTTCGAGCACCAAAGTCTCCTCATGTAAGGGCAAATCCACGCGCAACAGATCCACGGCTTTCGCTGCCATCTTGTTCCCCGTCGCGATATCACAGTTGAGAGAGAGAGAGAGAGGGAGAGAGAGAGAGAGGTTCTTCAAGTTCAGAGGAACGCCCGGTCAAGAGCTGGGCACCATGGCTCCCGATCCTTCTAGGCTGGTGGCTCTGGATCAAGTCAAATCGGTCACCTTCAGAATCTGCCTACCCCCACCAAATAGAGAAAGCGAGACTGAGATAGGGGAAGGAAGAACTGAAGGAGTCCCCACTCACCGGGCGCGCATTCGGACAAAATCTTTAGCTTCGATTCCGGAAAGTCGAAGAGAACTAATTCTCTTCGTTGTCTTCTAAGATGCCTTTGGCGTAAAACATGAAAATAAAGACAAAGTTCAGAAGAACTACAAATGAGAAGAGAGAACAAGAGAAGCATGAAGACAGAACTTGGATGAGAGTTCCACGACAAATTACACAGCGATAGGACAAGAGGACAGGATAGAATTCTCTCTCTCCGGCCCAAACCACTGACCACAGTCGCCGCCCTGTATGTGATGATGGATAAAAATTAAAAATATATTTATTAAAAAATAATTATAACTATGACATGAAGATGTTTTAGGATGGATATAAAATAAAATTATATTTACTAAAAAAATAATTATAGCTGGCCGAGTCGAATCCAAATCTGATTACGATTAAGTTGAATTCGATAAAAGGGGAGTCGTATCCGAATATGAACGCGTTTACAGTTTACGTCTGCGATGAGCTGGCCGAGGAATTGGACGGGTAAAATTACTCGGCGAGGAATCTGCCGACCCGCTTTATGCTCTAGGGCAACGGTCCTGGGAGGGAAAGAAGTGAGCGGCGGGCCAATAAAAAATGAGCGCCGTCGCTACCTGTGCTCTTTCTCCTTCTCCCGCGGTCTCTCCCTCCTCCTTCCTCTCGATTAATCGCCGTCTCCGACACCACCCGGTAAACCTTCCCTTCCTCTTTCCCTCCTCGCCAATTTCCCGCCCCGACCCAGGCACACTAGTTTTCTACGGCCACAGTTCTCTATCTCTCTCTCTACCTCTCTCCCTCTCTCGATCTCGTACAGTCTAGGTTAGAGCAAAGAATGCAGTTGCGTTGATTTTGTCTTTTTGTTCCTTTCTTCTTTCTTGGGTCGTGTATGGATTTGGCTTAATGACGTGCGTGCTATTGCAGAGAGGTTGCTTTCGGGAGACTTCGATAAGGTTCGTAAAAAATTTCAGGGTTTCGAATATGAGCACCGATGCATCTGCACCGCCTGCAATTCAAGTAAGAAACCCTAGTTTCATTATTGTTAGATAACAAGCAACTTTCTAGTTGACGTTGTATTAATCCATGATTAAGATATTCTGAATATGTGCGGGTGTGAGAATTGGTCTCGGAAGCTGATAAATCTGACGTTTAGACACATTTGAGTTGGAGCACTTAGTGTTGCTTGTTGGTGGCATTTTGATGCTGGAGTTGCATTTTCTTCGTGCTAACACAGACGACCTGCATAGCGTGGTATCTTATCCCTGGTCGACAATCCTGGCCTTTTCGCTCATACTGAGCTTGCAAAACAAAATGGAATAGGTGAATCTGTTGCCACTATCAACTCTAAAATTGGAAAGCCAATACCCAGAGCAGGGTCTCAAACACTATTCTCCATGCATCGGAACGTATTCTCTGCGCAGTTTTGCCATCATGTACTTCTTGAAGGCTTTTGGTTTAAACTGATCATGTTTTTAAATTTTTGTTGCTCTAATATTTCGGTTTCTAATGTGATGCTGAATTTGATTAATTACTATTTCTCTGCTATAGGAGCAAGCCAAGGATGAAACTGGAAGTGTTAAGCAACTACTCTCTAATTTGTTTAGAGTGTCTCTTAAGGAAACAATTCCTGATGAGCCCAACGTAGAGCCATTGGTTGCTATTTGCACTGCAAAGTTTGGTGATTATCAATGGTAACTATTTATCAGTACAAATCCTTGCTAACTGCAAGTTCATTTATTGTCTAGCTTGAAACGCATTCACAAGAAGCAAGCTATCTGTAATAATATGGATCGTTCTGGCTGTTTAATTTATATTATTGATTATGAAAGGTATTCATCTATCTCCAGTCCTGAGGAGAATTAATCTTAATTGCATTCTTATGCAGTAATAATGCTATGAGCTTGTGGTCCAAGATAAAAGGAAAGACAACCCAATTTCGAAATCCTAATGCCATTGGCCAGGTAGATGATTTATTCCGATGTTCAATTTTTTCTCAGTCAATAGTAATAACCCGTGGTTGTTTAAGCATTATCTTTTTTTTTTTTTCAAATATAGAATAGGATAGTATTTTTCATGTTGGTTCCGATACGTGTATTTTTTGGAACATGTTTTGGGAATGTTTTCTACATATTGTGAATATGAATGACATGCTAAGGAGCTTCATTTTTTTTTTCTAGTAATATTTTGAGGCGAAGGTTATCTAGCTTAATCTCTGTTGAAATTTGGTGAAGACTTTGTTTATTTTGAGATGAAGGATATCTACTTATTTTTAAGTTTTGTCTTGCAACATATTGTGATAATCGACCTAGGGAGGTCTGAAACCATGGTAAAGGGATTTCATTTACTAATAGAGCAGTAATATCTTGATGTTTGTAAAATAGGGGCCTTGCTTGTATGAAAATTATGTTGACAAGGCTTTGTGCTATTTCAGTTTCTGGCATGAATATCGGCCATTCTTAATAGCACTATTTAAAAAATTGAACTTAATTTTTATAGTTTTTATTTTGAGTCTTTCCTTTTTTTCTTTTAATTTAGAGCTGATAACATCATATCATCAATTTTTTGAACTGCTTTGACAGAACTTGGTCCATAAAGCCAAATTTACCCCACAAATCCTTTCCCTTCTCTATTCTATAACATGTTCTTGACATGAATTTAATCATCATCATCTTGATTTGTCTCAACAAGCAATGACTTTTGCTTGAACATCTTTACCTTTCTTTGTTGTTCCATTCCGGTGATGTTATCATCATTCAACCATCACTTCATTGTCATCATCATATATCCACTGTGATCTTGTCATTACCATGTTTCAGTTTGTTTTAAGTACCAACATCATCATTCTGCAACTACCATTATCATTCAATTTCTTCACCAACTGGGTGCCATCTTATGACTGCCATATTTAAAGTATCATTGAAAACCTCAGTGATATGGAAAAGATTAGTTTTAGCAACTTCAGGCATACTGGTGCATCACTGGATGACAATGATGTCAATAAAGAATTCTATTTCTGCATTTTCCTATTGATGTTTACTTCACTGCTAAAATGATTAGTGAGGTATAAATATGTATCTACTTTTCATGGCATTGTTTACCATAAAATTAAAACTTGAAGACATGACAGTAGGTTACCTGAATGCTGATCTGGTTGGAGTTGCAGGCTCTTTAACTTCAGCTTTTTGGATACTATTAAACCTAAATTCTTGGAAGAGCAAGAAAACCAAGCTTTTTATCATGGTCTGACACGAAACAAGAGCAAAGTCATCAGCTGGGGTCCAGTCTGAAGTCGTTATAATTAAAAGTTTGCCTCATGGCTTCAGCAAACATACATTCAAACTAGTGTCGAGTAGGATAAGAAAAATGCACTGATCCTGGCTGCTAATTTAATAGTTCTGCTTGACTTCAAAATTTTATTCTCTTCAATTTTGTAACTCGGACTTTGTCTAAAAAATTTTCAAAAGCTGGAGATGTTTTAATTGAATGGTGAAGTATTCTATGTTACTCAGGTTTTGCAAGTTTTTTTTATTTTTTCCTATAAGAATCATAGAGAATCACCATATGGTGGTGCATATGTAATTCTGGTAATCTGCAACTTTTCTGTGATTTTGTGGTCATTGATTCATATATAATATGATCTTCCTTTTTCTCTATGTTTGCAGTCAATTGCAAAGAATCTTCCTGCATCTGAAATGATTGAATCGACTTCTGTTGCTGGACCTGGATTTGTGAATGTCATGCTGTCTAACAAATGGATTGCCAAGGTGATGGGGTAATCCCCTAGCACTGCAGAATGAATTACTACTTTTTTTTATCTTTCTGTGTGAGAGGTGATTGCTTCAGGGATTCTGTAAGGCTAATATTGTGGTTGCTGCAGAGAATAGAGATGATGCTGGCAAATGGAATTGATACTTGGGCACCCGTTCTACCTGTCAAAAGGGCAATTGTGGATTTTTCATCACCAAATATTGCAAAAGAAATGCATGTGGGTCATTTGAGGTCCACCATCATTGGTGATAGTATATCTCGGATGCTAGAATTCTGTAAAGCGGATGTCCTTAGACGAAACCATGTCGGTGATTGGGGTACACAGGTATGTGATTCGTGTAGAGAACGATGTATGCTATAAATGTAGGAGTCAAGTGGAATTTACTGACCTGTCCATGGAAACTTTTTTCTGTTTATATGACTGCCTGAGTACTCTGAAATATTGCCACCAAGAAATATGCTAATGGATTTTCATGTAAGTTGCATAGGCGCTAGTGCAAAAGGTATGACACGCTGATTGAGAAAGTTGTGGGTCCAGGGGGTAGGGTTATGCATATATATATATATATATATATATATATATATATATATATATATATATATATATATATAGACACACACACACACACACACATACGTACATAATACGGCCACAACAGCTGCTAACCCATACATCCATAAGATTTGTGCACAACTGAATGATTTTTATTGAGCAAAAGATTTGGATCAAGAGTCCAAGTTCATATGAAAATCTTCTGCTTTTTGTATTCTAAAGAAATCTGACCAATAAGAAACAGCTAATTTAGCTAACCCATGACAGTTCTGCATGATTTCTGTTCAACAGAAATCAGATCGACAGATCAGATTTGTATGAAAATCTTCCACAATTTTCTCTTTACTTTCAATATATGCACGTTCTTATTCAATATAAATCAGATAACAAATAGGATTGCCATGCAATTTTTAATATCTCTCGCACAAACGGATTGCTATAATATCAGGCAGTTTATTCAATAGAAATCTAGAAGAACTAAGCAGGAAAAGATAGGAAGTTGAACATGTGCAATTGCTTGCAAAAGCCTACTGGATGAACCAGTTGTTACTCAGAAGTCAGAAGAGGGCAAAGGATTTGCAGAAAAGGAGCAAAACTTCTTAAATTGAAAAATGATTGGAAAAAGAGCTCAAATTCACTATATTTAAATGAAAAAAAAAACATTATCTTGCTTGTCCGAATGTTGCCTCAAGTTGCCAGAAAGCTTAACCTGTCACCAGGCTTAGCTGCCTGCCTGTCATTTGGGGCTGCAGGTGGAAGAGGAGGAAAAAAGTAGAAAGAAGGATATTGTGTTGGTGCTAGGCTTAAGGTTGAGGGACCTGAAACGAGAGATGAAGTTTTATAAAAGCGGGTTAGATCTGAAGATGACACTGCTCCTGATTCAGCCGCAAATAGTATCTGGACATATATGGTAGCATATCGCTGCACTGACATGGGTACACGAGCAGAAATCACATGTCCATGTGAAAAAGATTTTTGTTTGTTCATTTTTTACTCATTGAGTGTTTGTCTGTCAAAAATTTGGGACTTCTCATACAGCTTCGGTTGTTTGTTAAATTCTAAAAATGTCTCAGTTTAAAATTATAATTGCCTGCTGAGATGGCAGTGGGATGCATTGTGTTTACTGTTTGATAAGATGAGTGACCTTTCCTAGTATCCCTAATATTTTGTCTTCTCACAGTTTGGCATGTTGATTGAGTACCTTTTTGAAAAGTTCCCAAACTGGGAGGATGCTGGTGAACAAGCCATTGGTGATCTCCAAGTAAGAATCACCCATGATCCTTTAGATCTTTCCTTGTTCAATTTTCTGGTTTCCTTTTTGTCATTTGTAAATGATGATATATATTCTGTTATTTACCTCATTTTTTTGAAATTATGGGGATAATGCCTGTAGTTGTCTTTGGTTTCAAATAGAATTGGAAATTTTGGAACTTGTATCTAGCAAATTTGATTTGTGCCTTTTTAGATGATTTTTTTTTTTTAATTTTTTTTACCTTTTCTGAAATATTTATAAGCTGGGTTGATCAGACAATGCCAGTGAATGCCAAGAGTTGAGCCCTGGGTGAGCTCTTGACCTTGATAAGCATATGCTGGCGTGTCATTTCTTTGGCTTGATTTAATTCCTCCCCTAAAGTGACTTGGTTTGAGAACTTTGTTAACCACTGGAGCTGTTTGGTTGATAATTGGATAGGCTACCTTGCTGTTTTATAGCTTTAGCCCATTGCGAAGCATGATAATATCTAAGTATTCTGAAAACAAGAACTAGAAGGGAGTTAAAGCATATCTTGTTCGTCAGTGGTTTGTTGATCAGCGATAACTGGGACATTACATACACAAACTCTCAGAAAAAATCCATGAAGTTTTTCTTCCTGTGTACAAGTTGTTGGGGGTTTATTATGTATTACTTACAGCCAGCAGTTTCACAGGAATTTTACAAGGCATCAAAGAAGAAGTTTGATGATGATGCAGCATTCAAGGAACGAGCACAGCAAGCTGTGGTTCGTCTCCAGGTGAAGATTGGATGATCTCTCTCTTTCTTTCTCTCTCGTTACATACACACACACACACACACACACACTAATATACAGATTCTTCTGACTAGAGTTTTGGTCTCAAAATGTGTTTGAATGTTGTCTTCAGGGTGGGGAAGCTAAGTATAGGCAGGCATGGCAGAAAATCTGCGAAATCAGCCGTCGGGAATTTGATCAGGTTTATCAACGCCTAGGGGTTCACTTGGAGGAAAAGGTTAACGTACTCTGAAAAATTCGACACGAGAATCCATGTTTTCCTTGATTTGGTTTCTGTGGTACAAAGGCATTTAAGAATATGGAATTTTACTTTGAAGGACATATGAATTGCTTCTGATTGTTACATAGTATTTAAATGTTCATGTATTTTTTGGGAGAGTATTTGGTTACCTCCAAGAATAGTGGTAATATCATACTTTTCTCTTTATTTCATGTATCCTTGCTCTTAGTAAGTCTGCCTTATGGAGCTAGGGCATGTCATCAAATTGAAGGTCCACTTACTCTTTCCCAGGCACCGATGCAGCCTTGGGCCCAGGAGGCATGGGGAAGAGAAAGGGGGGGGGGGGGGTGCCTTTTGCCCTCTTGAGAAAAAAAGAAAAATCTGACTTGCCAGAGCTTTAAATTTGTGGACTATGTATAGCGTAATCCATTTGCATGTGATGTTCAGTAACTTATCCTGAATTAAAGTAGCAAAATTACTTCCTATGAATTATGGTACCTCCTAACAGGAATCTTACTGTCTCTTTCCTTGATTTGCCAAAGCAAAGTGTAAATGAATGTTACCTGTCTCGACCATTCCATTTCTAGTAACAGATGTCACCTTTCACACAATTTGCATGAAGTGAAATTGTATGCTCATTCTTGAGTTGACAATGCTTTTACAGGGTGAGAGTTTTTATAATCCCTACATTCCTGGAGTTCTTGAAAAACTGCATGAGAAGGGGCTAATTGAGGAAAGTGAAGGTGCCAGAGTGATCTTCATTGAGGGTCAAAATATACCATTGATTGTAGTTAAGAGAGATGGTGGCTATAACTATGCTTCGACTGATCTTTCTGCTCTCTGGTGAGTTCTGTTTGCATCTTGATTGACTCAATGGCTATTTGTTTTGATTCAGTAGCTTTGTTGTTGGTGAGAAGATATTTGAATATGTGTGACATTAATGTTTCTGACTAGTAGGGGGCATTTGATAGCCTGAAAAAGGATTCAGGAAGAATATTCCTTTATATGGCAGATCAAACATTTCAGGAGAAAAAGTTGGCTAGCTTTAGCTCTTTATTTCGTGAAAATTTTGCCATTTTCAGTTTTCTACAGTCAACTGTGTTGGATTTGGGGTTGTACGGGCAGGTGAAAGTGAAACTGCACCCATCCAGTACACCCTGATTTTTTCCTGCAGTATCAAACTCCCTTAGGGAAAGTCTTGAACTTTTTCCAAAGCCATAAATGTCTTGTGGGTAATGAAGTCTAAATAGGATCTACCTTCCACCACATGTATTAGACATTCTTGATATAACTTTTCTTCTTGTGGATGATTTTGCTTTGCGAATGTGTTTATTTCATGCAGCTAATTTGACATGCAGGTACCGCCTCAATGAAGAGAAAGCTGAGTGGATAATATATGTTACTGATGTGGGTCAATCACAGCATTTTGAAATGTTCTTTGCAGTACGTGTGCTCTCTCAGGAAGTGAATGTGCTCTGTCATAAAACTTCTGTACAATGTTTTCTATTAACTGATGTCAATATTAGTCCCAGAGGTGAATTATTTTACACAATGGTTCTGAAAATCAGGCTGAATTGCTCTATTCTCATCTTTTACATTAGAAAATAAAAATTATTTTGAAATTGAAAAATTAAAAAGGGATATGTGAGGATTTGTATCAATGTGGGGGCCAATTACAACACGTATTTCGCTGGTTCAGTCTGATTCAGGCTGGTACTGATAACAATGTTACTAAACAGATCTTTAAGCTATGGAAATTCTTGAAACAGATAAATTCATGTGTCATGCCTTTTCTATCATTGAATGCAGGCTGCCAAACGTGCTGGGTGGCTCCCTGTTGGTGATGGTGCCTTCCCTAAAGTAGACCATGTTGGGTTTGGCCTGGTACTTGGTTCAGATGGAAAACGTTTCAGGACCCGTAGCACTGAAGTCGTTCGTTTATTTGAGTTGCTTGATGAAGCCAAAAACCGAAGTAAAGAAGGACTTGTTACACGTGGTGAGTATATAATCTCTTCTTCCAACTTAAACCATCCAAAGTTCATGCAAATTTGCTCATGTGCCTGGTCATGCTAGGTATGGCCAAATATGATCTATGCTGCGAGACATGTTTTCTGAACAATTATAATCACAAATAATTGTTTGATCAGGTCGAGAAGAAGAATGGACTGCTGAAGAGCTGGAGCACGCTGCTGAGGCTATTGGTTATGGTGCTATAAAGTATAACCTTGCTTTGTCTCCTGTTGTCATTTGTTTTGCTACTTTTGCTACTGCAACTACCATGACAAAGTACTGCCACATCCATTGCTACTATATGGCACATTCATGTTTGTGCACATTCATGTTTGTGTTTGTGCATATTTAGTAGCCTTCAGTAAGTTTCACAGGGTATTTATGATGACTGTTGATGCATTTTTTGGTTGGTGGATTTCCTATGAGAGTGAAGTGTGCATTAGCATCTAATGTACTGCTTCAGTGATTTTAAGATTGAGGGATTGTTGATTCCTGTGCCTTTTGCAAGGATAGTGAAAAGAAAAAAAATGCATTGTATGTGTGATAGCACATGCACATGTTGCGTGAGAGGAGGAACAAGTGAATGGAAATCTTCCTCAAAGTATGAGATGTACGTTGTATAAATTCTACATTGACCTCCAAGTCCCAACTTCTGACAGAAACAGAACCAGTCTGTCAGTAACTGAGCACAGCCGATTGCATTGCTTTGTATATAACTGTTGCTTTTGGTGGTGAGTGCAGTGATTGTTTTACCTAGAACTAATGTAGATGTAACTAAGATCCACGTACCATAAAAAATTCCTTGGACTGATAGTTTGGCATTTCTACGAAAAACTTTCTTCCTTTGGAAAAGTTTTGGATAGTTTTTACAGCCTGGTCTCTTAGTGTACATTTTTTTCACTTATGCCCCAATGACATGTATGTTTCAGTCTTTCAAAGAAACTGATTGATGTGTCACACTCTGTTCCATAATTACATGTATTTGTTAAAAAGATGGCCATACACGGAGCAACATTTTTGTCTTGGTGATTCTTTGAAGTGGTGGGTTATAGTCACCCATGAATTTTCTGCAACTACATGCAGTGGTTACTGGTAGACTACCCCACAAACCATGCATTGCACAATGCCTGACCTCCATTTTGTGCACCTGTTTAAATGCTGTTAATGTACCTCCGTGAGGTTTTTAACTGCTTGATTTATACCATAATATATATATGCTAAGAGGTTATTATATGTCCGTTCTGAAGATTATATTAGCTACTAGAATAGTTGACTATAATATTTTTTAAATTGGAGAGCACAACATAAATCTGTCCCTGCTTTTGACCACGAAAGGTCCTCATCTCCAGGGATATGAGATGTGGATCTATGGTGAATGAGTTTGACTAGCACATGTTTGCATATGTTTGTATGGTGAATGAGTTTGACTAGCATATGTTTGTTTCGTGAGACCAATTTGCTAGTGGCATATTTTTTGAAGCCTAAAAGTTGTGTACAGCTACATGGGGAAACATGCCAAGTTCATTTCAGTTCTTCGTATGTAAGATTTTTTCTTTGACAGTGGAGAATTCTTGTATACAGGTATGCAGATCTGAAAAATAATCGGCTGACTAATTACACATTCAATTATGAGCAAATGTTGGATGTTCGAGTAAGCCATTGTTCTTTTTCTTATATACTTTTCCCTTTAGTTTTTTAGGTTCTACAAAATGTCCACGCTAGTTGCATGGGAAATACTGCTGATGGCTTGACTTTTATTATTGTCACTTAATCATGCAGGGAAATACTGCTGTTTACCTTCTTTATGCACATGCTCGCATTTGTTCCATTATCCGGAAGTCCGGTAAAGACATAGAGGAGCTGAAGAATGTAAGTTGTTTTCCCTATGTGATGCAGTTTTTCTTGGGACAGCCATTAGTGAGACTTTTGTGGTTTTGTCACGTTCTTGATTTCTGTCTAACTTGCTTGTTCCTATTGTTCTGATTGATATATTACCCTTAGTCCCCTTCCAACTTTCTTGCTTTGTTTCTTTCATAGAAGGGAGGAAGGATCCATATCGTGCATGATAATGAACGCATATTGGGTATTCATTTGATCCAGTTCTCTGAGGTAGGAGTTGGTTTAAATATTTGCATTTTTCCTGATGAATGGTCGTTTCATTTGGGATTTTTGCTTCATTAATCCTCTACTTCAGCCTCTTTCTCCCTTTTCTTTTTCATCATTTAAATTTAGCTCAGAGATGGTTATGGATGCAATTCTGTGCACTTGCAGATAGTAGAGGATGCTGTCACTAATCTCCTTCCAAACACATTATGTGAATACCTGTACAACCTATCAGAAAATTTCACAAAGTTTTACTCCACTTGCAGGGTATGATTTCATTTTTATCTATTTATCCTTCTGTGGTGAGAAGCTATGATTTGGTCTATGTATATGTTCTCATTTATGCATCTTCCTTGATGTCATGTAGCAGAAACTCACTAAAAGTTTCATGATTTATTCTTTTTAACAATGCCTCTGTTTTAATGAACAATATATATAGCTTTCTCAAATTTCATAAGTCTCATGGGTATGGGTCCAGAGATACAGGTACGGACATGACAACTTTAGAAAATATGGATAGGGGGGTACGACATATAAATATATGCAAAATAACATAAAAGAATCAAAATGAAAGTGACAGTTAAATAAACAAGTGATATAATTAAAAACATTACATGTTGGTGAAAAAAGAATTAATCAAGCAAAATTAAGCAGTTTCGTCTAAAAGTACCCAAGTGTGTCCAAGTACCCACTTTGGGTATGGGTATGCGACACAGGTACTTGGACCTTCCTGAAGTATCCATGTGACTTAGCAAAATTCATAGTTCTTTCTTTAGTGCAAGACTTTGTTAGGTTTCTGCAAAATGTTCTTTCTATTACATGGATAGCATGGTAAGCCTTATAGAACTGCTGATATTTTTGATCTGGAAAGCTACTATTAGTTTATAAAAGGTTGGTGCCTGTATAAATATGACGAGGGAAAGGAAATCAAAGTGCATCCTAAAGGAAATGGTCTGAAACGTTTTGATGACAATCCTGTACATTAGCAGGCATTTGGCGTTTTCTTTTCCTTTTTTTTTTGGATTCAGAAAAGGACGTTGCGAAATTTTAAGTCTTGTTTATTTATTTGGTATATAATGCTTGCAGGTGGTGGGATCAGAGGAGGAGACAAGTAGATTATTGTTATGCGAGGCCACTGCAGTTGTAATGAGAATATGCTTCCGTCTACTTGGAATTGTGCCACTCTATAAATTATAGACGTAAGGGAGGGTTTATCTCTCACAGTTGAGTCCTAGAATTGATTATGAATAGACATGTCATTTTTCTTAAGTTAGCAATATTCAAGTTATTTAGATTGTGGCTTGCGAAAGCATCCACATCTCTCACTTTTTCTTTTTCAGTTCACAAAAAAGTAGGAAAAAGATGCTTTACTAAATTTAGTACACAACCCGTCCATGCTTTGATGGGCTCGAGAATCCTTCCTTGGGAAGACGTGAAGGAGAAGCTGTATTTTTTGGCCACTGGTATTTGTGGAAATTAATATATATGTTGTCTTCATGCCTAGTAATGTCTAGTTTTTCTTTGTATTAATTCTCATTTGGTTATCATTTACGAAAACTCTCATCGTTAGTGGTAAATGTCGACCTTGTTGTTCCAACTGAATTGACTGGAATATTCTACCATAAGTTAGTTTCCTATTCCTCTTGTTTTCTTTTCTATTGGGGTCATATGTATTGGATACACAGATATTTCTGGGGTTGATCTCCTCCAAGGGTTTTGATTCGGTACACTGTATCCAATACGATTGAAGAGAAGTCCTTGAGTTGCATTTGTCATCGTGGCAGCCTGGCTATCGGTACTATGAATGAAGTGAGTTGCTTTTGTTGTCATTTGGTATGATTAAATATCTAATTTCCTGGGGATGAAACAATAGTTCCACGAGAACCAAAGTGTCTGAATTCCACTGCACATGGTCAGATGCGTGGAAACAAGAACAAAAAAACTGCAGGCCTTAATTAGGCCACGATGAAAACCAGCGGTGCTGGCGCTGCACTCAGCTCTACCAACAGTAACTTTCTCAGCAACTTTCTCGAGGTTACTGCATCATGTTATTTGTAGAAGTGTTCATGCGAAACAACAAGAAAACTATCTCAAAACTGTCACGACTCAGCTGCAAATTTGATGTCAGGTTAGTGTTTTGATCCCTTATAAAGTATCTCTTCCTGCATCCTTGTTGAAAGCAAGTGTCCGATGACGGACATCCCATTGTAATATCTTTTCTTTTCATTGTTCAAGTGCGTCTGGAACCTTTGAACCAGGGGCACATTGGTTTCTCATTCGGATACCAAGCGGTCGCCTCTTACATGGCGAACACGCCTGCAGGAGTTGTGATCACGTCAGGGATTTGTAACACCGTCGCATTTTTTCTCTGTGGCCACCAGTTTGACCGTGCACACTCAGAAGGTGATAAATAAGACACGTAGTTTGCTTTATATCTTCCAACATAATTGTGGCAGTGTTATTTTTCCTTATTGAAACCAAAAATATCACGTAATAAATATAGATAAAGTGGTATACGACAGAAGAAAAAAAATATCCGAATCGAAGGCATTATGAAACCAAGTTTCTCTATGAATCGTTTAACATACTTGTCTCCGTGGGTTTTCTAGAACAAGCCCGATGAATATCATATGACAACAAAACAAAAATAAAAAAACATAACATGTCAAAGAAGAGATAAATGAAAATAGAATAATGAAAAGCTGCTTCTACAATTTTTTTTTTCTAATTTTTTAGTGGTGTAACTAGGTAAACAAAACTACATAATATACAAATACTGAAAAGTTGCATTTATCTTTTTTTTTTCATAACGTTACGTGGATTGCAAATAATTGTGTAATGGATGGAAAAGTCAATGCTCTAGGATGGTTGTTTGATGGTTAAAATTTAATGCTAAAAGGTTTATAAGTTACTCCTAAAGTCATTATAGAAGGTCACCAAATTATAAATTGTGGTTAATACTAGCTTAGTAATGCGATTTAAATTTTAATAATTGGCAGTATCTTGCACACACGACAATATTGAACGCTCCAAAAATTAATTATTGACAAGCGTTATTTTTATCGTTACTGTTTATTATTTACTGTTCATTATTCTCATTTCTTGATGTCTCACAAGTCAACCGTTCATTGCTTCAAATGATAACAGAGAAAAAATAGGAAAAAGGAAGGCAGGAGAAAGCGACCGAGGCAATGATTTCCTGTTTCCCACTGTTGTCGGAGAAAAGGTGCATCTGGTTCGTCCCCTCCGGCGGAACCTCATCGGGAAACCTCTTTTTTGTTCAGTTTCCTTCCTAATTTTGTTCCGATCTTAACGTGAAGTATCTTTTCCGCCGATCTGTATTTTCTGGCTCACCCTCCTCGCTTTCAGCACAATCGCACCCCAAAAACAGCCAACAAGAAACGAACTCTTTTCCTTTTTAAACCCTTTTTAACGTTAAGTAATCCTCTTCTTCTTGGTGGCTTCCCTACGACGCCGATGGCGGCCTTCCGCCGCGTGCTGAGGCCGATAGCCGCCACCGGCAGGGCCTACGGCCGCGCGTTTACCGCCGTCGTCTCGGAGGGCGATCCGCGAGCCGCTGTGTTCCCCCGGAAACACCAAGCGGACCCACCGAAGCCGCAGCAGGGCAACGTCCAGTGGGTGTTTCTCGGCTGTCCTGGCGTTGGTAAGGGTACCTATGCTAGCCGACTTTCTCACCTGCTGGGCGTGCCCCACATCGCCACCGGCGATCTTGTTCGGGATGAGCTCGCGCAGTCTGGCCCTCTTGCCCATCAGGTACCGCTGTTCCATTTTTGGTCCCAGTTCTGTCTTTGTCTGCTCGATTCTTTACTTTTTATATGATTCTTATGGGGTTCCCTGCTGCCTATTTGTTGTTGTGGATATCTTCCTGTCAATTCGTATGATTTGGCAAGTTTCTTGATGGGTCGTGACGGAGGTAATAGAAAATGTGTTTTTTTTAGTTCTAAGGTGGTTCGTTGTTCTAATTCAACTTTGGAATTGCAAATGCTGAACTTTTTTTAGGTTTCCACAAATTAATTTTCTATATGTTTCTTGAACTTTGGAACGATGGATTTTCTGGAAAGGGAGATGTGGTTGTGTAGGAGAAAAGAATGTTCAGAACGCAAGATTTTTATTATGTGGATGAGAGACCATATACTGATTTTCCATCTCAAATTCTTGTCCTTTTCAGCTAGAAGGAATCGTTAATCAAGGAAAGCTGGTCCCTGATGGAATTATTATGAGCCTTTTGTCTCAACGTCTTGAAAATGGACAAGCGAGGGGTGAGTCAGGATTCATCCTTGATGGCTTTCCAAGAACAATAAAACAAGCGGTTAGTATCTGCAGCATATGTTTTACGAATCTTGATAGTACCAATTCTGTGTAAACATCCAACAATTGCTACTAGTTGTGGAAATTTCTCTGGACTGGTGCCTTAATTAGGCCCACATTATTCATTATTTTCGGTATATTACTTGCATAATGCGATGAAAAACTTTTGATACTTTCAACCTTGTCTTCCTTCTTAGACAGGTAGCCTAATTGCGATTCGCTACAAGCATATATGCATATGCCCATATACTCTTATTGTCTGCAACTTTAAGAGATCTCATATCATATGAAAGATTTATTGCTATGTTTTTGACTTATCTAATTGCCTTTAACATAGCATGCTTTTGAGAGTTATTATTCCGTGAGGAATGTAGCTTGCTATGCTTTGGTTAGGGGAAAGACATGACAACAACGTTGTAAAAGGCGGTAAAACGAGGCGAGGCGTTGAGCCTCTCATGAGACGAGGTGTTAATTGAAGCGTAAGCTTCACGGACAAATTTGTGAATTATATAATATTTATAAAAATAATAACAAAACTGAAAAAATGTGACTACAATACTAAGCATATCAATAAAGAACAATACACAACATACCAAACTGAAAATCATACATGATGCCTATACGTTACTTTGCTCTTTCTCACAGATGACTCCCATATAAATCTCATCAAAACGGACGTGCTTAACCAGCATATTATTTTAATTTTTAAGACTGAGTTGAGTCTTGACCATGAGAATTCATAGTAACGAAGAATGTCAAACCATAATAAGGGAGAAAGAATTGTGTTCAGGTTGTCTAACTTGTTCCAATCCCTTCCTGGATCAGACCCATAACCTGCCATTACCCATGCCTATGACAAGATATTGCATAAGAATGCATGCCCATGCCTATGAGAGTTCAATCTAGAGGTTCAATGTCACGGTGCCACAGGTTTAAGAAATATTATGGGATCCAGTTAATTATTCAACCCACTTGACTTACATGCAAGTTCGAGAGTGCCTTGCAGCCAGGCCTGTCATTGGAGAGTGCCTTGAAGCAGACTTTCACCTTCTCAGCCGTGAAGAAGAAAGAGCGAAGGAGAAAAGTGTAGGGACGGGTGATTTGGGATTGATATTAAGAAAAGGGCAGTTAGGGTAAAAAAGTTTAATTAGGGTTACATTAAAAGCCATTAAAGAGACTAACTTTTGTAACTTACATGTGAGACTAATTGTTTGGTTAAATTTTAATTTTTTACATTAAAAGCAACTAGCCAAGTGTTGTCCTTGAGGCGCACGAGTCAAGTACAAGCGTGCCCATGTGTGAGGCGTACGCTTCACACACATGAGGCGCACGCTTCAGGACACGTGCGCCTCATGTAAACCGAGTCAAGGCGTTTTTCACTAAAAACGCCTTGACTCGCAATTTTTTTGTGAGAAGCGTACGCTTCTCACAACATTGCATGACAATTCTAGTATGTAAAGATTCCGACTCTATAATCACCGTATCAAAGAATCTTGTATTCCATATGTGTAACCTTTCGTCTTGTGACATGTTGCATTATGTTGTTTTCTGTCGTCTATTTGGATATGTTTCCTGGATAGCATTTACCAAGTTACGTGTGGGTGTGTCTCTTTTCCCTTCTTCTAGCAGATCTGCCTTTCGTGCATATGCTTCAGAATTTGTCCCTAGTTCTATTGCTATCAATTAGCATGATGGTGGGTCCCTGTCTTTTATTTTTATAGGCAAGAAATGCAATGCGGACTTTGGGAGTACCAATCTTAATGTTAGCTAATTCATAAATTATGATTTTCATTTTGCTGAAATCTTGTAGTCGTCCTTCACTTTATGGATTGGAATTTTCGAATTAGAAGATGTAAAAAATTGAGCCACATGTAATTTTTGACCATTAAATGGGTCCTCAAATGTTGACCTAAAGGAGATGTCATGTTTGTTTCATTTAGATGAATGTGCTTGCAGGCTTCTTTAACTGCTTGTGCACATGAGTATCACAAGAAAATTGCTCTATTTTGTGATCATAATTTTTTTTTTATTCTCCTACATTACATTAAGATCAACTGCCCAACCTCTAAAACAAATAGGGTTCTTGGTCGCAGATCAGATTGTAATCCTAAATACAGAATTCTATGTCCTGAGGACTTAGTAAAGACTGAGTACCTTACATAATTCTTTGTTCACATTGTGACCTCCAGTCCCTAATGAAAGAATCTTGCTGTCAACCTATTTTTCTGGCCATGATGCAATTTTGAAAAGACAATGTACTTGAACTTTTAAAAACTCATCGATTTGGACATATCTCAGATGGAACGGGTAGTTTATTATTATTGTGTCAATTTTTCTGGTTAATCAATTAAGTCAACGTACAAGATATTGTTCTTTGGGTACTCACCTGATCTATGTCTAAATATAGCAATTGTCTATACCATGCAGGAAATTTTGGAGGGAGTGACTGAAATTGACCTGGTGATAAACCTGAAACTCAGAGAGGATGTATTGGTTGCAAAGTGCCTTGGAAGAAGGATTTGCGGTCAGTGTGGAGGTAACTTTAATGTGGCATCCATTAATATAGAGGGTGAGAATGGCACACCAGGAATATACATGGCTCCTCTTCTCCCTCCTCCACATTGTGCATCGAAGCTCATCACACGTGCTGATGATACAGAGGAAGTAGTAAAGGAGCGTCTTCGCATCTACAATTACATGGTAATGGATATTCTATAGAGCTTTTTCTAACCTTGTACCTATTCAATTTTAACATCCAATATTTTTCTTGCTTGTGGAACTTTGGTTTTATGTTTTTCAGAAATAAATTATTGGAATAAAAATTGTTGTTATTGTAACAGGCTAATCAACTGATTGTCTTATCTTTCTTAATTGATCTTTGTATTTCTAAGACTCGGGATGACATGTTGTTAAATATTCGCTTCCATCCAAAACTATTTCTGCTATCATCTTATGCCTCATTATTGATGGTGATTAGGTGACTTGGGTTACTTAACCATTGATTTGGACTACGAAAATCCTAAACTCCCATGTGTTTAAATGTAGTTATTTCTGATGCTTGAAATCCTAATGATGTCATTGTATTAAATCACTTGTGAGACTGAAATTATTGCTTTTGTAGTTTCAATTGATTTCTTTCTGATGATTTTGGGAACAGACTTTGGGAGTGTACATTGTCATATGCCGAGAAGTAATACTTCAGCTTTTATGTATATGCAGAGCCGGCCTGTAGAAGATTTTTATCGTGCTAGAGGAAAACTGCTTGAGTTTCATCTACCAGGTGGGATCCCTGAGAGTTGGCCAAAGTTGCTGGAGGTACTCAACCTCGAAGATCATGATGATAAGCAGAGTGCTGCAGCATAAAATTGCCCAGAGATGAGTCTAAATCTCTGCAGTGTCTCAGAACATTTTAGCAACTTGGTAAAGCTCAGTAACAATAAGGGACTGGGAACAGGAATTGATTTTTGAGCATAAGTAAAGGGATGTCCATAATTGATTTTTCTACCTGTCTACATGCATATGCATGAAACTAAGTTGGTAAGTCATTTTATGCTTTAGGATTAAACTGTAAAACTTTTCTTTTATTAATCTTTTCTCCATTCATCTTGTTGTAATAATCCAAAATTTGCCATCTTAGGATGCGCTTCTATTTATTTGGTACATCATGATTTGTACTCCATCATTGACCAGCAGTGCAACTGATGTTTGAGAATTTCAAAATTTGGATAAAGAGAACAGGTTCTTGCACACCCCAACACGCTCACACCACCCACACACACATGCAAACCCACACACACAAGCACAATGAAAAATATTCTGTTAGTTTTTTGAATTCTGGGTGATGGAAAAGGTGAATAGTCGGGCTCGAGTTTCAGGCTGGTCGGAGCCGAGCCCGGGTTTACTGGGCCGGACCCACCTCTAGTAAGCTTTGCAAAGGAATGAGAGTTTGTACTTGAAGTAATAATCCATGTGCTTGATAACTTTGTCATTAAGCATCTAAAACATTTCTAAATAGCAAACAATATATTCCTACTAAATAAGGGGCCGTTTGAGTAACACTTCAAAACGCTGTTTTGGAGACAAAGCTAGGTTTTGCCTCCCAAATAGTGTTTTTAGAATGGTTGGGTGATATCGAAACGAGGTTTGAGGAAAATCCAGAAGTGAGTGAAAAACTAGGCCTCCCCCAGGTTATTTACAAAAGTTTAGGTTTTTTTGGGTGTATCAATAAAATACACAAAGTTTCCAAAATTCATTAAAAGAGTTTCCAAAACTCATTTAAAAAAACTGATTTTCTCAAAACCAAGGTTTATCAAAAAAGTTATAAAAATTGAGTTAAATAAGAGTGTCATTCAAGCGCCCCCTGAAAAGATTTCGTAGGCGAATTGGCCACCGATAGCTGTCTGCAAACAGAGATTGAGGTTGGTTTTATGTTACTCAAGCCAAATGCGATCAAGGAGAATTGATCTGTCAAACATTTTGGTTATGGCATGCCAATCAAACAGGCAACCATGTTTCCAAAACTCATTAAAATAACTGATTTTCTCAAAACCAAGCTCTTACAAAACTTAGGGCATCATCCAAGAGGCTGCTCAAACGATTTCAAAGGCGAGTTGGGTACCTATAGCTATTGGACAGAGAGTGATGGTTCTGTGATAGTAAAGCCGAGCGTGAATAAGAAGAACTAATGTGTCAAAAGATTTTGGCGCACAGTCTCCAGCATTATTTCGAACAGCAGCCGCCAATTTTTGCCTCTCTCCTTACTAGGCAAGGCCGTAGCAATTGCACCGGTCATCCCCCTGAAATGACCGACCACCGGTCATGCCCGGTAGACGAGCTCATTCCTGCCTTCTGCCAGACCAAGGGGTGTTACAGAGTAAATCCTTCAATTCATTCCATAGACCAAACAGAAGATCTATCTTGCACAACTTATCATGAAGTATCGCATTCCACCTTTTTGATCGGAAAGTCTTTCTTTTTATACCGTCACGGTAGGTGTGCAAGTGGATACGAGTCGGCCGGAACATGTTGGACCCACTCTGGTGGACAAAGTTTTTGGTGGTCCGGACTCTCCCTCTCCATAAAAAATACTAATCATAAAGTTTTATTACAATGGCTTCTATTTCCTTCGTCATTCCCTAAGTGGTCTTTTTCAAATCTTTGAAATTCACACTTTAGAGATCTTCCCTTTCCCCTCTTTAGCTTGCAGACGGACCCATTCTTTTGTTTATTTCCACCTAACCAAGCTAGACTGAGTTGGATTGGGCAGTGAAGAAAATGGACATGAAGTGTTAGGTTGTTCTTTTTCAAGTTAGCATTTTAAATTTTATGACGTTCAAGGTGTTGAGAGCACATCAGAGAGTTCGACGACAAAATTCAACTGGGCATCTTACTTTTCTTCCATGAATTCTGAAGCTGAAGACTTGCTTAATTTTCATCCTGTTTACGATTTCTTGCAAAAACTTGGTTTTGCGAACGATGGTGGAAAAATGATAATCCAAAATAGGCACTATGACGGTGAGCGTTGATGACCTCAATAGTTTGTTTTTGGTAGGACATGGAGCCACTAAACAGGGAAACCAGGACATAGAACTGATGGATACCAGTATATATTAAGGCTACGGGATGGAAACCGACATGTTTGTGTTCCTATCCTGAATTCCATGAATTTTGCTATATATTGGGATATGCCTGTTGAGATCCTCAAGGATGCGGCAACCATACAATTACAAAGAAGATGGGACATGGGTTTATTGGAATGTTGACTGGGGATATTTTTTTATCGAACACTTAACAATCATCCATCAAGTCGGTCGGCTGTTTGTGAAAATGAACTTGACCTTCTTGTTTTCTAGCAATAACGTATCTATAAAAAAAACAAGCTGTCGATCAAGTTGAAGCCTTCAATTATTTGTTATTCGAATTTTAGATAAAAGGAAGGACCCCCATCAATTGACCGTTCGATAGCTTCTAACGGGAGTGTTCATCTTTCGACCATGAAGTACACCTAATTTCGTCTTAGCATCATCAATCCAGTAAAATTAATGCATGGATGGAGCGCGTCCAAGTCATGGGCATCAAGCAAACTCTCTCTCAAGACCACTGGTAATCTCTCTCTCCCTCTCCTGTGTTTGTGTGTGTGTGTGTGAGAGAGAGAGAGAGAGAGAGAGAGAGAGAGAGAGAGAGGGGACATGCCCAGCCCATCGAAACTAGGAATTTATAGATTTCATAAGATTATAAGAGAGTACACAAAGGAGAAGAAGACAGTAACACTAGATAAAGGACGCTTGCATCACAGAGACCAACACCCACAGCCATAGACAGAGTACTGCCGGATATTACTTCTCGATGGGTAATAGCCGCTTTTATTAGACGATCGGTCGTGGGCATCAGGAGGAGCTAGTGCTCGGACGGACATGGCGTCTGGCACATGCATCGTCTGCGGAAGCCTTGGCAGTCACCCCCAGGGAAGCCCTCATTGTGGCAGACGTTTGCGCAGTTCCTGTCGCTGAAGCACAACCCTATGAACTTTTTGCTGGGTGATGAGCAGAGCCTTGCCTCCGCTTTCTCCACCCCCCCTGTTTCCAAGACACAAGATTTCGGTGAAAAATCCATTAACAGAAGGAGTCTGAGAATCAGAAACAATCTAATCAACAGTAAGTGAAAAGTAAGCAAGTCTTTAGCTTCAGAACCCATGGAAGAAAAGCAAGATGCCCAGTTGAATTTTGTCCTCGAACTCTCTGATATACTCTCAACACCTTGGATGTCACAGAACTTAAAATGCTACCTTCTTATAACTCCCCATCTTGAAAAAGAACAACCTAACACTTCATCGATATTGCAGCAATGGGGAGAGGGGAGAGAGAGAGAGACTCAGAGAGAGAGAGAAGGGTATACCGAAGGCGAGTAGTAGCAGAGCGAGGAGAAGGAAGGCGGAGAGAAGGCTCCTCCTGGTGCTCGTGGAAGCCATTGTGTCTCTTGATGGAGGATGTGCTCACTCCCTACCCTACTTATAGCTGAAGAGTCATGGGCAAAATTGTAATTTCAATCATTAAAAGAATATAGAGCAGCCACTTATTAAAAGAAAAGAAAAAATATTCCTCAGACCAGTCTTGAGTTCACACACCATGGAAGCTCCGACAAAGCCAAGTGGGAGCAGTCAAAGCCGCAGAGACGTATGCTTTGTTTTGGAGTGTCAAAGTTCTATGATAAAAACTATGGCTGCCAACCTGTATGTACTGTTCTGTCATATGTTGTTTCTTGAAAATTCTATAATTTTGTTGAAATAATTGATCACTTATTAGAGTAATAACTCTTATTTGTTCAGATTATTGTTCAAATAATTGTTGTTTGTCCCTGTTCCGCAGAAGCCCATCCTTTTGAGTTGAGCAGAAACTGCTAAATTTGATCGACTGGCAGGTAGCGCAGAGGATCTCAAACGACACAATTGCACAGTCTTTGCAAGATTACTGATCGGAATTAATTATCTAGTTTATTTTCTTCGTTGTTTTGTTATATAGATACATGATTGAAGTTAAGCTTCCAAATTCGATTTTTCAGGATTCTTAGTGCAGATAAATTTTCAATCCATAGAAGCTTATACAAAATTAAGTTACTCAGCAGCGATCTAAAGAGGAGATCTCTAGAGAGTGAATTTCAAATATTTGAAGAAGACCGATTTGAGAATGAATGCCATTGTAATTAAACTGTATCTTTATTGTTTTTTTATGCTGAGGGTGAGTCCGGACCACCAACGGGGGTCGAACGTCTATCATTTTTAGTTCTCGACTCGTATCCACCTGCACACCTACCGCGATGGTATAAAATGAAAAACTTTACAATTAAGAAGGTGGAACGGAATTCCTGTCGGCAGGAAAGTTAAAAGGCTTTTGAGGGCAAGGAAATTATGCATCCTCTGCGTGGGCAACTCTCTGCTTCCAGAAGTCTCTTTGTTCTCTCTTTCGTTATTGGAAGAAAGGAATGGTCGGCTCACGGTAACGCACACGCTCGATGTTCCCTCTCAATCAGTTCCGCTTGGGCGTCGGTTTGTCAGTGGATTGTTCCCTCTTTTCTTCCTGCTACCTTCTTCATTGTCTTTTCCCATTTTTCTTTATGCAAAGCGACAAATCACCGAAAAGGAGATGGCAAATCGAGGGTGAGATCTTCTGCGGAAAACAATACGACGCTTCCCTCAATATAAGCTCCACCAAACCATCCTTTCATATCTTCGGCTCATCGGCAGTAAATTTGTGAAGAAAAATCCAAAACCCACGTCCCCGACTTGCGATGAATAAAATCCCTTGAGATTTCTTTTTAGAACAAGTTGAAGGACCCTCTTGGCGGTACCGGCAAGATCCACTGGTCTATATATATATATATATAGTGACTGACTCTAGCTTAAAATGACATTTGAAGGTCATCCATATGTTTGATCGGATGGTCTCCATTTGACATGTATTAATTTTTTTTTTGGATCGTCCTCTGGTGGTGGGGCATGGAACGAGGTGGAGAGGATGGAGGGAAGGGGGATTCCTTTGAACGGTTTTTTAATTATTAGTTCTTGAAGTGTGTAATTTGGAAGGATGATAATAGACGAAAATGACTTTGATTAAATAACTGGCGCAGTCAAAGAGAAGTCATTTTCTAAAGAAGAGAGGGAAAGTATATGTTGGGTTTAAGTAAATGATTTAAACCTATCTTGATTTCAAATTTAACTATATTTTCACTTTTCTACGAAAATTAAGAGGGTGAATGTGCCAATTTTAACAGGGGTGAAAATATTAATTTTAAAAATTTTCATATAGAATTTACATATAAATTTTTATTTTTAAAAAAATATCTGAAGGGGACCATGACCCTTGTAAGCCCCTTGCCTCCGGCCCACCGAGCAGGACCTATACTCTTTTGTTCACTTCTACTCATGGGCCATCTCTCTTGTTCACTTCTGCTCATGGGCCATAAAAGAGGACAAGAAGGCAAGACTAAATTCTGTCCAAGTCTGCTGTATATGACGAGAAATTAAGTAAATGCTTTCTATATTTTCGTCTCAGCCATGAGGGTCTGTCTAGCAGTATATTGAAAGATGAAAGCATTGACAATATTTTTTGGTGTTCAAGTCCATTGGGTTGAGGATCCGATCTAAATTCTTTTGAAGTCTAAAATCTGGGTTTATTTAATTAGATCCAAATTAAGTGAATGAATCTGATTGTTATTTTGGTGGCCAACCAATGACCAGGTTCCTTTTATCAGACCCAACACGGAGTTATGGTTCTGAGCCGAGACAATAAGGTTCAAATCCAGACCTATTAAGGATCTAACTCTCCTCCAACAGGATCCAGGTCATAAGAATTCAGCCTCCATCGTCTGAGTTTGGATATTGTGTTCGAAATCTCCAATTAGAGCTCAAACTGAGCCGATGCAATAAAGCTAACGCATAAACAAGTCTAGTCATGTGGGATCTGAATTTTAGTCGACCTGCAACTCAGTTCATTCTTGTTAAGAACCGGATCTATTTTCTAGATTCCACATTGAGATCCAATCCATCTAGGCAATGGTTTATCCTGATCGGGTCAAGATCCAAATATAGGTAATCTGAACAAATATAAATAGGGTAATATGGCTCATTTTTCTAGTTTCTAAATGCCGAGATCCCTGGTTGCATCAGATTAGGATCTACATAGTTATACTTAGATTGATCTAAATCCCCATTGCTGAAACTCTTCTATATCCAACTTGCTTAGGAAGCCAGATTTGGACTGCTTTTTACTGTTCCTTTGCCTAGCTTTTAGACGATAGAGAGTTGAATAATGTCATTTTCAAATATAAAATCGAACATCTTGGATTTTTTTTATGGTAAACCGTAAGGACCAAGATAAGTCCAAAATTTTCTAGAAAAACTACTGTGGTAAGAGAAAAAAAAATTAATTTTTTTAAAAAGATTTCCCTCCCAACTAACCAGGGAAACAAAATTTGTCCGTTGGATGAATTTTTGAAAAAATATTTTCGGCATGGAAACATATTTCCGGAAACAAAAAAAAAAAGCCCGTCCCGTGCGAGAGGAAGAAAAAGAGAGAGAAAGAGGGGATGCCCGTCTTCCGTAGCAGCTGCTCCGTCTCGTGGCGAGAGGAAGAAAGAGGGAACGCCATCTGTTCCGTCTTCCGCAGCATCTGCCTTTCTCCGTCCGTGCGAAAGGAAGAAAGAGGGGGAAAGAGGAGACGCCATCTCTTCCGTCTTCGCAGCTGCTCTCTTCTGCCCTCGTCCCCAGCTAAGAAAGAGGGGGAATATTGTTTACGCCATCTCTCTTCCGCCTGCCGCAGCAGCTGCCATTCTCCGTCTCGTGCGAGAGGAAGAAAGAGGGGACGCCATCTCTTCCGTCTTCCGCAGCAGCTCTCTTCTGCCCTCGACCCCAGCTTCCGCAGATCTCTCTCCCCCAACTGCCACTACGCAAGCGACAAATCTGCAGATAGTTTTGGCCTTTACTCCATACTTTGAAAGGTGCGTTATGTTGTCCGATGCCATTTGCTTCTGTCCCGAACATAGTTCACTGTTGGTTGTTTGTGTTATGTTTTCAAGGCTACGTTGTTTGTGTTCTTCAAATTTGGGAAGCCTTCTTTTGCTCTTTCCTGATGTTGCTGGTTTTTTTTTCTTCCTTCTTGTTTTACTGGGAATTTGGTGTTTGGGGCAAGAAGATTGTTGTTGTGTTTCCATTTCTGAAACAGTTTCTTGGTTTTGTTTCTTTTCCTATGTGTTCCTTCTTTTTGTTGAATTCGACTTTGGTGGGTTTCGGATGTGGTTTGTGCTCTATGTTTACATCTGCAAGTGAACTCTTTTCTTTCTTTCTTTCTTTCTGGATCAATGATTCTCGTTTTTTCCCTATCAAATCCGTGTTCTACTTTTGAAATTCTCTCAACTAGCTTTCCTGCTGTATATATGCAATCACATTGTAGCCTTGGAAACCCTGTGTGCGTCATTTATGGTGCTTTCTTAAAAGAAATAAATTAATAAAGCATGAAGTACAGCATGAGATATTCTGAAATTTTCAGTAAGCATATCTTTTGGACCATTCCTTGTTGAGGGTCTTTCCTTGCTGGCATTCTTTTCATTTTAGTGAATTTTTTATGTCATATACTTCTTTTCATCAGATAGTACGTTAGTCATTACAAATAAGTAAATGGAAAGGATGAAAATTAACTTAAAAAACAAAAAAGTTATCGCAACGGTCATGGTATTTATAAATATTTGCTTTCCTTAAAATGTAAATCCAGACAAACCTCCAAGCTCCCGCTCGACGAAACTGAGGGAGTTCAAAGGGAATGATTTCTTGTGATGTTTAGTTTGCAAAAACCATCCTAGTCATTTTTCTACTTCGAACCATAGGTCACTTACTTGGTTTTATAAAGGTACTCTTTTTGAAGGGAAGGGAAAACAATCTAGGCAATATATCACTTGACGTCAAGAGTTTTTTATAAACCTACTATTTTGAAAAGCAATTTTGCTGCACTACGATGTACCTTCGCTTTGTCTTAGGTCTTCCTTTGAGGGTAAAGGAGGAAGTTTCAAACCCTTGCTGTTAGTCAATTGAAGGAGAAGACTAGAAAGATTCTTTGTATGAGCTATGAAGATGGGTTCAGTGACGTTGAGGAGCTCAAGGATTAGGAAATGCTATTCGCCTTTGCAATCAAACATCTACAAGAATCAAACATGAAAGTGCGATGAGGTGGAAGCCCGAGTGTTCTTTCAGACCTTGGCAGGTAGCAAAATGAGTGTTGAGAGATGGGCTCAGGGCGAGTGTAGTTGTCCTCTGGGTTAGTAATCGAGAGTACTGGGTATGAATGGTATGCATAAAGGTGATTTATGTATATTCCACGAAGATAACAACCTATGAACATTTTGTCTCGTTGAAACTCACAAGTTGAAGTGAGTATGACACGTGACAAAACTACACAAAACCATCAAAAAGATGGCGTTCTGTAGTAGCCTTTGGGGTGGTGTGGTATTTCCCTCAAAGGTGAAGGTCGGCCTAAAAAATGTTCCTCTTTTCCCTCAGTAAGTCGTGTCCTTCTTGTTAATGTTCCTCTTTTCCTTTGTCGGTTGTCTTCTTTCTAAGTCACTGATGGGTGTTGAAAATGTGCTGAGTTGGAACTCAGCCGGCCCTAAGTATTTTTCTAGTCATACATTTGCAAGGTATTCATATGCAATTACGACCCTTGAAGTCTGAAGATATAATGCTACGGTTTTGATAACTTTGCAGCTTTCTTCTTTTATTTTGCTGTATTCATCAATTTGTACTACAATTGCTCAATTTTTGGCATGTTTGTGTTATTGCCATCCTCCTTTTGGCTTTTTTCTGGATTGCTGGGCTTCTTTACCCATTCACCGAGCCAATATTACTGGAAAGGGGTTTTGTTTTTGTTTGTCCTTTTCCATTCCCCATTGGTGCCGTGCTCAGTGCCGTTAAAAAGATATGGTGGTTCTAGTTCATGTTCATAGTTGTTCATGTTCAGGTCCTAGTTTCAACAAGAGAAAGTAAATTGTATGTGAACTTGCTTAGTACTGCATTGGTTTTTTTGTGGATAAAAGACTTCAAAATGTCTTTAGTTGTGATTTCTGGGCTGCATCTGCTCCAAAGGCAGTTCAGTATTTTTTTAGAAGCTCTTTTTCAAACTGCACTTTAGAAAGGCAGTTCAGTATTTCTGGGCTGCATCTGCTGCCACCTTGTGATGTATACCAATATATTGGTTTATGAAAATGGTTGTAACGATGCATTTAGTGCAAGATCAAGTTGACCTTGACTGCAGCTGTCATGGAATTTGTTCAGAAGTGGTTAATGTACTGAAAGTTGCAGTTCGTAGGTTAGTGGGTGTTTTCTAAGGGTTGGTTTCTGGCAAAATTTGAAGCCACATGGTCTATACTCTATAGATTATAGACTCATGTCGTGGTCAACAGGGCTGCCTAATTTTTATCCTCAATTATGAGCGTTAGATCTTGAATGGCATAAGCTAGAAAGTCCAACATAAACTGTTGCCCGGTTACTCTAATCAGCGAGAATTCAGGCGAAAAGGTCTTAGATTATGAGCTTTTACCTTTCCCTGAAAGCCGCTGCCTAAGGAGTAAGGAGAAGGAGAAATGAGGAAGATTAAGACAAGGAAGAAATTTTATGATTTTGCAGGTCTGCCCAAGCCCCATGTTTATGTGGGGGAGTCTGAGAAGATGCTGATTTTTGCGGTTGACTTCGTGGTCTTTCGAGAACAACTTAGAATGGAAATAATGCTTCTTCCGACCTTCAATCAAGAGCTTTAAGTTATTGGTGAGGGAGGGGACAAGTGCGGGCATGGGCTGGTTAACTAATTGTGTCAGCTAACTTCCCCCTCCTTCTGTCTCTTTAAAAAATGAGTTCTCTCGAAATAAACAAAATAACTTCATGGCTCCATCTACTCTGAAATCCAATCCATCCCCACAAGATTTTGTGGCTGTTCATTGTGTCGGATGACGTTGGATCAAATTACACACATTATGCCTTTTAAGATTGTCAACCAAAATCGTATCTCAATGGCATCCGCATTATTCTTTGTTATCCCCAACCTTGGAATCGATTCCTAAAACGGTGCTAACGTTGGGGGAAAGGTCCTTCTCTTAGAGGGAGACCATTTTCATGGTTGATATTTCAGCAGAAAACCTGTTTTTTTTTTTACAAAAGACCTATTTTATGCTTAAAGAACAGGTAGTCCGAAAAAAATGAAATGGCGGTCATCTATTGGGGTTGGATTCTAGGGGTTTTAAGAGGTGGCCTTTGTCTTCAAGGCCCTTGAGGTGAGGTTGGTGGATCCGAAATGGTGTGGCATGTTCTTTCACGTGCTTCCTGGGTTGTTGAGCGCCTTCTTTATAAATTGACCTAGCCTTGCCTCTTTTGGGGTGGGGGTCTGTCGGTCTTGCTAGTTTTGGTTTTGATTTAGCACTTGGGGATATACGCTGTTCAGTATGGCGAGGTAGAGGGGTTTCCAATAGATGGGTCAGGTCCATTCAGGTTAGGACTGGTTTATGGAGGGTTAATCTTCGGTAGTCGTGTCCTTCTTGTTAATGTTCCTCTTCTCCTTTGTCGGTCGTCTTCTTTCTAAGTCACTGATGGGTGTTAAAAATGTGCTGATTTGGAGCTCAGCCAGCCCTAAGTATTTTTCTAGTCATACATTTGCAAGGTATGTATATGCAATTCCAGACCCTTAAATTCAATATTTTTTTGGAAGCTCATTTTCAAACTGCACTTTAGACAAGGTCACCATGTGATGTATACCATGTGATGTATACCTTTACCTGCTTTGGTTTTTGGCAAAATTTGAAGCCACATGGTCTATAGACTTAATGTCGTGCTGGTAGACTAAAGAAGTGTCTGTTCTGTGATATTTTCGTTTTGGAAATAAAGGTCTTTTCTTATACTTTGCAGATCTCATATCCATGAAAAAGGTTCCATGTGCTATATTGATGGTTTTCAAAGTATTGTCCAGATATGTATGCGTCAGTTTTTTATTACTTTCTTAGTTAAGCTTTGCTACTTAATAAAAGAGAACACCAGAATAGTGACCACCAAGCAAGACCTGTTCTATGTGCAGCACTGAATAAAATGAAACTGTCCCTTTTTCCTGAATATAAAGTTAGAGTTTGGTGTGCTTAACAAGATTGTGCACAGAGAGAATTGCTCGGACATGCAAGGAAGGTNCCTTTTCTTTGGAAACATGCTACCACCGTCGGCCGGCATCCAGGAAGAAAGGGCCTAAGTCGCCGCCACCAAGACATATATTTGTGCATAAAAGGTAATGTACCGAAAGAATAAGCTTGTTCTGGATCAGAAAGTATGCTGTTATGCTGTATCCAGAGCTAAGGTCAACAAGGGCTGCCTAATTTGTATCCTCAATTATTAGTTAGATCTTGAATGACATAAGCAGGAAAGGCTAACATAAACTGTTGCCCGGTTACTCTAATCAGCAAGAATTCAGGTGAAAAGGTCTTAAATTATGAGCAGGAGAAATGAGGAAGATATTTAATTGATTCTTTTTCTTCCTTTTTTTTTTGAGGAAAGAAATTTTATTATTTTGCAGGTCTGCCCCAAGCCCCAGGGTATGTTTTTGTCAGTGATCAATAATATAGAGGTCACGTCCAGGTTTGAAACCATGAGGTTGACCAGTTATTGCCATCTAGCTAGATATTGTTGTACATACTTGAAGAGTTGGATATCCTCACGTCAAACAATTCAAGTATATCTATCCAACCAGTAGGCCTTGTGACTACTTAACTTTGCATTCCTTAGTACAAATACTCTACTCACCGAGGGGTCAATCTGCATTCTTGGGATCCTGTCCTGGTGTTCATGTGATCACCGTTGGTTTTAATTAGTTCCCTGTTTGGTTGATGAACGGACCCGTACTTGCTTGTTCAGATCTGCTAGAGAACAAGGAGGATAAGACTTAAAGTCTTCTGTCCACATCTGCTGTAGGCGGCAGGAAATTAAATAAATGCCGTCTCCATTAAAAACACGAGAGATCCTACGGTGTTTGAGATCTGAGCAACTGGAGATGAAGGAAATAGGAGAACCCTTTTGTATAATTGCTTCTTACCATGGCACTCGGCCATGAGAGTCCTTCGTTTAGCAGTACATTGGGGACTCTTGATGGATCAGGCTGTATGATGGGCGTGGTATGGCTGGTTGGACTGATGGCTTGTTCATCCGGTGAAAGTTCGGTCGTTAGATTCTTAATGGTGCTATCCATCTGGACATGGATGAACAACATAATGAAAATAATCTTGAAAATATTTTCGATGGCATAGATTTTAAATTTTGTCCTATTATACCATGAGAAAAACCTGATCGCTAAACTATATTTATGATAACGATTTCAGTGTAGGATACAAACACAAACACAGGATATTAGACGAGGCTTTCAATTGCCTAGCAGGTGTGTGTTTGTGAAGAGGAAAGAATTGATCTTCATTTTTTGGGTGTTTTTAAGAATCGCATCGCAGGGATTAGCGTTCGTCAAGGTGATTTGTTGGAACGCATTCTGTTGTGAGAGACGTCGTTAGGGTTCCTGCTAATTGTCACTGATTTCGTTGGAAAGTTCGGCTCCTTGCAACTTGGTAATTTGCCTGGCTTGTAAGGAGCATAGGTGGCTAAAAGTTGAAATGACAAGCATTGCTACTTGAATTTTTTGTGATGTTGCTTCTTATGTAAAACCACTTCTTATAAACATCAGCATCACACACTGAGTTAACCATGTCATGTATTCATTCCATTTCTCAGGAGAGGACGAAGAAGACAAAAAGAACAGAAGAACGACATAAGCGGCACTACAGACGTAGTGTTTGCAGTTCTTGTTATTAAAATCAAGAGCAGAAATAGGTATTTTCTTCACACTTGGCAGCTCTTATCAATTGTAGGGCAGAGCTAGGCATCTTTTCCTTCGAGGGGCCTCATTTATATATTTCAGAATCTTTGTGACCGCATTCACACGAAACAATTAAGGCTAATACCTCAAGAAATCTCCATCTCACACACAAAAAAACTCTACTACATAAAGGATTGCTGGACGAGATATGTGGTGGATCTTGCCGGAACTTTTGATGGACCAGACAGGCGGTCCATGTTGGGAGGTGACTCAAACAGAAGTTCATCTCGATGCCAGATTCTGGTGATGGGAAGTTTTTCCTTCAAGCCCAAAGATAAAGATCTGCAAGAGTTTCCAAGTTCCGATCGAGTTGATGGACACGGAATCAACGTCACTCTATTGAATGGTTGCCACTGGTGTTTGGTCACCAACGTCCGTGGTGGAACTACCAAGAAGTAATGGTGATATCAAACTTGAGCAGACGGGCAACAGCTTCTAGCAGAGAGATGCTTGGGGGGGAGATCACGATCTTGGACAAAGAATCTTTAGTAGATCGATTAATTGGGTTCAAATGAAATTGATAATAAGATATGTCCATCCATTTAGATCTCTCTGTTCAATTTCACGGAATCAGTGGGAGGCTGGCTCGTTTCAGGTGATTTCCTTTTCTAAGTTAAAGTGATGCTTGCCATTTGTCTCATTGAAAAGCTGCTTTGGAAGGAAGAATGCATCAGTTGGTGAAAACTAAAAAGACTTAGACGATCCGTTGCATAAACATCTGTACTTATTCGATCTCTCGTGAGAGAGAGAAGAGAGAAGAAGACTAAGAACATAACCATCCGACTAAAAGTAGCAGAGGAAGGACCTAGACAGCATCACAAAGGCACCCATCGGTACCAGTGACCGCCACAGACTCATTTGGCCTTTGTTAAAAATCTAACAAGGGCAGGAGAAGGATGCTCTACTTCTTGGCGGGGCACGGCTTGCTGCAGATGCGGCGCCTTCGGAAGCCATGGCGGTCTCGATGAGGAAGCCTTCACTGTGGCCGACGGTTTTCCTGAGATTTTAAACTTTACCTTTGCATTTTACTTTTTCAGATTTATTTTTTTCAATTTGCCTATATTTTTTGCATTTTACTTTTTAAGATTTTTTTTTTTTCAATTTGCCTAGATTTTCCTTAGATTTTAAACTTTACCCTTGCATTTTTTCTTGCATTCACTAAAGATTTTATTTTCATGTTTTCCGTATTTTACTTTTACAATTATTTTTATTTTTTAAAATTTGTTGAGATTTTCCTGAGATTTTAAACTTTGCCCTTATTATACTCCAAGCAAGATCTTGCCGTTTAAAATCCCTAAATGATATGTCTGACAAGGAGTTCAATGTAGGATACGAACACAAACACAGGATAGTAGACGAGGCTTTCGATCGCCTAGCAGGTGCGAGCTTTGTTGCCACTCAGTTCATTCTAGTTAATAACCGTGATTCCACATTGAGATCCAATCCATCTAGACAATGGTTTTTCCTGATCGGGTCAAGATCCAAATTTAGGTAGTCTGAACAAATAAAATAAGGTAATATGGCTCATTTTTCTAGTTTCTAAATGCGGATCTTTTAAGTGACTGTCATATTGATATTGGTCTCTGCAGAGATCCCTGGTTGCATCAGATTGGGACCTACATAGTTATACTTAGATCGATCTAGATCCCCATTACTGAAACTCTTCTATATCCAACTTGTCTTCTATATCCAACTTGCCTAGTAAGCCAGATTTGGACTGCTTTTTACGATTCCTTTGCCTTGACGGCTTTTAAACGAGAGAGAATTCAATAATGTCATTTTCAAATATAAAATCGACCTTCTTGGATTTTTTATGGTAAACCGTAAGCACCAAGATGAGTCCAAAATTTTCCAAAGTAATAGAATAAAATCTTAAAAAAATACAAAAAAAAAATTATGATTTTAGAATCATGAAAACCTTTTTAAAACCATTGAATTTAATATAAAATCTAAGTTACCCATCGAATCTATAAATATATAGAGCAGTTTGCGTAATTTCTAAAGTTGAATATGGTCACTTATTCATGCAGGCAATGAGGGCTGGACTGGAGCAGTGAGTCACAAGAATTCTTACGGAAGCGTTTCATTTGCTCCATATAGTAAACCTTGAATTACGTAAACTAAAACAGTTATAAACCAAAATCAAAAGCAAAATGAAGCCAGAAATGGCCCTCAAAGATCTAAATTTTGTTGAGGTCCTGAATCTGCTGCTTCCATATCCTTACATGCACTAAAGTTTCGATGCGGGATTTATTAGAGCGAGGAAAAAAAAAGGCTGCCAGCGGATATTACCAAAGTTGGTGATCCAGGCTCAGATCCGACTATAATGAAGAAGCACTGGACCGTGGGGAACAGGAAAATCTATGTTCCCGGACCAAATTCTCTTTTTGTATGTGGTATATCATTATTTTGATTGAATGCTTAGTTTTATATGAGAATTTTTGTTCTAGATCCGGTTTCTTAATTCAAAACGGATGGTTAATTGAACCTGTTTATTCGGGTCAGTGATTGGTTTCACATGACATTTCCTTATCAAAACCGGGTCACTTTGAAACTTGGCAGCTTTTTGGAACTGCTTATTTCACACGGATCCAACTTTATTGCACAAAGGTTTTGCAAAACATGTGCACGTGTGCCACTTATTGATGCCTGACTATTGGGTCTGTAAACATATTAAATTAAGTATTTGGATATTAATTGGTGGGCACCGGATCCACCGATTTACTGAACCAGGTTCAGTTCGTGTATGTACTAAAAGGACTGGAACATTCAAATATGAACAATCTTTCTTAATCTGTAGTTGGACTATCCGTTATTCATTAAATGGAAAGGAAGAAAATTAATTTAAGAAACCAAAATGTTATCGCAACGGTGATGGTATTTAGAATTATTTGCCCTCGTTAAAATGTAAATCCAGAGAAACTTCCAGGCTCCCTCTCGACGAAACCCCCGCCCACACTCTCTCTCCCTTTCCTCTCGACTAAACCTCTGAACCGCAGTGCGTCTCCCGTCTTCATCTTCAACTGCAATGCAAACCGTCTCCCTCGGAGCTCCCTCTCTTCTTCAAGGTATGCACTAAACCTTCTTTCTCCACTCCCTCTCCCTTTCTCTCGCTCACACCAGGTTCTGAGTAGGCCATGGCCGACACAAAACACCTTTCTCTGCTTAGACCCTCATTCTTTGTCTCTGATTTACAGCGCTGACCTGCGGAACGAAGGCGGTCCAGCCCTAATCGCTGGTGGGTGTTCTCATATGAGGTCTTTGAAACATCTACGTTAACCTGCTCTCTCTCTCTTTGGCTAGGGCTCTGCGTCTGCCATGGCCAACGCAGCTCTTGTATGTTATCTTTTCCTGTCTCTCTTACTCATTTGTTGTCTTCAATGTGCTAGTTCTCAAGTTGTTTGATGAAATGCTTGTGTGCTTGTACACTTTGTTTTTTAGGCTTCAACAACACTTCTTTTTGTATTTCATTCACAATGGAGTACGTTAAGTCTGCCATTAGTTTTCATCAGTGTATTCTCAGGCAATTCAGTTCTTTAACTTCCCTTTTTTCATGTTATTCTTTGCCGCTTCCGAGGAAAAGCAGAATTGTTTAATACTCAATATTGGTTTTTTTCTTGTAGTTGTTGAAGTAAGTGAACATATATGCGTGTACTCATCATGTGATCATCGATTGTTTTCCAATCCAGTTATGATATTTGTATTTCTGTATGTATTCATTCATACGAGTTCTTCTGCATTGGAATGCCTAGGGATTGGTTAAATGAGTCTTGATTTGTGCCATAAGTGGATGAATATGCTTATTGTGGTGGACATGATTTTCAAATATTGCTATGAAACACTGAATGTCTTTTTACTGTATATGACATCTACTATGTCAGGAAGTCGGCATTATCTACTTTTTTTTTTTTTTTGCTTTGTGTCATCTCTTATTTTTTATTTTCTTATCTTTGTAATCTTTTCTTTTTTTTTCTAATTTTTAGCTTTCTCGGCTGAATATCTTAGCTGTAGAGAGCCGAGGACTCTGCAACGGCTATGTTTCAAGCTGTTGGAGATCCCAACAGCACATGTTCTTTTCTGTTTATTGGCCGATCAAGCTCTTAAAGAGCTATTTTGTGAGATTCTTAGAAAATAAATTTTGCTATTCAAAAGTGTGATAGATTTTCCTGTTTGTGAGATAATCAGTTTGTTCACATGGTATCATAGCTTGGCTATGTGTGATTTGTTCTGTTCGTCAAGTTAGGGCTTCTTTTTCAAAGAAAAAAAATGAGACGGTCTGCTGCTATAAATTTTCCTGATTGATGCTCAATTAATTGTTGACTTATTTGAAGATATGTGTCAGTACCAATTGCTGTGGCAATTAGAAGACTGGCTTTGTTTTTCATTTCTAGTGTGTTATATTTCTTCCATATGGACCCTTCCATCACAAGGTCCTATATTTTCTGGGGGAGTTAAAGGGATATGGGTCACTTGGTTTTCTACTTCCAACCATAGGTCACTTGGTTTTATGGATGTACTGTTTTTTAAGGAAAAGGGAAAACAATCTAGGCAATATATCACTTGACGTCAAGATTTTTTAATAAACCTACTATTTTGAAAAGCAATTTTGCTGTACTACGATGTACCTTCGCTTTGTCTTAGGTATTCCTTTGAGGGTAAAGGAGGAAGTTTCAAGCCCTTGCTGTTAGTCAATTGAAGGAGAAGACTAGAAAGATTCTTTGTATGAGCTATGAAGATGGGTTCAGTGATGTCGAGGAGCTCAAGGATTAGGAAATGCTATTCGCCTTTGCAATCAAACATCTACAAGAATCAAACATGAAAGTGCGATGAGGTGGAAGCCCGAGTGTTCTTTCAGACCTTGGCAGGTAGCAAAATGAGTGTTGAGAGATGGGCTCGGGGCGAGTGTAGTTGTTCCTCTGGGTTAGTAATCGAGAGTACTGGGTATGCATAAAGGTGATTTATGTATATTCCACGAAGATAACAACCTATGAACATTTTGTCTCGTTGAAACTCACAAGTTGAAGTGAGTATGACACGTGACAAAACTACACAAAACCATCAAAGAGATGGCGTTCTGTAGTAGCCTTTGGGGTGGTGTGGTATTTCCCTCAAAGGTGAAGGTCGGCCTAAAAAAAAAAAATCAAAACAAAAAAGAAAACAAGAAAAAAAAGCAAGAAAAAGCCAAAGAAAATCGAAGACAAAAGAAAGCAAGAAAAAAAAAGGTGCCTGCCAAGGGATGAAGAACATGAAGGCTGAAGTCTCTAGCATTAATTGCAGATCCTTTGTGGGTGAATGATTTGAGGTTAATATCGGCTCCTTTTCTTTGGTTTCCTATGAAGCAGAGAACAATTTCTTTATGCTCATACCTTGAAATTGGAAAGAAATCCCTTCGTGAGATTTGATAGCATCAGCGCGATTCCAAATCCTAATGCTTCATCGAATACTTCAGGTAAAGGAAGGTTATATCTTTTGCACACAACATGCACTAAAAGCCTATGGGCAAAAATTTGAAAATAACAAGCCATTTCAAAGTTCAATGCTTTGAAAAGAAAACTTGACGTCTTTTGCTATATTCCTAATTGGTGAGTATTCGAGGCAATACCACTTCTCTTTAGATCATTTTAGTTGAGGTGTCAACCTGGTTTAGAGTCTTTAGACTTTGAGACCCATGTTCAATATTTATTTATGGCCATGCTTAGTTTGAGTCAGTTTTTTGTAGTGAGTAAGTTGACTAGAGTACTTATTGTGTATAGTCTAGCATCGTAGGGACATGGGTTAAAGTAGTTGTTGAGGTTCCATGCTTAGTTTGAGTCAGTTTTCTGTAGTGATTAAGTTGACTAGAGTACTTATTGTGTATAGTCTAGTATAGTAGAGACATGGGTTAAAGTAGTGGTTCCATGCTTGTTTGAATCTTAATTATAGTAGTTCTTGTTTGATTATTAACTGTCGTGTTCTTTTCATTGAGCATTTTATTCTGTGTAAAACCATGTATCTAAGTTGCACATGTCCTAGGAGTTTGTTGGTCTTCACTGGGATTGTCAGAAGTTAGAGCATATGCTTATTGATTGTATTTCTAAAAGGCCTGAACCAAGTTAGTTAGCTGAATTATTTTGCAAACTTATTAATTTTTGATTTGTTTTCTCACTTTTTGTGTTTGATAGTTAAGATTCCCTGCATTATAATTATATTTTCATCACTTGTTCACTGAACTTATGTATGTATTTATGTTCTTCAGGTGTTGCTGGTTTTGATAGACTGTTTTTTAGTTTAAGATAGTTCAGATTTTTTATTGATCTGAGTATTATACTTTGCCAAGTTGAATTGTCTAATAGTGCTTTTGATCGGTTTGGTTTTCAAATTTTATAGAAGGTTAGTTTCTATACAATCATGAACCATCTCTTGTTTGAATTTTGCATGAAGAGAGTTCTGTCATTTCTTTTGACGTAAGATTGGGAAGCAATTTCTATATCAATTTAAAAGCTTTTTATACTCAGTTTTATTTTGATCAAATTTGGTGAATTTTAGAGCAGAATTAATGGGTTGAAGTCAGTTTCTTCCAAACCCTACCTTTCTGCAACAATGTTGCTGAAACAAAACAGGACAATTGGGGAACCATGTTTCTGAATGGCTATAGCTTTTGATCCCAAAGTTATGTTTGAGATTTATGAAATGGAATTTTCTTGGAAACTTTAGCTTCAAAGTGAGATGCATTTTGTTAAATTTGGACATCATTTGCCTTTCCTAATCTCTATTTTTACAGAAATCTCTCCAACGAGGTTCATGACAGTCTTACGGTCTTATTAGTCATTTTTGACATCCTCTTTTCTCATTGTTGTGTGTAATTTTTTTCATCCTTTTACCCTTTCATGTTATTGTGTCATAGGAAGGCATTTTGCATGTTTTTTTATATAAATTTGTTGAACATTGTATAGAATTTGTTTTTTTTCTTTTGGGTTTTAATTTTTTACCAACATTTGTGGAGCATTGAAGATATTGCATTCAGCAATGGAAGAAATTACCCTCAATTTGAAGGAGTCATTGAATGTTGATTTATTTCTTTTCCTGTGGTTTTTTTATGGTCTTTGATGTTTAAACTCTTGTAGTGACGTCACAAATAATACAGTAAGTTTTATTTGGATGTCATTCTTACCCTAGTGGGAGTTCAGTTTTGAAAACTTTGGTGGCCACATTCTTGTGTTTCTTGTTGCAAAATATCATTTTAAAAATCCTTAACCATAAGGTCACACCAAGTTTTTGGTACCATTGGCTACGAGTGGCATGTTGTACGATAGATGTTCAATTGACTTTGCTTTATTGTTATGTTTTGCTTTCTTTTATTTAGTAAACATTGATTCTCAACATAGTTAGTATAGTTAGTGTGCATAGGAATCACTTCGCTGTTGTTTTAGACTCACTTGTCAATTTTTTCTTGCTTTTTCACTACTGATAGTGATTGAATAGATGGTATCCTTCTTTGCTAACATACTTTACATTTGCTTTTCATGTTATTTCTGTCTTTCTGCCCTGTGTATCTGAGTGTTGCATGTTCATCTTCTTTTGCAAGTATAATAGAGTAGAAATATTTTGTGGTTTTTTTATTTTTCCACGTTTCTTACTGATTTTTAAGATATTTCTTTCATTAGGAAAACAAATTGTCTTCAAGGACTATTATTCTGTTCTAGTTTTCTGGAAAATTTGTGTTGATTTGAAAATCTGAAATAGATACCAACATTATTCAAAAATTTTAGATTTCTGGTTTTTGAAAATCTTCAATGGAGTAAAAAAGCACTCAGTTTTGGTATCAGCTCTTTACCTTTCAACCAAGATTGACTGGCATACAGAAAAACATGTTGTATGGCAGTATACTAGTTTTGGTCCTTGGATTTAACTGCAAGAATGGTGCATTAAAATGATAATACCTGTTCTACAATTATCACTGTTAGTTAAGTCTAAGTTAAGAAATGAAGTGGTGGACATCTGTTGGGGTTGGATTCTAGGTGTTTTAAGAGGTTAGTATGATCCATGGCCTGGATTGGTCATGGCTAGCATCAATCCCACCCCATATGTTTGGCCTTTGTCTTCAAGGCCCTTAAGGTGAGGTTGGTGGATCCCAAATGGTGTGGCATGTTTTTCCACGTGCTTCATGGGTTGTGTGCTTCATGCGTTGTTGAGCGCCCTTGCCTGTTTGGGGGTGGGGGTGGGAGTCTGTTGGTCTTGCTAGTTTTGGTTTTGATTGGGGAGAGACGCTGTTCAGTATGGCGAGGTAGGGGTTTCCAGGGGATGGGTCAGGTCCATTCGGATTAAGGTGTGTTTTGTGCATTGGGTTAGGACTGGTTTATGGAGCGTTAATCTTTCTGTCTTCTTCTCCCTTTTCCTATCTAGCGTCCCATTTATTTGTGAGTCGTGTCCTTCTTGTAATGTTCCTCTTCTACTTCGTCCTTCTTGTTAATGTTCCTCTCCTTCGTTGCTTGTCTTCTTTCTAAGTTATTTATGGGTGTTAAATGTGCTGATTTGGGACTCAGCCGGCCCCAAGTATTTTCCTAGTCATACATTTGCAAGGTATGCCCAATATGTTGGGAAAGGCCATATAAAGTCTGAAGATGTAATGCTACGCTTTGCAGCTTTCTTTTCTTTTTCTGTATGCATCAATTTGTACTACAATTTCTCAATTTTTGGCATGTTTGTGTTATTGCCTTCCTCCTTTTGGCATTTTCTCCATGGCTGGGCTTCTTTACCCATTCACCGACCCAATATTACTGGAAGGGGCCTTTGTTTTTGTTTGTCCTTTTTCGTACCCCATTGTTGCCATGCTCAGTGCCGGTGGTTCTAGTTCATGTTCATAGTTGTTCATGTTTATGTCCTAGTTTCAACAAGAGATAGTAAATTGTATGCGAACAAGCTTAGTACTGCATTGGTTTTCTTGTGGATAACAGACTTCAAAATGTCTTTCCTTGTGATTCCTGGGCTGCATCTTCTGTCACCAAAGGTAATTCAATATTTTTTTGGAAGCTCATTTTCAAACTGCACTTTAGACAAGGTCACCATGTGATGTATACCAGTACATTGGTTTATGAAAATGGTTGTAACGCATGCATTTAGTGCAAGATCTCAAGTTTGACCTTGACTGCAGCTATCCTGGAATTTGTTCAGAAGTGGTTAATATACTGAGAATTGCAGTTCGTAGGTTAGTGGGTGTTTTCTAAGGGTTGGCTTTTAGGTTTACCTGGTTTTTGGCAAAATTTGAAGCCACATAGTCTACAGAGTATAGACTCGCGTAGTGGTCAACAAGGGCTGCCTAATTTTTGAAGCCACATAGTCCTCAATTGTGAGCGTTAGATCTTGAATGGCATAAGCTAGAAAGTCCAACATAAATTGTTGCCCAGTTACTCTAATCAGCGAGAAATAGAATTCAGGCGAAAAGGTCTTAGATTATGAGCTTTTACCTTTCCCAGAAAGCCGCTGCCTAAGGAGTAAGGAGAAGGAGAAATGAGGAAGATTAAGACAAGGAAGAAATTATATGATTTTGCAGGTCTGCCCGAGCCCCATGTTTATATGGGGGGAGTTTGAGAAGATGCTGACCATTTCCGGGTTGACTTTGTGGTCTTTTGAGAACAACTGAGAATGGAAATAAGATGCATATTCAAACAAGAATGCCCAATATGTTGAGGTACCACACCGGAATTGCTCAAAAAGCACAACGCCTTGGATTGTTGGATTAATTTGGAGAATTCAAAGAGATTGCATGCCAACATCAAGATAAGTTTTTAAATAGTAGAAAGTTTATCGGGAGTGTGGACTCTGACATCGTGAAAGGGGAAGGGTGAGGCAGGAACTGGTTCACTTGGCCTCCACAATGATACCCAAGATTTAAGTGCATCCCATTGGCAACAGCAATTCATCCTATCATTTGATACAGATATTTTACTTCTTTGTGGGCATTCAAATTCAGAGGAATAAGCAGGTTTTGAGTTTTTCCTTGCCTTCGGAACAGCCACCAGGTAGTGCTTCCAATGAGCAGGTTTTCGGAAACAGCAAAAACCAAGTCCGATTCAAGGTTCCCAATTTGGGGTTAATAAGGAACTATGAAATTGGGCAAAAAAATATGCTTCTAAGCAGGAAAAGGACTTTTGGACAGAAAAACATTTGTTTGAGCTCTTTTACAAAGATCTTCTTTAGACCTGAAATTAAATTGTTAAACCAATTTATTTTGATGTCAAAACTGTGCTCAAAAGAAAAAAATACTTAACTAAAATTTTGAGATTTATGAACAGAATGTCATTCAATAGGTGCGTGGATGAATCAAGCTTCACTCCTAATTTTCTTATCCTTAGATTGTAAGTCACATCCATATGAGCAACTGCATAGTTGATTGACCAAATGTGCATTGAACCTGATCCATTTTTCATTAAATGGTCGCCAACCAAACCACCAAAAATGCTGTTCTTTGACAAATCCCAGTACGGCTGCCCTTTCTTGTAGATACTTTTCTGTGCATAGTGTTATGATGAACCAAAATCAAAGAGTGATGCTTGAACAGAATGTGACTTGCTCGATCAAGATTGAAGTAACTTTTTTTCGCAAACTACTCATTGTCATCAATCTGTTTGGGAAATTACATCTAATGTGATAATTTGTGAGCTGCTACCCGTGTTAATTGAACAGATCATTATGGTTGTTTCCCTGCGCTGATCATTTGAATCAATACAACAATCACTGTGCCTTGTGTAAGATTAATTGGATAGTAGTTGGTGTAAGATTAACTGGATACTAGTTTTCAGTGTCAGTTTCAATCACTTGGAGTTTGATCTTAGCTGCAGGCTGTTTTGGCTTATGACTTGGTTTTGTATAGCTTCAAGTACATATTTCTGAAATATCTGAAATCATGGGAAATGAAATATAGATGGAGATGGGCTGACTTCTAATTTAAATTTTAAAATAGTTTAAAATATTTTATATTGATTTGAAAATAAAAAGTGGAGGGAATCAGCCGAATATGCTCAGGTAGGCCTAAGTAAGACGTCAGTTGAAACGATGGTGACCCGAATCTGGCGACTCGACATTTGAATTCAGATCTGAAATCTAGCCACACCACTTTAAATCAGCAAGATATGAAGAAAAAATGACATAAGATCAGGAAAATATGGATTTGATTCTATTTTAAGAAATGGCATTGGACTGGAGTTTAAAGAAAATGTATATGACTGGATAATAAACATTAGATAAAATTTCCTATGTCGAATATCCATAAAACTTGAACCCTCGTTCGTAGAATATCATAATTTTAAACAGATTTGGTCATGAATTTAAAAATGGATCCCAGCTTGGGTTCAATTGTGAAATTAAAAGTCTGATTCAAATATGATATATACTCTTTTTATTCACGTTTGATTTCGGATTTGAACTTAAACAAGTGAATATCCAATAAATTTGATGCGGATGAAGAATCTGATCCATTTGATATTTTCACACTAATTATTGGTAACTCATTAATTAATGATGAAAAACAAGGCACCGGGTCGGATGTATTTTCTTGCTTGGGGTGACGACTTAGCCGCCATGATTTAATATTTTATATTTGCGCCTTCCCAATTTTAAGTCATGTACAAAAGTTATAACCAAGAAGTTCAAGAAACAAACTTCTCAACCGTTACCGTTTTAAGAAGGCGCTCCTTTTCCCGCCGAGTTCTATAGAGGGAAAGCAGCCTCTCTCGCGGAGAGAGGCTGGATCGTCGATGGAGGAAGATGCAGATTGGGAGCGAGGCTGTCGCAGTTCACCCTTCAGAATTCGCTACTTGCCTCTGGTGGTGGAGTAAGACTGTAAGTTTCCTCCCTCTCCATTCGCTCTTTCTGTATGTCTGTGCTCTCATCATGGTTTTTCCCTCCTGCATTTGCTCTTTCTGTTTTTCTGCTCTCATTATGGTTCGGCAAAAATTTCGACCCACAGAAACAACGATCGCTATGACCCGAAGGGAAAGGGGACATCTAAAAGTTTGAGAGACAGAGGAGCGAAGTGGAGGCATACAATAATGACGGGTTACGCACGAGATTTTTGGAGGAGACGGGAGAGAGAGAGGGCTTCGAGAGGGTTTTACAAAGAGGGATTGGGAGAGATTGCCGTCATCCTCCAAAACCGCCACGTCTTTGCGCATCTCGTCCTCTGCTGCGCCAACTTCCTCCCTCAACCTCATCACCACCGGTGGCAACATCTCATCGCACCACGACGTTTCCTGGTTCATGGTTTGGGGAATCGTTCCTAATATCCGCATAAGCAGAAGCGCATGTTAGGGTAAGCAATTTTTTCTATAAGAAATCTAATTTCATATTTTCATCCAATCTCTCCTCGTTTTGTTATCTCTCGCTCCCTACTTCGCAGGAGTTTTCCAGATCTCTATCTCTACCTGCTTTTCTAGTACGTTCTCTCGATCTCCATTAATGTTCAATCTCCTCTTTGATCTCTCGATCTCGATCTGTCCCTTTCTTTATTTTTTATCTACCGATTGGCGTGTACACCTCTCTCACTCTCCGGTTCCCTCTCTCCCTCGATTGGCCATTCTGACTGTTTTTCTCTTGATTGTGTCCCTTGATCTTGACCTCTAGATGACTATCGATCTATCAACATTGTTGTCGCTACTTGCTTCACTTGCTCGCTGTTTGCCCTAAGCATAGGAGAAATTTCATTTCCCGGGCCGATTGAGCGAAATTTCAAGTTAATTGATCATTCTTGCTTGCGTCACTTTCTCACCGACTGCCCTAAGCATAGGAGTCTCCTATTTTGTTATTTCAGTGGACTTGGTCTGTTTGAAGCTTGCAAAAAGTTGTGGGCAGATGCCGCAGATCTTGAGGAGGCTGGTCTTGCTGTGAAGAAGGGATAATCTACAGCAAGAGTACCAAGATTAGAACGTGCTGGGGAGGTCAGGAATTTTCTCTCCATATATATCATAACACAATTGGTTTTTGGCAAAACAGTCTAGTCAAATTAAATGGAGCATTTGTGCGTGATAGGTGATAGTGCCATTTGTCGGTAAGCAGTTGTTTGTAGTCATGGGGCCTTAGGGCACTGGAAAAGGGAAACAAACCTATTATTCCTGAGAGGTTTGAAAAGGTACACGTGGTATGTGAGGTTCCTTTTTTCCCAAAATGAAGTTAATATTCTATAATATGTTGCCGAAGGTCCTTCACGTTTTTCATGTGTCTATTCCTTGTTTTGTTTGGAGAACCTTGTTTTCATTCATCTGATTGATGATCAACTTAGACTGCCCTCATTTATTTGCAGATGTTTTGTGTAGTTGTGGCTTGTTTGTTTCTGATCTAGTGGTTATCTCTATTCCATGCTTGAAAATACTGTTGATAGTTGTACAGTTCTTTATTGCTTCTTATTGCCGTACATATGACAATTAATTTTTAAATCCATAGCTTCCGTTGTCTAGGCAGATTACAACAGCTCTTCATAAATGGCTTTTCTAGTTTTCAGATATATTACTCAGCTGTAACAGTAGTTGCCTTTATAAATATGATAATATCCCTCTACCATGAGCATTCAAATTTATGATCTTGTTCTGTATTTTAGATAATTTCCTTTTCATTGAATGATAAGGCGAAACATGAGTAAGAAATCCTTGGGTAATGTTTGAATTACTATATGGAGATGCATAAAGAGTTTTTGAGAAAACACTTTGCCATAGGTCCAATATGAAAATACTATAACCAATTTTCTACAAGAAGAGGGAGAGTAACCCCATGAGATGTGGGAACTACTCAAGGATCTTAGGTGGCTATGTCCCAACCATCAAATTCCAAAATAGCAATTGGTGCAATATTTTTTATGATAAGTTGACTCATAAGCATAGACAAATGGTCGATGCAGCATCTTGGGGGACATTCATGATGAAAAGGGATGGAGAAGCATCAATTTTCTTTGAGACTTAATAACTATTCTATGCATCCAGCCTTATCATCTATGCAAGAGAGAGCACCGTAGATGTCTTTTGGAGCACTCAAGAGATGAGGAATATATGAGGTATCATCATGTTCTATTATTGCTTGGTGCAAACGGATGGATCAAATTGGAGATTAGTTGGAGCAAATATTGACACTTATTCGAGCAGTGAATGAGATATACTCATTCAACTCAGTGTCTTATATACATTGCAGTTTTAAAATTTTAAGAGTATTGCCAAAAACTAGTACAAGCAGAGGAAGGGTTTGGTAGGCCATGAAATGGCTCATAATTCAACACTTACGACCCCAGATAGCATCATCACTCTAACCTTTTGCACTTAAATCCACAAAATGTTACACCTGTCCATTAAGGTTGGAGGATTCCAATGCAAAGTTTCTCATAGACACAATTGACACATGGCCAACTACAAGAATGAGTACAAAAGCCATTTTTAGGAGCTTGTGCGTGAGACTACTGAATGACAATAGAAACTGGGCAAGGATAGAAAAGTGTGACAACATGATGAGAATAGCTAATTCTCACACCTAGTCTCACTCGATATGAAGGATGCAGGTTAGACATATTAGCAAGGAGGAAAGAGGGAAGGCTCCCAATTCAATCCTAGATGTGGGGATGCTGTTAGATTTGGTTTGCACATGGCACATGTAAATTAAGTGCATGATAAATCAATAATGGGCATGAGGAGTGGAACTGAATATGATGTCTAACCCATGGTTTTAAAACCCAGTGGTTAGGTGCAATTAAAAAAAATGTCAATTAGATGAAATTAAAAAAAAAATGATTATCCGGTTGTTGTGGGAAAGAAGCAGATGCTGCATATGGGAGCACAATCTTGACAAATAGTGATGAACAAACATAGACTTTGTTTGGCATTATTATTGATGCATCTCGCCTCATCATCTCGGCAATAGAGAGTGACACATATATTTAAGAGCGCTCAAGGGTGACATGTCATTGTCTCATTATGAACGCAAAAGATACGATGAACCTTGTACAACAAGAGGAAAAACAGTCTCGTCAAGTGAAAAATGTCAATAAGATGCAGTTGAAATAAATGATCGATTAATAGGCACAACCAATGCATGACAAACTTGATGCATCAGTATAATGGTCACTTTTTGGAGTTTATGTGAGATCATATTCTTATGAGGGCAAAAGATGATGCATCGGTTTAATGGTCAGTTTTAGGAGTTTGTGTGTGATCATCTAATTATGAGCGCAAAAGATGCGATGAACCCTCTACAACAAGAGGGGAAACAGTCCCTTGAGAACCGGGAACTGCTCAAAAATCTTGATGAAGCTATGTCCCTACCATCAAGTTGAAAATGTCAATTAGATGCAATTGAGTTAACAAGCTGACTCATAGACACAACCAGTGCATGGCCAACTTCATGCATCGGTATAATGGTCAGTTTGAGGAGTGTGTGTGTGATCATCTAATTATGAGCGCAATAGATGAGATGAACCCTCTACAACAAGAGGGGAAATAGTCCCTGAGACCTGGGAACTGCTCAAGGAACTTGATGAAGCTATGTCCCTACCATCAAGCTGAAAATATCGATTACATGCAATAGAAATAAATGACCGACTAATAGACACAACCAATGCATGGCCAACTTGATGCATCGGTATAATGGTCAGTTTGAGAAGTTTGTGTGTGATCATCTAATTATGATCGCAAAAGATGAGATGAACCCACCACAATAAGACGGGAAACAGTACCTTGAGACCTGGGAACTGCTCAAAGTACTTGATGAAGCTATGTCCCTACCATCAAGTTGAAAATGTCAGTTAGAAACAGTTGAGATAACTAGCTGACTGATAGACACACCAATGCATGGCCAACTTGATGCATCAGTTTAATGGTCAGTTTGAGAAGTTTGTGTGTGATCATCTAATTATGAGCGCAAAAGATGAGATGAACCCTCCACAACAAGAGGGGAAGCAGTACCCTGAGACCTGGGAACTGCTCAAAGTACTTGATGAAGCTATGTCCCTACCATCAACTTGAAAATGTCAGTTAGAAGCAGTTGGGATAACTAGCTGACTGATAGACACACCAATGCATGGACAACTTGATGCATCGGTTTAATGGTCAGTTTTAGGAGTTTGTGTGTGATCATTTAAATATGAGCGCAAAAGATGCGATGAACCCTGTACAACAAGAGGGGAAACAATACCCTTAGACCTGGGAACTGCTAAAAGAACCTGATGAAGCTATGGCCCTACAAACAAGTTGAAAATGTCCGTTAGATGCAATGGAGATAACTAGATGACTGATAGACTCAACCAATGCATGGCCAACTTGATGCATCGATAAAATGGTCAGTCTTAGGAGTTTGTGTGTGATCATCCAATTATGGTTGCAAAAGATGCGATGAACGTTGTACAACAAGGGGGAGAAAAATACGCTTAGACCTGAGAACTGCTCAAAGAACCTGATGAAGCTATGACCCTACAAACAAGTTGAAAATGTCCGTTAGATGCAACAAGGATAACTAGCTGACTGATAGACACAACCAATACATGGCCTACTTGATGCATCGGTATAATGGTCAGTTTTAGGAGTTTGTGTGTGATCATCTAAATATGAGCGCAAAAGATGCGATGAACCCTGTACAACAAGAGGGGAAACAGTACCCTTAGACCTGGGAACTGCTAAAAGAACCTGATGAAGCTATGGCCCTACAAACAAGTTGAAAATGTCCGTTAGATGCAATAGAGATAACTAGCTGACTGATAGACACAACCAATGCATGGCCAACTTGATGCATCGGTAAAATGGTCAGTTTTAGGAGTTTGTGTGTGATCATGTAATTATGGTCGCAAAAGATGCGATGAACCCTCTACAACAAGAGGGGAAACAGTCCCTTGAGACCCGGGAACTGCTCAAAAATCTTGATGAAGCTATGTCCCTACCATCAAGTTGAAAATGTCAATTAAATGCAATTGAGTTAACAAGCTGACTCATAGACAGAACCAGTGCATGGCCAACTTGATGCATCGGTATAATGGTCAGTTTGAAGAGTTTGTGTGTGATCATCTAATTATGAGCGCAAAAGATGAGATGAACCCTCTACAACAAGAGAGGAAACAGTCCCTGAGACCTGGGAACTGCTTTAGGAACATGATGAAGCTATGTCCCTACCATCAAGCTGAAAATATCGATTACATGCAATAGAAATAAATGACCGACTAATAGACACAACCAATGCATGGCCAACTTGATGCATCGGTATAATGGTCAGTTTGAGAAGTTTGTGTGTAATCATGTAATTATGATCGCAAAAGATGAGATGAACCCTCCACAACAAGACGGGAAACAGTACCCTGAGACCTGGGAACTGCTCAAAGTACTTGATGAAGCTATGTCCCTACCATCAAGTTGAAAATGTCAGTTAGAAACAGTTGAGATAACTAGCTGACTGATAGACACACCAATGCATGGCCAACTTGATGCATCGGTTTAATGGTCAGTTTTAGGAGTTTGTGTGTGATCATCTAATTATGAGCGCAAAAGATGAGATGAACCCTCCACAACAAGGGGGGAAACAGTACCCTGAGACCTGGGAACTGCTCATAAGTACATGATGAAGCTATGTCCCTACCATCAACTTGAAAATGTCAGTTAGAAGCAGTTGAGATAACTAGCTAACTGATAGACACACCAATGCATGGCCAACTTAATGCATCGGTTTAATGGTCAGTTTTAGGAGTTTGTGTGTGATCATCTAAATATGAGCGCAAAAGATGCGATGAACCCTGTACAACAAGAGGGGAAACAGTACCCTTAGACCTGGGAACTACTAAAAGAACCTGATTAAGCTATGGCCCTACAAACAAGTTGAAAATGTCCGTTAGATGCAATAGAGATAACTAGCTGAATGATAGACACAACCAATGCATGGCCAACTTGATGCATCGGTAAAATGGTCAGTTTTAGGAGTTTGTGTGTGATCATGTAATTATGGTCGCAAAAGATGCGATGAACCCTCTACAACAAGAGGGGAAACAGTCCCATAAGACCCGGGAACTGCTCAAAAATCTTGATGAAGCTATGTCTCTACCATCAAGTTGAAAATGTCAATTAAATGCAATTAAGTTAACAAGCTGACTCATAGACAGAACCAGTGCATGGCCAACTTGATGCATCGGTATAATGGTCAGTTTGAAGAGTTTGTGTGTGATCATCTAATTATGAGCGCAAAAGATGAGATGAACCCTCTACAACAAGAGAGGAAACAGTCCCTGAGACCTGGGAACTGCTTTAGGAACATGATGAAGCTATGTCCCTACCATCAAGGTGAAAATGTCAGTTAGAAGCAGTTGAGATAACTAGCTGACTGATAGACACACCAATGCATGGCCAACTTGATGCATCGGTTTAATGGTCAGTTTTTGGAGTTTGTGTGTGATCATCTAATTATGAGCGCAATAGATGAGATGAACCCTTCACAACAAGAGGGGAAACAGTACCCTGAGACCTGGGAACTGCTCAAAAGTACATGATGAAGCTATGTCCCTACCATCAACTTGAAAATGTCAGTTAGAAGCAGTTGAGATAACTAGCTAACTAATAGACACACCAATGCATGGCCAACTTGATGCATCTGTTTAATGGTCAGTTTTAGGAGTTTGTGTGTGATCATCTAAATATGAGCGCAAAAGATGCGATGAACCCTGTACAACAAGAGGGGAAACAGTACCCTTAGACCTGGGAACTGTTAAAAGAACCTGATGAAGCTATGGCCCTACAAACAAGTTGAAAATGTCCGTTAGATGCAATAGAGATAACTAGCTGAATGATATACGCAACCAATGCATGGCCAACTTGATGCATCGGTAAAATGGTCAGTTTTAGGAGTTTGTGTGTGGTCATGTAATTATGGTCGCAAAAGATGCGATGAACCCTCTACAACAAGAGGAAAAACAGTCCCTTGATACCCGGGAACTGCTCAAAAATCTTGATGAAGCTATGTCCCTACCATCAAGTTGAAAATGTCAATTAAATGCAATTGAGTTAACAAGCTGACTCATAGACAGAACCAGTGCATGGCCAACTTGATGCATCGGTATAATGGTCAGTTTGAAGAGTTTGTGTGTGATCATCTTATTGTGAGCGCAAAAGATGAGATGAACCCTCTACAACAAGAGAGGAAACAGTCCCTGAGACCTGGTAACTGGTTTAGGAACATGATGAAGCTATGTCCTACCATCAAGCTGAAAATGTCAGTTAGAAGCAATTGAGATAACTAGCTGACTGATAGACACACCAATGCATGGCCAACTTGATGCATCGGTTTAATGGTCAGTTTTAGGAGTTTGTGTGCGATCATCTAATTATGAGCGCAAAAGATGAGATGAACCCTTCACAACAAGAGGGGAAACAGTACCCTGAGACCTGGGAACTGCTCGAAAGTACATGATGAAGCTATGTCCCTACCATCAACTTGAAAATGTCAGTTTGGAGCAGTTGAGATAACTAGCTGACTGATAGACACTCCAATGCATGGCTAACTTGATGCATCGGTAAAATGGTCAGTTTTAGGAGTTTGTGTGTGATCATCTAATTATGAGCGCAAAAGATGATATGAACCCTCCACAACAAGGGGGGAAACAGTACCCTGAGACCCTGGAACTGCTCATAAGTACATGATGAAGCTATGTCCCTACCATCAACTTGAAAATGTCAGTTAGAAGCAGTTGAGATAACTAGCTAACTGATAGACACACCAATGCATGGCCAACTTAATGCATCGGTTTAATGGTCAGTTTTAGGAGTTTGTGTGTGATCATCTAAATATGAGCGCAAAAGATGCGATGAACCCTGTACAACAAGAGGGGAAACAGTACCCTTAGACCTGGGAACTGCTAAAAGAACCTGATTAAGCTATGGCCCTACAAACAAGTTGAAAATGTCCGTTAGATGCAATAGAGATAACTAGCTGAATGATAGACACAACCAATGCATGGCCAACTTGATGCATCGGTAAAATGGTCAGTTTTAGGAGTTTGTGTGTGATCACCTAAATTTGAGCGCAAAAGATGCGATGAACCATGTACAACAAGAGGGGAAACAGTACCCTTAGACCTGGGAACTGCTAAAAGAACCTGATGAAGCTATGGCCCTACAAACATGTTGAAAATGTCCGTTAGATGCAATAGAGATAACTAGCTGACTGATCGACACAACCAATGCATGGCCAACTTGATGCATCGGTAAAATGGTCAGTTTTAGGAGTTTGTGTGATCATGTAATTATGGTCGCAAAAGATGCGATGAACCCTCTACAACAAGAGGGGAAACAGTCCCTGAGACCTGGGAACTGCTCAAGGAACTTGATGAAGCTATGTCCCTACCATCAAGTTCAAAATGTCGATTACATGCAATTGAAATAAATGACCGACTAATAGACACAACCAATGCATGACCAACTTGATGCATTGGTATAATGGTGAGTTGTAATAGTTTATGTGTGATAATCTCCTTATGAGTGCAAAAGATGCGATGAACCCTCCACAACAAGATGGGAAACAGTACCCTGAGACCTGGGAACTGCTCAAAGTTCTTGATGAAGCTATGTCCCTACCATCAAGTTGAAAATGTCAGTTAGAAGCAGTTGAGATAACTAGTTGACTGATAGACACACCAATGCATGGCCAACATGATGAATCAGTTTAATGGTCAGTTTTATGAGTTTGTGTGTGATCATCTAAATATGAGCGCAAAAGATGCGATGAACCCTGTACAACAAGAGGGGAAACAGTACCCTTAGACCTGAGAACTGTTAAAAGAACCTGATGAAGCTACGGCCCTACAAACAAGTTGAAAATGTCAATTTGATGCTATAGAGATAACTAGCTGACTGATAGACACAACCAATGCATGGCCAACTTGATGCATCGGTAAAATGGTCAGTTTTAGAAGTTTGTGTGTGATCATCTAATTATGGTCGCAAAAGATGCGATGAACCCTCTACAACAAGAGGGGAAACAGTCCCTTGAGACCTGAGAACTGCTCAAAGAACCTGATGAAGCTATGGCCCTACAAACAAGTTGAAAATGTCCATTAGATGCAATAGAGATAACTAACTGACTGATAGACACAACCAATGCATGGCCAACTTGATGCATCAGTATAATGGTCAGTTTTAGGAGTTTGTGTGTGATCATCTAATTATGGTCGCAAAAGATGCGATGAACCCTCTACAACAAGAGGGGAAACAGTCCCTTGAGACCCGGGAACTGCTCAATTAGATGCAATTGAGTTAACAAGCTGACTCATAGACACAACCAGTGCATGGCCAACTTGATGCATCGGTATAATGGTCAGTTTGAGGAGTGTGTGTGTGATCATCTAATTATGAGCGCAATAGATGAGATGAACCCTCTACAACAAGAGGGGAAACAGTCCCTGAGACGTGGGAACTGCTCGAGGAACTTGATGACGCTATGTCCCTACCATCAAGCTGAAAATATCGATTACATGCAATAGAAATAAATGACCGACTAATAGACACAACCAATGCATGACCAACTTGATGCATTGGTATAATGATCGAAGTTCAACAATTTTCGCATTCGATAAGATCACTAATCGAATTTCAACAATTTTTCGATCAGATATGACAACTGATCGAAGTTCTTTAGATCAGTTAAGGCCGCTGATCAAAGTTCAACAATTTTCAGATCAGATAGGGCCACAGATTGAATTTCACCAATCTTCATATTCGATAAGACAACTTGTCGAAGTTCAACAAATTTTTTATCAGATATGACAAATGATCGAAGATCAACATTTTTCTGATCTGTCAAGACCACTCATCAAATTCCAATGATTTTCAGATTACATAAGGCCACTGATCGTACTTCAACAAATTTTCAGATCAGATATGCGATCTGTCGAAGTTCAACAATTTGATCAGATAAGACTGCTGGTCGAAGTTGAAGAATTTTCAGAATAGATCGGACCGCTGATCAAAGTTCAACAATTTGATCAGAAAAGACCATTGACCGAAGTTAAACAATTTACAGATCATGTCAGGCCACTGATCAAAGTGCAACAATTCTGAGATCATGTTAGACCACTGATTGAAGTTCAACGATTTTAAGATCAGACAAGACCACTGATTGATTGAAGTTCAACNTCGAAGTTCACCAATCTTCATATTCGATATGACAACTTGTCGAAGTTCAACAAATTTTTGATCAGATATGACAAATGATCGAAGTTCAACATTTTTCTGATCAGTTAAGACCACTCATCAAATAGCCTATGATTTTCAGAGTACATAAGGCCACTGATCGTACTTCAACAAATTTTCAGATCAGATATGCGATCTGTCGAAGTTCAACAATCTTCATATTCGATAAGACAATTTGTCGAAGTTCAACAAATTTTTGATCATATATGACAAATGATCGAAGTTCAACATTTTTCTGATCAGTTAAGACCACTCATCAAATAGCCAATGATTTTCACAGTACATAGGGCCATTGATCGTACTTCGACAAATTTTCAGATCAGATATGCGATCTGTCGAAGTTCAATAATTTGATCTGGTAAGACTGCTGGTCGAAGTTCAAGAATTTTCAGAATAGATCGGACCGTTGATCAAAGTTCAACAATTTGATCAGAAAAGACCATTGACCGAAGTTAAACAATTTACAGATCATGTCAGGCCACTGATCAAAGTGCAACAATTCTCAGATCATGTTAGACCACTGATTGAAGTTCAACGATTTTAAGATCAGACAAGACCACTGATTGATTGAAGTTCAAGGATTTTCGATAGGACCATTGATCGAAGTTCAACAATTTTCGATTCGATAAGACCGCTGATCGATGTTCAACAATTTTTCGATCAGATATGACAACTAATCGAAGTTCAACAATTTTCTGATCAGTTAAGACCACTGATGAAAGTTCAAGAAGGACCACTAATCGAAGTTCAACAAATTTTCGATCAGATATGACAACTGATCGAAGTTCAACAATTTTAGGAACAGACCTGACTACTGATCAAAGTTCAACAATTTGATCAGTTGAAGTTCAACAATTTTCAGAATAGATCAGACCATTGATCAAAGTTCAACAATTTGATCAGATAAGGCCATTGTACGAAGTTCAATAACTTTCAGAACAGGTAAGACCACTGATCGAAGTACAACAATTTTCGCATTCGATGAGATCACTAATGGAATTTCAACAATTTTTCGATCAGATATGACAACTGATCGAAGTTCTTTAGATCAGTTAAGACCCCTGATCAAAGTTCAACAATTTTCATATCAGATAGGGCCACAGATCGAATTTCACCAATCTTCATATTCGATAAGACAACTTGTCGAAGTTCAACAAATTTTTGATCAGATATGACAAATGATCGTAGTTCAACATTTTTCTGATCAGTTCAGATCAGATATGGGATCTGTCGAAGTTCAATAATTTGATCAGGTAAGACTGCTGGTCGAGGTTCAAGAATTTTCAGAATAGATCAAACCGCTGATCAAAGTACAACAATTTGATCAGAAAAGACCATTGACCAAAGTTAACAATTTACAGATCATGTCAGGCCACTGATCAAAGTGCAACAATTCTGAGATCATGTTAGACCACTGATTGAAGTTCAACGATTTTAAGATCAGACAAGACCACTGATTGATTGAAGTTCAACGATTTTCGATAAGACCACTGATGGAAGTTCAACTATTTTCGATTCGATAAGACCGCTGATCGATGTTCAACAGTTTTTCGATTAGATATGACAACTAATCGAAGTTCAACAATTTTCTGATCAGTTAAGACCACTGATCAAAGTTCAACAAGGACCACTAATCGAAGTTCAACAAATTTTCGATCAGATATGACAACTGAATGAAGTTCAACAATTTTAAGAACAGACCTGACCACTGATCAAAGTTCAACAATTTGATCAGTCGAAGTTCAACAATTTTCAGAATAGATCAGACCATTGATCAAAGTTCAACAATTTGATCAGATAAGGCCATTGTTCGAAGTTCAACAACTTTCTGATCAGGTAGGACCACTGATCGAAGTTCAACAATTTTCGCATTCGATAAGATCACTAATCGAATTTCAACAATTTTTCGATCAGATATGACAACTGATCGAAGTTCTTTAGATCAGTTAAGGCCCCTGATCAAAGTTCAACAATTTTCTGATCAGATAGGGCCACAGATCGAAGTTCACCAATCTTCATATTCGATAAGACAACTTGTCGAAGTTCAACAAATTTTTGATCATATTTGACAAATGATCGAAGTTCGACATTTTTCTGATTAGTTAAGACCACTCATCAAATTCCAATGATTTTCAGAGTACATAAGGCCACTGATCGTACTTCAACAAATTTTCAGATCAGATATGCGATCTGTCGGAGTTCAACAATTTGATCAGATAAGACTGCTGGTCGAAGTTCAAGAATTTTCAGAATAGATCGGACCGCTGATCAAAGTTCAACAATTTGATCAGAAAAGACCATTGACCGAAGTTAAACAATTT